>CM067376.1:89333902-89933902 GCA_034510155.1 Eucriotettix oculatus
CTATGAATTTATATTATTCAAAATAACCACTTCACACGTTTTTCTGAGATTTGTCCTAAATTTATTTTCCAGAAGAGGATTTCCCCCAAACACTCCCACAGGTAAATTATTCCAGTCGTTGATGGTCGTATTTAGGAATGAGAATTTTCCAACAACTGTTTTTTGTTTTCTACATTTTACTGTTAATTGATGATTCCATATAAATACAAAACTGGGCTTTTGCATTTTGTCGCTAATTCCAATCCGTGGATTTTGTCCCGTATAAGATTTGAACAGCAAGTGCAGCCTTGCTTTCTCCCCCCTTTGCGACAATATCTCTCAACCTAGTTCTACTGTTTCGTTCCTACTCGCACAAAATTAGCAGCAGTTTTCTGAACTTTCTCTAATGATTCTATTTGATGTTTTCTATAGGTATCCCAACATTGACCTAACTAAGGATAAATATGCCACCTCTTTTGATTTTGAACTTCCCTTTTTTAAGAATTTAAGAATTCCACGCCGTGAAATTCACATTTTCACCCAAATCTATTGTTGAAATTTATCCCCAGATATTTGTAGCTTGTTACCCATGGAATTAGTTACCCGACTATTCTATATTGTCTCATTTAACAACGTGCGTTTTGTAAACGAGATTGAACTGCTATTCTTACCATTAATTTTCACTTTATTTTCCGAGCCCAGCTATTGACTTTATCTAGACCTTCTTGTATTACTATCGCGTCTTATCCGTTCGTTATCTTTCTGTAGATGATGCAGACGTCCGCGAAAAGCCTGACCCCTCACTTTAAATAATTAGGTAAGTTATTAATAAATATTAAAAGCAATAATGGTCCAATTACAGAGCTTTGAGGAACTCCCGACGTTACAATGTCTGAATCCGAAAGTTGATCTCCGGTTTTGGCGATCAGTCGCATAAACAATTTTCTACCCTTTTATCTATACCCGTTTTATTTAATTTATCCAATAGGATATCATGAGGCACTACATCAAAAGCTTTAGTGAAGTCTATGATAACCCCATCTATTATCTACTTCATCTGGTAACTCCTGAAATAGATTTATTATTTGGTTTTATGCCTGATGAATCCTAAAAAGGGAGACAAAACGTCGTATTTGTATTGATTAAGTAGTAATAAAATTAATTGACACATTGACCGTCATTATACATTTAGGTTATGGGGGTTGTTATTCGCTCACTGAAATGCATTTAGGACTTTTGTATGGAGCGTAAACTCGAAGTTAGTGTGAATTCTCTAAGGAGACAGACCTGAAGTATTTAGGAGACAATTTAACAGTTACACGACGTTGATGCTCTTCAACTGGTATTTGCAAAAAAAATTGCTCTAAAATGAAGATTAGTAAAGAAAGAATAAAAATTAAACTCAAAAGGTGGACAAAAGTCAGAAATGGAAAATTTTAACTTTAGGGTCCTCCTCAATTCTTTCGACATAGCAAATTATGCAATTAAATATACGTCGTATAATAAAATTTAATAAAATAATGATATTCTGTACTTACATTAAAAATAATACAAAAATTTATTGTTACTCCTAAAACAACCGGGGCCGAAATTAGTGAAAACATTGGCAAGGAAACAGATCGCAAAGCTCACAATATTTTTAAACTACAAGATTTACGTTTCAAAGATTCCAGAATACACAAATAAATCACAGAAATAAAGAATCGTAATTAGAACTTAAATGTTGCTTATCCGTTTTCACATTTAAAGAATTAAGATTTGATTATATGTGGAGCATTTCACTCATTAATCTAGAAATGTTATTTTCTACGTCTAAAATTTAATACTATTCTTATCAATCCTGTGATTTTTTAAATGTTCATGTTTACTTCGCACTGATTATTTATTATTTGGTTTTTTAAGTTTGCGAAATGGTCTTTTATTCTTGTTTGAAGCTTGCGCTTTGTCTGACCAATATTACAGTATTTGCAGTCCAAACACTGAGCTTTATTTACAACACTGTGTTTATCAAAATTATTTATACAATCATTACAATTTTTCATAAAATTTTAATTATTTAAGTATCTAAATATCACCCGAATACCGAAATTTGCAAACAAATTAATTAATTTATATTGAATACTAAAGGATAATGCCTTCCCAAAAATTATTAACGATTCTGTAACTTACAGATAATAGTTTCATCTATGAATAGTCGTTTTACATAACATTTCCAAATTTATTTACAATGTATTTATTAAAGGGTTTAAAGATAAAGCTCATTTAGAAATACATTTGAGTTAATTAATAAATTAGACAAATTAAACTTACCATATAATCACATTTGTCTTTAGGTGTTGTATCTTTATTTATTTCGTTACCATATAATTTAGTAATTAATTTTCTAAATTAACTAATATTCCCCATGTCAAATTTTAACTTTAATCAACTTAATTATTAATTTTATTTATTTCAATTTAATGGTAAAATTTAAGGATTTTACAATGTATTCACCTGAAAGTGATGCACGGCAAACCAGGGAAACGAATCAGGTAGGTTGGACTATTGGTACTTGTCTCACGCCCTTTATAATTACAAAAAGTATAAAAATGAAAATATAAACTACTGTGGCATTTCACAACGCAAACATGATTTATTCAACCCAGCTCCAATTTACATAATATTTCATATTCCCACTCTACAGTAAATTAATAGCAAAAATCAACTGTTCACTTCAAATACACAAATTAGTTTTAATGAATGTATAAATGGGAGCAGGTAAAATATTTGACTAAATTTAACATTTATTTGAATAATAATTTTTTTGACCAGTATTCAGCTGTGCTTCGACACTGACCGCTCGTGTGTCCAATATATCTACAAATAATTCCATTTTGATCCCCAATCAATAATCGATTACGCGGTGATTACAAAAGATAACTATGTGTCGCTGTCACTCAGGAACATAGTGAAGTTGTTCGTAAATTCTGATGACCTTGCAAAGCCCTTAGTCTGACGTTATCAACTAAGCCCTACTGCAATGTGTGTGTATGGTTTTAGAAAAATATTGAAATTCAAGCAATAATTTTGAAAGTTAATTAGTCAAGAGCGGAAAGATTGAAGACATGTCTGAGGTGAAAGAAATACCTAATTAAACATCCTACAGAAAGGACGAGGGACAGGCATGAAAGTATGACTACTTATTAATGTAAGAAATGAAGACGGACATGAGACAACTTATGCGAATTTAATAATAGCCAATAATTTCGAAGTACTATCTTTGGACTACAAAATAATTTGAATTAATTGTGCGTTGAAGTACAGTCAAAAAATATCAAGCCAGGAAATTACTGTACATTCCGTCATAAATTATATGAGAAGAGTAAAGTACGGATGAACCTCTCCAGCAGATGTGGAAGAGAATGAAGATACAAGGATTTTGGATTTATAAGAAAGTTTTAATTTTGAAAGGAGTTGTGGTGTGCGTTTGCACCCACATTTATACGAATTAGCCCCATTATAATTTTTTATTGGATTTTTTGTATATAGGTATATATACCGTACTAATTTTCAGAAGCGGGATGGTTGCTTACCAAGCCAATGCCAGAGCAATACGATACACAATTGGTCAATTTTAACAGCCAATTGAGATTATACGTATAGCTAGACGAGAATGCAGTATCTTTACTGCGATTGGCTGAAATATTTTGGGAAGGAAGACACACGGGAGCCCTGAAAACCTAAAAAATTGAAACTTGTATATCAAGAGCAACTGAATGTACACATCCCTTACGACAGTAACCAGGAAGGGACAGGACATGGAAATAGTCCGAGTCAAAATAGCCGGAGGAAATTTAAATAATAGGCCCTACTAGTCACCCTTTCCATGCCCGAAGATTCCGAGACACTTTCTCAAACTGGCATCTAATCTGAACCTCAAAACCCAAGGGTTTGACAGACAAGGTCACCACGAACCAGGGAAGAATTTCACACCTTTTCAAACCTGCCAGACAGCAGAAGGCGGAGCAAAATTAATAAAAGACGGAGCTAAGGAGATTTTCCCTACGTTCAGAGTATCGAGTCTGCAGCAATTGTGAATATTCGGTAATTATCTAGAGGATTTTCTTGAAACACATGGCTGGTTGTAGACTAGCTGTTTCCGGCGACCACGAGATGAAGAATAGATTAGTAAATTTTAGGTGAGCCTAGCTTAGGCTTGCAGGAGTGCAGTGATGTTGAATCGGACTCGCTCAGTGGAAGAGTATTCGTCATGGGTTCAATTCCTGGGTCCGGTAGAAATTTTTAAATACTTGTCATTCTTTTAAATTTAGCTGTTCGTTCTTTATCTGAGCTTCAATTCAAGCATTTCTACTTTCCTTGACATTATCAAAATTATTGCTAGGACGTCACAGGGGTATGTTAAGTATATTTTTTTTAAAAATTCAAATTAAATTTATTTGAAAGATGTAGCTCATAATTCCAGTGAAACAAAAATCTAATTTAAAAATTGTAATATCATTTATTGCTCACTGTTTTAAGACAGCTGGTTAAGCTATTCAGTGTTTTAGGCACGAGAGAAGATAAGGAATTCCCTGCAGAGTATTGAGATCCTTGTGCACAGTCGTAATTGAAACTCTTTATTTCATGCTCTGACAGTGCTTATATGTGCTAATAACTCATGCTTACCATCTAGCTGATTCAAATACTAAGCATTTTGGGGAAAAAAACCTAATTGCTGCAAGTACAGTTAGTCCATGAAGTAATGTTTATTGCATCCTTATAAAGACTTCGCATTTCAGATAAATAAAAAAGCAATATTACAAATCATGACGCAATTTACGCGTTTACTGTTAATCAATGTGGCTTCCATTTCCCATAAACATGTGATCATTATGTGAATTTATTCCGCACTGGGCTTTATGGACAGACGATTTATGTATGTATTTTAGTGTTTTAATATAGATTATAGGCCCATATATGACTATAGATTTATTGATTGATGTGTGTAATCTTAATTTAATGTTTATATATATCCACACAGCTATGTTCGGAAACATGCATCGTGGAACGTTTGAGCCTTGAAGCTGAGTACAATGTGCTATAAAACATCTTTACGATCGGCCATTTCCGCTCTGCTGATTGACTATAGCCTTCGCATGACTTGCTTTTTTTACTCTCCTTTGCACATTTTGAATTACCATACATTTATATTACCATACACATACACATACTTAAAATATGAACATGACTGACAAATTATCACTATTTGTGTCTTCTAGTAATTTCTATAAATAATATGTCTTCAATTAATAGTCTTTTCACAAAAATGTACTCAAATGAATCCACGCATTTCTTTTAAGGGTATTTGTTGTAGTGTCAGTAAATGTGACGTGTGTTTGCCTCTCTGGGTATATGTATTAAGCCGGCGCAGTGAACGTTTAGCTCAAGTGTTGGCAAAAATCGACGATTAGTAGTGGCAAATGCCTAAATGTTTGATCCATTGTATTCGATTCAAATGTTGGTTCAATATTATCTTAGATGGGAATGTTATTTACAAGATAAAATGGAGGATAAATAATAAGACGGCCAATAAGTCAACAATTAATTTTATTACTATTTATTAAACCAATTAACGTCGGATATTAAAATGAAATAATTTTCAACCGGTTTTTTTATTTTTAATCAAGCAACGTTTCGGCACATATTTGCACCTTGTTTAGGTTTTTCTGTTCACAATCAAACTATTGTTACATACAATTTTTTAAAAATTCAACGTATTATAAAATGTTATAAACACAAATTTTTTATATAAAGAGAGTTCCGAGGCAGCACTAAGAAACTTATTTAGCCACAGTTTACCCAAGACTAATGTAACAATAATTTGATTATGAAGAGAAAAACCTGAAGAAGGTGCAAATATGAGCCGAAACGTTTGATTAAAAATAAAAATTATCTAAAATTATTTCATTTTTATTTCTTTTAATTTGATACAAATACTACGTTTCTTGATTTCGGCCGTAACCGTCGAGGGAAATGGTCCGCGACACCAAATTCCTAAAATATAAATAGTTATGGAAGAAGTCCACAAAGTTGGACGAAACGTAGTATTAAATAAATAGTAATAAAATTAATTGCTAACTTATTGGCCGTCTTTTAATTTATTTTAAACTTAGAGTCAGAAGATTATGATTAAAATGGAGGATGATGAGGTTGTTATTATTGCTCTGCCAAATTGTTGCAAATTACTATTGACGAGTTGTTACCTATTCTACAGTAAAGTTACGCATTTCAACAAATAAAACAATTAAATACTAGAAGATTTTTTATTTTATTTTGTTTACAACCGCAGGAAAATAGAAGTATGTGGAAGGGAGATTAAAATATAGAAAATGTTAAAAAGACCCTTAATATTCACAATTTTATTATTATAAATAAGTAATTATATTATCTGACTTAATATTGTAAATAAAACGCAAAGTGCGACTAAAGTCAGAAATGGAAAAATTTAATTAGAATACGTTCAGTCCCCCAACCTTCTCAGTTATTTAAATAAAATAGCTCAAAACGTTTTTGTTGATATTGCAACGTCCGAGGTCGAAATGATATTTTCACTTGATTCGTCCCCGGACGTTGCAGGAACAAAAGAACTTTTCGTTTTATTTTATTTAAATAACTGTGGAGGTCCCTAAATTTGGAGGACGAAACGTATTCTAATTTCATTAATATGTATTCGCTTTTCCCCTATTTAAGTGTGCAATTTCAATCAAAAATACTATTTATTTAATAAATATTATTGAAATTATATAAATTATTTACATACACGTAATGAAAACATACTTGTCAAAGCACAAACCACCGATACGAATATATTAACAAAACTTGATTCAACTTACTTCACTGGGATGGAGGTAGTGGGTCAGATGACTTCCAAGGGAGCCGCCGAGTGAAGAGAAACCCCTTTGGCGCAGGTCAAAAGACCGACAACAGTACTAACGTGCTCCAACGCTCGTCACTGGACACTCGTAACTGGAGGATCGACCACACGATGCGTCCAATCAATCTGACGTCGGACCGAGTTCGTAGCATCGTGTGGCGCCAGCTTAAGAAGTAGATCAATTTGCAAATCAATATCGTTTGCTTCAGACTGTTAGGATACGACAGTTAAAATACAGGGAATTACAGCATAATACATCATTCAAACTATCCAATTGCAGAAGACATTTACGGTGTCACTAGCAAACTTGTAATTCAATGCGCAGATACGATTTCAACAACAGTGCATCTTATTACATTACTCGTTTCCATGCAAGTGTCTGTTCCAGGGGCACTGATGTTATCAGGCCCGGATCCAAGAAGTCCGCAGCCCGATTGTTTTTTGTTTTTTTGCGGGGCCCTCTATTTATGCAGTATTTAAATAACTACAACTTTTATATTTTCTTTCCACATCTCTTTCTCGTTTCAGTGGATTCGACATCTAATGAAAAAATTTAATGCATTTTTAATTTTAAATATAATTTCTTTTTAATAAATATTATGTAATAGGGTTAGAACTTACCTTTTTTAACAATAACAATTAGTAATTCTACTCACAAAATACGTCGCTAATAATAAAAACGATAAGAAGAATAGAGAACTGCAAATGCAATAAACAATTAACATTTGATAGTAGCTATATCTACTAGCGAGCACAGCGCAACAATGACTAATGCCGAAATTCAAATGTAAGTGCGCCGAGTAAGACGCATATAGGATAGAATAATTAAACGTTAGTCAAAAACGACACTTACGGGTATCCGTTTTCTATTTTATAATGTATAATAAACACAATAATAAATCTCATCCAACAATGCGAACCTAAAATAAATATATTTTTAACTATTTGAATAAATTATCCTATATTGTTAAAAGAATTTTGCTTTAACTTACGAAAAATAAATATTTGTTAATTTTGGTTGTGTGGGTCCCGATTGGGCCCAATCGCTCCAATCGTCTTAAATCCGGGCCTGGAATTATAGCACATTCAAGAACGGCTCTGCTTCAGATATATAGAACTGTCAAAAAATCTTCCTGTGTAATCTAGAACAATAAAAAAGATATAAGAAAATGGTATGTTTCTTGAATAAATTTGATATTATTTCATGAACGGTACATCTGTGAATGTTGCTACGTACGATTTTAAATCATCAATAAAAAGTGAGATCGGCAACAAATTAAAACCATTGATAATTTTGAAGCACATCGTTGAGATATTTTATTTAGTTAATCGCCAGATTTGAAACTGTAACCCGATGTCTATCGTTGATAAAATCCTATTAACAAAATCAGAAAGTTTCTCTATAAAACAAATAAATAGCCTGCGGAGTGCCGCGCGGTACAATTTTAGACGCATTCATTTATATATATATATATATATATATATATATATATATATAAACAACACCCCTTATATATTAATGTTGTGAAGTCCTTCGTTATTCGTATTATTTATGCCACTTGCGTAATCAATAAACCGTCTTATCAGCTGAGACCTCTTATATAATATTTTCATATTCTGAATCAATGCTCAACCCTGAATCAACAAATTACCAAGTTGGTTTAGTTTTCAGCAGGAATGGAAAGTGATTTAGCAATTGATGAAACCGTTTTTGACAATGCAATGTTTCCGTACATTAAAAACTGTTGTTTATTAAAAATCAACGATTAGGTTAAATTTCTTGGTTTGGTTTATCAGTAAGTAGACACGAACATTTCTAAGATGGTATCAGATTAATTTTCGTAAACTAATTTATTTTCAAATATGAGTTGATTCCTCTTGTAATTTAGAAATTCTCAGGATACAATCTAGAATGATTATACTCAAGTTAATTTAAAAAAGAACTTGGTACAAGAAACCGCTAGTGATATAAACATTTATTAAAACACCGTACTTCTCAATTAATTAAATTTTAATAGTTCGAAATAGATGATTAAGACATTAACTCCCCACGAAAACACTGGCATTGACAACTGCTGCACTTAAGATCTTCTTAGGAAGTAGAACCCCGTTGAAAAGATATGAAACATCTAAAAATGATTATGGTCACAAAATGAAGAAATCAGAGTAAAGAACGGATGTGGGAAAATATTCATTAGTTAAAAGGTCAATCAGGGCCTTTAATTATATTTACATAGAATATTTAAGTGTTCAGTAATAATACTATAGAATGTACTGATTAATGAAGTTAGTAATATATTGGACTGAACTTACTTTGTAATATTAACAAACAAACAAATCAGCCAATATGTCTGCTTTTTAACACGATTTATTAAAGTTCTCTACGTCGTACCGTCCAGATTTTTGGATTTCTTTAGGTACATAAATAATTAATTTCTAACAGAAGCTAAAATTTGAATGTATAGAAGAGAAGAGAATATTGCATTCAGGACTGCTGCATCCATTGGCGATTATAACCAAATTATTTTGTATGTTTTCCTATCCATTCAAAATTTAACTTCAGTTAAAAACTAATTATTTATGTACCTGAAGAAGTCCAAAAACATGAGTGAAATGTCGTAAAGACATTTATTAAATAACGTTAAAAATTTGACATATTTACCGTTTCGATAGTTTTTTTCTCAGATTGTTGATTTATTGTAATTTGAAATATGATAAATTTAATTAATATGACTTTGTGAAACGAAATTCTTGCTGCAAAATTGGCTCGATTGTCTACTTCTAGGCAATTATAAACGATGTGATTGGTTGTTTGTGCAGTAGCCCATAGGCAGACCGGATAAAATAAATTCACGAGCCAGTTATACAGACTCAGAAAGGGTCCATTCCATTCGATATTTTTAATATTGGATCGAAAACTGTCGGGAACCGCAGAGATTACTTCAACCCACCGTGGCGGTAAGGCAAACCTTAGTATTTGATTTTCATGTCATAGGAGTTTGTGGGGATCGCGATCTACTGCGAATACTCTTGTTTCGCGGTTAGAGCATTTTCCAGTGGGAGCGGTGTTGAACTTTCGAGATGGTGGATCTGTGATACTAAGTCAATGAGGTGCCGATTGCTACATTGTCTGTACGAGACATTTTCATGTATAATGGGTGGGGTGAATTTAATTTTAAATAAGGACAATTTTTTAAGTTAATATAAAACAAATTAATTTATTAAGACAAATTTATGTAAATACAAATTTTAGAGTCCATTTAAATTACTACAGCTGACTCAAATTGTATTTAGTAAGATTCCATATACGTAAAGGTCATTTATTTGTGTGATTTACTTGCAGCAGTAAAATCGTCATTACGGATTTTTTGATTTTGACACTAACACCTGAGTCGTTTGTGATGCGGCTGCTTCCTCCTTCCTCCATCAGAAAAGATAATTAGGATGCTCTCAGAGTTCACGTCCGTACCTGGGGTCCTTTTCGAGAATTCTGGTGCCGGTCGTTACGTAGACAAGTGGGAACCACTGCCGTCCGTCTTCTTTCCTCGAGTCCAGGGAATTAGGTGGATGGACATCCACCTGCGGCTGACTTCTCTAATCCTATGGCCAGACTCTGTTCCTTAGCCGCCGTGGGCCAAGCAACACACTCCTCTCAAGCTTCTTCTTCCCATATTATTTCCCAAACTGGCTTTCTTCTCCTTCCAAGGTACAACTATAAGAAGGACCCCTTTAATCATAATATTTTGGTGCGTCGTTCATAATATTATTAAAAAAATTATCATAATGATTGTCAGTAAAACTTTCAATAAGAACAAAATCTAGTTGTTTTGAAAACATACAACAGGTAAATGTTTAGAATAAAATAAACTTTGCAATTAACAGTTACAGGAGCCCAACTTGAATTTTATTGTTAAATATGGTGATATATAAATACCGCATGCTATCTTTTAAAAATTTATGATGAGGACAAACAATAATATTTATTAAGGTATTTATTCTCCAGTATCATAGAAACGTATTTTTATTAAACACGTGCAGCAAGCGTGATGTTCCTTATGACGTCAGCACAGAACAGGTGTTATCTAAAGCCTGAATCTGATCAAGCAATTGGCAGTAAACTACTAATTTTATTTTATTTTCGTTACTCTGTTCATGTCAATTATATTGCTGTGCCTATAACAGTACAATTCTACCGAATTGGTTTTGGAAACCTACGAACATTTGCAAGGAAAAACTTTTTTATTTAATATAAGTGCTTTCTGGACAGAAAGCAAGGAGATATCATGACAGTTTGTTCATATGTAAATAAGTACTGGGAAAGATGTACCCGAAGTTTTTCATAGATGCTAGCAGTCAATATCTACGCAGATTGGACGCATAGAATAAAACCTGCGCAGTTCTACTGACCATTTGTATCAATTTTATGTCAGTAAATACGGATGTATAGTTATTATATATTGATTTCAAATGGAAATGGCTAAACGTTTATTCAGCCTATCAAATATAGTGTCCTATTGTAAACGGAAATTGACGATACTAAAACAGACTCACGCTTAGGTAATCACATAAACGAAATCCAATGTTATCGCGAACGCTGATAGTGAATGCTGAAGAGATAATTTACTGCAAAGTGTGAATATAAAGGCAAAAGAGACCATAAAATGTTATGGTTTAGGAATTGAATTAAAAGTGGAGCGTAAACGCTTATACGCTTATATATAACTGAAGTTCAAGTACCAAGCGAAATAGACTGCTTATAACCGTCGTTATTGGCAACGGCGCTATGAAAATTATGCATAATATATATTGACGAGTTTCGAAAAATCTATGGACTGAATGCAAGCCACGTTGTGAAAGAGCCACTAAAGAGGTCGAACAGATGTGGATTGCTTTACTAATCTATTTCCAAAGCAATCTGGGAGCGAGGCTAGTTTCCTGGATGCGAGGCTAAGTTAGAGCTATTTATGAGGGGTTTCGGGGTGGAAGAAGTTTGGATACGGGGTGATTGAACGGATTTTATGAAAACCGTAGCGGAGAACAAAAAACGTAATTTCTCTTGAGGAGATTTGGAGGTTTTTGGGACAGTCGATAATAATTAAAGATACTATTACTTGAAAAATTCATGTTTGGATACTTAATGGAGCTTAGTAGTGAAATTGTAGACTTGTAGTAGTATTATTTCTGTTTCCATTAGTCTTCGGTTGAGGAAATGGGTACGTAATACATTACATCAACTATGAAAATTAACACAATTAACTACAAAAATTAAATAGATAGATATAATAAAAAAGATATAGCATAAAGTCTTTGGAAACACGCACATTAGAAAAAACAAATACACATTGAGGAGCGCAAACAAACGCATAAACAATGGAGACTTCATTTCTTGGAGTTGGACGACGAGCAATCAGCCTTCCATAGTAGCTCCAGGCAAAACATGAACAAAGAAACAAAATGATATAAAAACTATTCGGAACGTCTTGTGTTGTAGTTGTCAGTCCTTCGCATGGTTTGATGCAACCCTACATGCTAACCTATTCTGTGCAAGCCCTTTCATATATACATAACTGCCACATCCTTGCTTAGCGCTCTCCATCCTTGGTCTCCCAATTCTGTTCTTACCCCGCACACTTTCCTCTAATGATAATTTTACAATACTCTCATGTCTCAAAACATAGACTATTCAGCTATCCCTTCTCTTGACCAACGTCCTCCATATTGTTCGCTCTTCCCCTATTCTGCTCAGAAATTCCTGGTCAGTTACCCTATCCACCCATCAAATTTTCAGCATTCTCCTACATTACCACATTTCAAAGGCTTCTATTATTTTCCTTTGTGCAACTCCTACCTCGTTTCGTATCCATATAACGTCACGCTCCATACGAACAATTATAGTAATGATTTCTTAATATACATTATTATATCAGCCTTAAGTAAGTACCTTTTTTTTCGAAAGCCTTCCTTGTCTATGCTATCCTACTTTTTATGCCTACTATGCTTCTACCAACCCTAGTTATTATGCTGCCCAAGTAGCAGAATTCCTTAACTTCCTTTAAAATATCCCTTCCTAAACTAACACCCTTTGTTATTCCACTATTTCCCATACTATACTCCATCACCTATTAATCCTCATCTTGTACTATTTCTCCAGGACCACGTTAAAACCATTTATTATGTTTTCCAAGACTTCTGACTCCCCTATATTGATATTGAGATGTCGTCTGAATCTTTGATTCAAAGCAAAAAAAATTCCTAATCTAGAGAGAACCAAAATCGTTAACTTCAAAGTAAGAACAAGCAGGTTTTGGAAAACATTTCAGAGCACGCGCTTCTTGGTCTGCTGATTGACAATAATTTGAAATGGAATGACAACACAAATACTCAGAAAAATCTGCCTTACATTACGAGTGTTAGATCAGGAACCTAACATATCTACATCAAAAATGATGTACCATACTTATTTTCAGTGTAATGTGTTACGGCATTCAATACCAACTGTAGAGAATTGTTAATGTTCCATTTAACACTAAGCCGATAAGGTGCTGGATATAAATTTTACCATTTATTATTAACACCAAAATAAATTAATTGAAACTAATTAAATTAGGTTAATAAAAATTACTATATACTAGTGCAACTACATTATGACTGTGTTCTAGAGATAACTGAATTTTTTTGGAGTGATGGACACTTATTTCAGCTCACTATGATGTAACAAACACCTAGGTGTCCGCAGCACTCATTTGCACGTTCTTTCAACATCGAAAACAACTCCTGTTTACCGGCATACGAGGCCGTGTAATTCTCGCATTGAATATCACGTGCTCGTGACGTGCATGAGTATATTCATCAACATTTAGTAAAAAAAACCTTGACCTTACCCAATTTTAGATCAGTGGGTCATATACGTTATTTTTACTAATACAAAATAATTCTGATGACGTTTGTTGAAAAGACATTACACTAACCATGAATTAGCTATGTATTCTGAAGAAGAAGAAAAAACTATCATAAACCAAACTATGAGGAAAAGAATTGTATACATTTTAGAGGATGTATAGAATTAATTATGAAATGTGATGTAAATATTGAAGAAGGAGGAACGTGCATATAAATACTGTATCGCAGACTTCATGAAGATTAAAGCGGATTCTGAATCAAGATCGTCGTTCTTTTTACCACGTGCAGTTTACCTAATTATTAACTTCATCAAGTGAACATAATACTAAAACTAAAAATGAAATCAAAACAAATAATTTTCAAGATAAAATATTCTTCAATGAATTTCAATTTTTAATATTTTTATTTTAAAAAAGATCTTTAATTAATAGGTTTAAAAAATATTTTATATGTAGGAAGAGAACAATGAATAAAATTTAAAATGACGTCCATGCCATGTGCAGCGGATGTTTTAGTCGTGATAAAGGTTTTTAGAAGGAAAGAAAATACATTGAGTTTATTTATTACTTACATTAAGCTCATTGTGGAATTATAACCAAATTGTAGCTTAATTTCGAATACATAATTAAGTAAAAATGTAATGTAAATATATATATATATATATATATATATATGTTTACAGGGTGTATCCGACGTCCCGTATCAACGTGTTTTCTCATATAACTTTTGCTACTGGTTGGAGAAATAAAAATAATTATAACCATACCATCTTTAAAGAATCGAACGTATTAGCTTAATTTCCTGCAACAATCTCTAAGTAGGAATATCCGCAGTCAACTTTGAATTTATAATGGGAAACGTATGTCGAGAAAGGTATCGTTATATAGTACTTTTAAAATGAAAAAACATTTATCCAAAAAATATTCCTTCTCGCAAAAGAAAGAGAAATCAGTGGGCATCTGAGAAACGAATTTATGTACATACAGTACTATTGTATGGTACATGATAATTGCACAAAATCACTGTCCATTGTAATGGCATCAGCCAAGCTATACTGCATCTTATATGCATACATTTTGCAAGACTCTGGAAAACATTAGAGAACCAATAAGTTCATTACTCCATTAAAACTGGACCACAGCCGAACTTTGCTAACAATGCCCTTAACTCTTGTTATCGTATTAGTATTAATGTCTTAACCCAACGGTTGTCGTTTTTTCAGGTTAACAAAGTTATTTTATAATCTTGTTTATTAAAATATTTAAAGTTTTTCTGATACCTGGGTGCGTCATTTTTTGGGTTTCCCTTAGCGAAAAAACTTCAGCTGAACATTCATAGCTTTGTGGTTCAACCGCGGCAATCTATTTTTAAGAAAAAGAGGGACCAACAAAGAAGCTGTAAGATCAAACTCGGGTAGCTCTCAATTTGTAACTAAGTTTTTACGTGAAAAAGTGCCAAATTGATTGTTTTCTTTCATTATTTTTTATGGTTCTTCAAAAATTTTATAAAACATTGAACGAAAAAGGAAGCGGCGTGTAGTATCAATAATTATCCAGAAAGCCGACATAATTAAGAAAGTTGATTAATTAGGTTTTACCAGATACTAAACTTACGGTATGGCCTAAGTGAAATAACAATTCATGATCTCCGAAAATGTAGGGATAATTAATTAATTACGCCAGTAATTCAGATTCATCGAGTGGCTTATGAGGCAGAGAAACAACGTAACTGTCAATTTACGAGAAAGGGATTTTGTTATGGTTTAACCAACAAGGGCACAAAAAATTCCTGTTTCTGAAGTTTTCTGTGAAAAAAAAACTACATTTTGATACATTAGGAATGGAAGGTGATTTCAATGCATCCTAAAGTTGCTAAAAATGACAGTTTTTCTTGCGCCTTATTTATAACCCGTAATATACAATATAAGGGTATTAGGTTTAATTATTTTCGGATTACAACATTAGGATAATTAGTGTAATTAACGTATCAGTGTACTTCATCTATATATAGAAAAGTTTCAACTAAATATGCCATGTAATTTACTTCAGAACAGTGGCTTAAGTAGTGATTTATGGCGTAAAGCAGAAATCAAGAAAGGAGTAAGACAAGGATGCAGTCTGTCACCCATGCTGTTTAACTCATATATAGAACAGGCGATGAAGAAAGTTAAAATTAATATGGAAAGGGAATCAAAATTCAAGGAGAAGAAATAAAAACCCTAAGGTTTTCTGATGATATTGTGGTATTATATATATATCATAGCATTGTGACGTGTATAATATATATATATATATATATATATATATATATATATATTATTCGAACTTACGTGTTTTGTACGAGATTTTGTAAGGGAATATAATTTTATTTTGGTTAACAGGCTACACGAGGGTGATCCTGAAATAGGCAACTCTCCTTGAATAGCATAAGAAGGGAATTAAAAGGGGGGATGCGGAAGGTTGAGCAAGGTAGCAAAGGGTTTACTAGTGTCCCCGGGCTATAGTTTAAGTATCCTCCCCGGTGTATCACCTAAAGAGAAGCAGAGAAAGCCTGTAGGTTGGTCTATTGGGTACTACTCTCACGACCTTCCGAATGACTGGAGACGAGTTTGCTGTGGGGTCGCACCATTCCCTTCTCCGGGTCTCCACCAGTTTTAGGGAGCAGTTGGCTGACTGATCCAATGGGAACAGCGGATAACTCTTGCCGTATGCCTAAGGTCTTCGACGCCAGTACCTACACCTCCTAAGATAGACGAAGGTGCCTCGGCATGTGAGAACTTTGCACAACAAAAAAAACAGAGAGTACGAGGCATTCCCGACAGGGTCAGGGTCTAATAGATGCAAATTCATTGATATATATATATACAATATATTTACAAATTTTGTTAAAACTGATTGTGAATTAAGTAAAATATTTAATTATTCACTTCAATAAGTTAAATTTTGGAGGACCTGCGGCAGAGAGAAACGTGGCAAACCAATCATGATTTTAGGATAGTACAGCTCTGAGATGCGAGAAGCTCACAAATGATCAGTGGGAGAATAGCAGTCAAAGGAGGCTCTGAAATTGATGCAATCTGGCTTCATTTCTCACTAGGAGGCAGAGTTGAGACACATTCCAGCTCATCAATACGGCATCCCCAAGGCTTAACCTGGAAGCTGTCTTTTCGTCAACACCAGAAATGCAGCACAACCGGAAAACAAGGGTCAATGATATGTAAGCATCAAAAGCAATAGTGTTTCGCTCTTCCACTCTGCTACGCATTAAACACGTGATTCAACCCTGAGCAAGGTAGAATATATTTACTGTCTCTTGCTGTTTTGTTTGATAAGAAAAATTGTATTTATTCGTGTTTGTTATTTATTGAATTTCTTAAATTGTGTTAGTAATAGACTGTAATTAAATATTAAAATTCATATTCATTGGCGCCCACCCATGTCAATTATATTTTAAAATGTGTAACATCTATCAAAATTAAAATTCATGTCACAGTAGTGTATCTGGCTTGTACATGTATACTTTGGTATATCCGCTGTTTTTAATTATCCGCGTCAATTCTCACCACCATTACCGCGGATAATCGAGTCTGCTGTATCCCTGGATCTAGACAGAACTAGATTGGTCCAAATGTTTCATGAATTTATAAGACGTTGGGACGATGCTACATGTATTTGTGTAAGCGTTATATCACTGTCAAGCCATTCGTCATGCGACGTATGGTGCACTATTTTTATTTCGTAATGAACTTTAATTGAATTTAATTGATTCATAATTTAGATTGCTGTTGTTTTTCTTATTGATTCTATTTCTGTGTTGTATTATTCACAACACGACCCGCGTATTCCCTTAGCTTCGTCGTAGACTAATATCTTTCATTATTCTTGTTAGCTGAAAATGCGGGTTCTTTTGAACCATTCAACACACCTTTTAAGTGACGTGCGTGGCGGTCAGAACATAAGAAGCATTGTTTTCAGTGTATGTAAATAACAATAGACCATGAAACAGTACTTAAAAATTCTAATGGCAAATTTCTGAATCCATAAATAACAATACAGTATTAGTATGATGCCTACTATCTAAGATAATATTATTTTTCAATTCTTATATAGTTCCGCGTTATTCATTAACGATAGTATGCACAACATATCGAGTATTTTAAATTCTCTGTCGTGAGACACAAAGTATAACACTTTGTATATCTTGTAGCGCAGTAGAACCCTCCCAAATTTAATTCGTAATTTAGGATGAATTAGTTTCAGAAATTTGAATTAGTTCAGGAATAGAAAGGCGTCAGACTGTGGCGAAGATCCGTGCCTGCTAGCTATGTACACGGGATTGAAGGTGTTTGTCCAACAACAGACGATGACCCATGAAAGTTTCCCAAGACTTACCCCTTCCTCCGTAAGTGCGATTTCAGCGATATGCGAAAGTTAATGACGATTGGTGAAGAAAAGTCACGTGGGATGGTGTTTCTCCATAGAGAAATGGAAATGAGAGAGTCGCTAGTAGGTGACAATGAGGTGAAAAAGTAAATGTGGTTTTGAAGTGGGAAGGAACTGGAGGCCAGGTGAGGAGAGCAGGAGCAGTGTTGCTCGGAAGTTGAAATGAATATGAAGTAGGCAGAGGATAAATGCAGGAAGAAGACTTAGGAAGAGTAAAATGCAGTAAGGATTCGTTTGGAGTGGGAGAAGAAGTAGAAAGAGAAGGGAAGTACAAGTATTGGTAGAAAGTTGTAAGAAATAAGTATTTAAGAGGTGAAAAGTAGACCCTTTCAATAATTTGTCGAAAGGAAACACAAATATGCACAACAGAATTACGATATCCAAAACTCTCTGCTGTGACGTGAACCAATTCGCCGAGACGGAAGACTGGCTTTTCCTCGTCGTCCTAACGAATCACATACGTTGTGAGGAAGGATCCGCTACAACTCTTTACCTACCTGCATCCAGGATGAATTTCCAAAATTCATCTCTATTACTTGGACGAGAAGGTTCCGAAATAAACGAACAAAAACAGGTTCAACTTTATAAGCGAGATCTCTGCTACCGTTCTTGCCCCACAGTAATTATCCCTGATAAATTTCAAATATAACAATATCCGTAGCTGATCCGTTGATAATTCAATATTTAATCTCTCCCAAATCGCAGCTTGTATATATATATATATATATATATATATTACAAAATTCCAATTAAAATTGGTATAATTTATATAATTAAAAAAATATGCAAGTTTTACTCGTCAAATAACTGTATTTCTGTGTATTCAAGTTTGAGACTACACAGCCATGAAAGGTCAGAATATGATTTACAAGCTGTTTACAAATTTTAAGAGCACGAGTTGAATAGCTATACTGTTAATATCAGCGTCCAAACACCTCAGTTTCGTTCGGTGAACTCTAGTGCTCAATCAGTCGTCCAGGGAGCTGTTGGTATCTAAACTTTGTGTAGAATACAAATAAAATTAAACAGAATATATTAACATAAATAAATAAATAGGCATAACTATTTGATAAGATTGTCTACATTTACTTCTGTCGACAATTCATAGAATGAATTTGAAAAGTTATTTTAAATTAAGCAAGTTTTATAATGAAAACCTAGCTTAAATTGTAGCGAAGAAACATATTGTGCATTTATTCTGATTCACTATTTTTGTTCATGGTGTCAAACTTATTTAAGATCAGAAACCCCTTATTTTAATCGGACATGTAATTATAATATGAACTACTACATGTTATTTAATTATAAAATGAATTAGTAATTTTAGAACAATTATAAACTTGAAATGAATTTGTTACAGGGAATCACAACGGACAAACATAATTAAAATATAACTGAAACTGACCTAAACGTGATTTAAATTTCAAATTTTTCTGATCTTAATATAGGGTTTAAAAGTAGAAATTCTATGTGAAGACTGCACAATCATGTAACAAATTTGGATTAGTGCATAAAATCAGAAGCATGTTTCCGTTTTCATCGATTAAATTATTTCTGTTTTGACTAAAACCGTTAGAAACTAAATAATAAATCTAGTTATAGAGATAATTATTTCACAATATCATTATATTACACTGCAGGTATTAACAACGAGATTAGGTGCATATATTAATGTAGACAGTATGAAAGTGATGTTAATATACTCGAACAAAAGGGAGTTATTTGTTTTGAAAGGCTGTATAGGAAAATGATTATCAGCTACAAAGGTAGAATTAGATTTAAGGAACTTTCGAGGCCAGCGGTACGATAACATATCTAATATCAGAGAATTATAAAAAGGCAAAGCAGACATTTATCTTGCAAAAGAATTCCAAGGTACAGTATACCATACGAAATTTTTTAATTGGGGTTTTAAGACATTTATAAATAATTTTCTTTTTCAAATTCATTTTTTTAAGTGACAAAACATATAAGTCAATATTTTTTGAAAGTTTTCTATAGGCTTTGGATATATTCAGAGAATATGTTTAATAACGTACTCCCAAAAAGTCTATCAGAAGTAATGTGGGAATATATTTTTCACACCGGGGAAAGTCGGAGGAAGGGAATATTTTCCCGTGAGAAAGGTATACTGCCTGCAATATTATTTGTAGAGTACGGCTTTGGAAGGGAGGATCCGAGCTGACGAAATGGCAGACGAGAACAGAATTATTCATTCTGATCCGAAAAGCACTAAAAGAGTTTTGGGGCCTATCATCTACTGACTATTTCTTCGGAACGAATTTTGGAATTTAACATCAGGTCATACAACCGTTTGGGCAGGCTAGAAAGCCAGAAACTATCATGCTTAGGTGTGACCCAACAACATGACAGAATGGAGCGGATTCTTCCTGCAGTAAACAGACTTCCGGATCAAGGAAACCGACACAGAGAGAGAGAGACAGACAGAAAGAGAGAGAGAGAGACGCCACACTTCCGCCAAGGTTAAGCCCAGTTATTGTTAACTTCTGGAATGAGCGGGTTTATTTGCCATTTAACTAATATGCCATTCACTAATACCCACTAGAGAAATAAACTCATTGTAAATGCCGGGAAACAATAAAACTTATTAATATTTGCGTGAAATAAATTTGTAATTGTTCATAATGTAATCATGTTTTTCTTATTATGATAAAAACCTACCCCATGGAATAGAGTATATATAAACCGCAACGTCGAACGTCTCGATTATCCAGCAGTGAAGTAGGTAAGCGGTACATATGGTTATGAGCACTAAATAATTGCTGATTTGGTTAAAATATAAATTTAATTTGTTAAATTATTAGAATATTTTGATTATCATTAATATAGGATTGCGATATCTTCTACTACTGCTGTGGTGCTTTCTGAGGAACTGTGTTCTTTAGACAAATTTTGCAAAATTATTTTCATATGATAATCTTACAGAAATAAGAATAAAATTGTTTTGTATTCACGCACCCGCGTAATGGTTATGACCTTTTGCCATGTGAACTGTCTTCAATCGGCTTTGTCTGACGTCCTTCAATGAAAAGCAGCATGGTATTTTTTTAATCAGTGGAAGTAAGAATGAGGAGGGGCAGTAAGAAACATCACGGGCCGCTTCCAAAATTAACAAATTTCACTGCACATCTGCAATTAAGAATAACCTTCTGCTCGCGAAAGATGCAAAATATGTAATGACATAATTTCGGCGAATAGCGACCAGAATCCTGATAAAACCTAACCATAAAGAGATTAGCGATGTCCTTTTTGTCCGAGCACATTTTGAAGGACATTTCTCCCTCCGCGAAGTCAGATGACCAACACGAGCCAACTTTCAAACTTGATAGGATCAAGGGAGTCATATGACTCGGTCTCCAACCTCTTGGTAGGGACATGAGAAAGACTGACCTGAGAAGAGAGAAGACAGTCTGGAATTAATCATTGTAGAAGGAGGATGTTGGACAACGGCAGACAAGAAGACAAAGTCTGGCTTGAATCTTTGAGGAGAGAGAATTTAGGGAGATAATGTGGGAGTTGGACCACGAGAAGCGCAAAGTCAGCCTGGATCGAAGCATCAGAGCGAGGGAAGCGAGAATCGTTGGCCACCACTTAATCGGCAGTGAGATAAGTTTGTCTTTAAATCTCTCGAGTCATACTGTCATTAGCCAAATACAAACAGAGAGAAGGAAAGAAGATAAACAGCGAGACGGACTCAAGACAGAACCATGTGTCATTGCCGACTACGTAATCACTCGAGACAAGGAAGGAAGGAAGGAAGCTCGAGGCTGCAACCAGACTCATATTCTTGGAAGCAAGTCAGCTCAGGTACCTGTATAACATGACGAAGAAGGAAACTTCTTACTGACACGGAAAATCGGGTGTGCCAGTGCAAATGTATTAAAATTACGCATGACTCCTTTTCTGATGCTCAAAAAGGCGCAGTAGCAGGTCCAAAGCTACAAATATTTATAAGAATGAGTTTCCTGTTAAATGTTAATCTGAGTTAGCCGTGCATTTTAAAGGACCCTAAATTTGCAATTGTCGTAATTTGAAGCAATAAATTATTCTTTTAATGTTAACGTATTAAATTTATCATTATTTATTTCCCCTGTTTACAAGTTCGATTAATGTTTATAAATAAAAAATTAATTACAATATAATTCATAATTACGTTTCAAAGTATCCGTAAAAATTGAAAATATTAGTTATTAAAGTATTGTGTAATAGAGACATTTGTTTCCCCAGTTCTATTCGTAATTGTATCATTTTTGTGGGCAGTGTTTAAAAATATTGCGTTGCTTTAGATTGTAAATTTTCATTGGTTAAATCCGCTGTAATTACCAGTCCTTTGCTCATAATTTATTGATAATCATTTAATCGACGCTATTTTGTTGCACATCAGTTCCAGACATTATTGGCGTGGGCCGTCACAGATCATCGCCCGGAAGGAAGATGCAAGGTGTATGCGTTTTAATGCAATGAAAAAGACATTTTATTGGCATATTTAAAGCTCTGCCAGTTAATATAATTTTTTATTGTCTGTTTAAAATGTGTCTCCCCGGTACATTTTCAAGCTGTGGCACAACTCTTCCAGACTTCGAATGGAGCGGACGCGACAAAAAAGAACTTAATTTTTCTGCTTTCTAAATTTCTTCTTCTGTGATGGCGCAGTCTGTCACTCCAGGACAGCCAAGCAGTCGTCGCTGTTCAGACTTAAGTGCCTTCGCAAATCTACAGCCGGGGACATCGCTCGGGTCCGACTATGTAGACTGTAAGGACGCTGTTCCACCTTTCCTGAATACGCAGCATTCTTTGCAGAATATCGGTGGGCAAAAATCCTCTACAAGGCATCAGTGTATTCGCACAACAAACCGTTAACTTACCCACACTACTCCATTATCCTTATAAAATCATATATGAATGTTAATTGAGTTTACTGATCACTGTTTCTATTTGCCTGTACTTCAGTTCAATGCAATAATTTATATATTGCATTTAAACATCAAACACCACGACTTCTTTTAAATATAACTTTATTTTCTTTATTTCTAAAAAATAAAAAAGATTCTATCAAGGCCGGGCCAGTTACAAATACAATGAAACATCGTAGGCCAGGAGCTGAACTAAAACATGTTTCCGCGAGTATCACTATTGTAGAGCAGGCACCCTCCCTAATTTTATTGACATTGTTTTATTTTAATCGATCTAAATTCAGCAATAATATTCTGACTCGGAGGTAGGTAGGCAAGAGATAAGAATTCCCCGGCCCCAATGTGTCGGGTGGAAAACGTGTCTGCCTGAAGCTACAAGAGATTTGTGCTGTTTTACTGAAGAAGACCCAGCCTTCAAAACTTCCCAACGACACTATTCTCTTTGTCAGCGAAAATTTCCGTGGTGGACGAAGGACGCATAAAAATTGACGAAGACACCACGTGGGGTAGCGTTTTCCCTTGGGAAGGGGAAAAGAAGAGTTTATCTGGGAGGTAAAAAGAAGAAAATGGAGCAAAGTTGATCAAGGCGTTGAAAGCAGGGAGGCAGTCAGTGTTGCCTGGAAGTTAAAAGGAACAGGAAGCAGAGGAAGTATGAGAGATGAAAAAATGAACAATTTATAAGTCAGTGTTGATCGATCATTGAAAGTGAGGCGAGCAGAGGAGGTGATCATTGTTTCTCTTCAGTTAGAAGGATGTGCGGGCAAGGAAGGCCAGAACTTCGGGCTTGCTTGTAAGTTGAAAGGAAGTGGAAGTAACTATGTTGGAATTTGGAGTGAAGAAGGAGGAAAACTGAATTTTCCTCAATGGCCAAAGGTCCAAAGCGTTTTTTCCGTCCACGGAGGGCAAAAATAATACCCGACCTGGAAAACAAAGGGAGTATGATAGCGGAAGAAAGAAAATCTACTCCGTGGAAATTCCGGATTTGCAACAGGTTCGTCTCGAACGTAAAATCTCTGTTGCCCCAGTCATTAACCCTGAGAACCCCTTGATATTTAAATAGTAACTGTCCTTAATATTTATAATTGTAATAGTGCACAGATCCCACTAAAAATTGTTTTTAATATAAATATTATTATTATTTTAAAATCACAAATAATTTGTTAAACAATTAACCCCCGTATTATCATTTACACTATATGAACACCATTACTAAAAGTTGGGTTCTCTGAGAGGTCACCCGTAAATTTATTTTACAGTTGGTATCATTCATTGAACACTCTACAAGTCTATTCAATTTTCTTGGAATATTATATTCATACATTGCATAAATTTGATTTTTCCTACTTACATTTTCAATTGCTGAGTCAATGAAAAAGTGTCAAAACTGTATTCAATTAATTTTTCAAGAACCTGACGTAAAAAAATTGGCTTTTCCCTTACTAAACTTCATTTGTAATTTCATATTCGACAAATAGACTGAGTCTTTGAAACAGGTAATAGTAGCAAGTGCATAAAGCCTAATAATACCTCTACAGTTAGTCTTTCTTTGAATTGGGTAAAGAATTTTTCACTCCAAAGTTAGTTTTCTATAGTTACAAATATTTATAATTAAGTTATAAATAAAGCCGGGAGCTTCCATTTTTAAGCAACTCAGCAGAGATGAGATCATGCCCAGGCGACTTATTGTTGAGTTTATTGATTGCTGATTCTATCTCGTCTCTTGCCGAAGAAGGCCTCAATTCATCGTCATTGAGGTCCAGTGTGTTACGGCTTTGGTCGTCCTGTTTATGCTCAGAATTTAAAAGGATGTCAAAGTGCTCTACCTATTTATCGAGGGTTACTTCTTTTCTGGGCCCGAATTTTACACTGTTTGTTTTTACAAATACTAGAGCTTGGTTTAAAGTCGGTCTGAATAAGACTTATTTTCCGATAGAATGCTCTGCATTCATTTATGGTCTTAAGATGTACATATTTTAAAGTTTTCTTCGTCGAATATCATTTTCCTTGTTTTACGAATTCCTCTTTCCTGTCTTTTATATTCTTCGGAATTTTTATTTGCCTGATTCTTCTTCTTATTAAATTCAGTACATTCTTCATCAAACCAGTCTTTCGTTTTTCTGCTTTCAGTGTTGCAAACAGTTGCTTTGGTAGTATTACATATACTTTCCTTAATTTGTTTCCAGTAGCTCTCCAGGTAGTCACAGTGATCTACCCCCTCAGTTTTTGACAGTCAAATGTTTTGATGACTACCCGTTCTTTCTTGGTATTGGAAAGCCTCGTTCTGAGTTTGGCAATAAACAAATAGTGATCTGAGTCAATATTTGTGCCTCTAAAAGTTCTGACATTAATTAACTGGTAGCAGTGCCTAGCATCAATCAAGATATGTTTTTTTGCTTCCCAAGTTTATTTATGAATTATATTATAACAAAACAGGGTATACTCAACAATCAGGCCATATGATGAAGCGAAATCAGCAAGACTACGTCCATGTCAGTTGTCGCATGATGGTATTCAGTCTCTTTTCCAAACTTAGCATCAAATAACAATTTTTAAGTATTTTCTTAGACAGCCACTGTGAAAATTATATACACTTTCATGTAATGCTTCATGTTCCTCATCTAATCTTTCTCTGTTGAAGCATGAGAACATATACTTTGGGTGAAAAACCTTCCGGTAATTCTCAATTTACAGTCATTTTTTAATTGTTTTCTAACTTGTGTTTTGGTCATTAACACGTTTCAGGTAGACTAATTCCAATTCAGAATTGTGCTATTTAGAAACCTTACATTCATAACTATTGTATTCTTACTCTATTTTCTGATCACAATATTCGTACCATACATACACTTCGTACAAAACATATATTTTGAAAGACTGTTCTCATTATAATCATTTACTTAACGTCGATACTTCTTGATACCGTGTTTGTCCACCATTGGAAGCAATACTTGGCATGGTAAGGATTCAACGGGTCCTTGGTAGGTTTCCGGAGATTTCTGACATAAAGATGTCTACGAACAGGTCACGCAATTACCTTTAATTAAGGCCCGGTGTTACATGTTTCGAGCAACCGTTGCCTAGACGATGGCGTCAACATGATGTGACAGGAAACAATATTCATCCAACAAGGGACAGGTGTCCATTCATCCATGGTCTAATCTCAATAATCCTGATTCCACCTCAATCTAATGGACGATGTATTTGATTCAACATGGGGGAACATGTTGGTGTCGTCTGCTTCAGCTGAGGCCCATCTTCAGCAATATGCAGTGAACGGTGTACTTCGAAACATATGAACCTGACTTGAATTGTAATCTGCTGTCAGATCAGCCACATATCGCAGCTTATCCTGTTTTACAGAGTGGACAAACTTGCGGCCTCCACGTTCTTGATGAGCATCGGAGTCCTTCAAAATCATACCAAATAAGCTCACGACAGCTCCAACAGTTCCTTTAAATCATTCAAAAATAATATTTCTTTAAAAACGGTGAAAAAATGATAATACACAAATAATATTGAGGCCCCATAAAGCATTTTATCTTTACTATAATATATTTAGTATATTTTATAGAGATAATTCTATTTTCTGTGGGTTTTCAGAGATATTAAATTTACAAGTTTGGTGTAATGAATTTTACTACAATTTTTACATGGATGTCATAACTATTAATATACTTCTGCTTATAACAAATGAATAATTACTCAATATTACTCATAACCAAATAAAGAAGGTAATCTCTATTTCATGAGAACCTTTCTTCTTTGCGTTCCTAACAGTCAGTCCAAATAGAATGGTGCTCTCCATCCTCCCGGAATGCCTTAACTTCCTACAAAAAACAGTTTTAATTAATAAATAACAATTGATAATAAACAAATATATACTGGGTAAATTAATGTTATTTATTGGCAATATACATTTGAATTAACTTTTTAATAATTATATTAGACATATATAACATTACAAATTTATGTATTAAGAACTATAATAAAAAAGTAAATATTCATAACTACGATAAGCTATAAAATATAAAACTATTTCCCTATAATTATACTATCAACTTTTGGATGGATAATAAAGGAAAGAGGTTAGCAATTGAACTGCATAATAATATTTCATTATCAAAATAAATTAAAATAAAGACACAATTCAAATTAATTATAGTTTATTTAACTGGCTTTTGGGGGCAAATTCAGACTTCAGTTTGGAGGCCAATTATTTAGCATAAAACAATCTATATGCCACAATATTTTACAACTAAGCTGTAATAGCACCATATTAAGAAGTTCTAAAAATCTATTCTAATCATATGTCCAGAGATATTATACATGAAAATTGCCCAAAAGTAAATTATATGGAAAAATAATCTTGTTTTATGCTAAAATATCTCAAAATACATCACTTACTATTTTTTAAAGGAAAATTTGTATCATTCCAAAGAACATACTTTCCTGTACAAGAAAAGTATTTATTTATGTTGGGATGTATGGTGTTTGTAAAGCCATAGAACTGTGAAACTAAAGTAGGTCTATGTTGCTGGGGCATTACATTCAAAACGCTTAAGAGACCATCATTGATCTCATGTCAAGTAAGTTCTACCAACCCAAATAAGTGTGAAACTAGGGCATAACTTGGCATAACTTCTACCCCCAGACGTATGATCAAAAATGTAGCAGAGTTGGCCGTTCCATGCAAAAGTCACCACAAAATTTTGTCACGCCAAATTTAGGCTCAAATGGGATCAAATTTGGCCCATTGATCATGGGATTGTAAATTCTGAACCAATGTACAGGAGCTTCTATATTTTGCACAGATTCACTTGGGGTCTAGGATTACTTCATTATTAAATTTCATTACATGGAATGACCCGAAAATGAAACAAAATACAAAAATGTTTTAAAATAATATTCTCATCTTTGAAGGACCCAAAAGAAGTAATGGAATATATTAAGTATTAAACCAGGAATTGAATCAAGAGTGGCATAAAAGCTAGCACATCCAAACACAAATCATACCACAAAATTAAGGAAATTTTTTGACATAATTCCTAATAGTCAATGCACTATAGAAAAATGATGTGAATTATATCAAAAAGTAAAACTCACAGGAAAAACAACATTATTTACAGTAAGAGAGAGGGCAGTAGACTGTTTAAAAATATTACATACTGATCTGAGTGAACAAATAGATTTCCCAACATATGACAGATATTGTTATTACATAGAGTACTGGATGACTCTAATGTATTACCCATATTTCCACAGCAATACAATTTCTATAACATAAATAGCCTATATCTGGTTTCAAAGACCTTCCTTAAATATAGGAAGTCTGGCACCATTGCAATGCTCTTAATATTTCTCAAACTTCTAATTCTCTACAGCCAGCAGATTGATTTAGCTACACAATATATTGTTCTCCTTCACATGCTTGTGTTACATATTATATACCATAGGATCTGAAACCCTCTGTTCAATAAATAGCAAATTAATACATCTCAATATATGATCAGGAAACATTCTAATAATAATGAGATGGTAATTTATAACAATTAAGATTCACTTATAAATCTCACAATAAAGTAATCAATATATTATTATTAATAAAAGTCATGTTTCATGAGAATAAATATCACATATTTTTTTCAAATTCTTATTACTTTTTGTAACATTTAACAGTTTATGTTTTGTAAATTATTCATCAGTTACCTAGAATAGCAAATATTTCATAACAACAAGAGTAGTAAATTTAAGCTTTTATTTGTCTGCATGAGTAGATTGAAATGCAAGTATAATAATTAAAAATCTTTATGTAATTCTGTTTATAAGAGCCATTGTCTAACATATGGATATTGTCCTAATACATGGGAGAAGCAATCATAAATATTTGAAACCACTATGACTTATCAAATACATACATATGGAGGCCTATTTCATAAAAAGTTCATTTATCAATTGATTCCTGGAAGGTAGATTCCCATTACATTTTTCAATTAAATCAAATATTTAGATCTAATACATAAGCTGTGTATGCAGCATGGACAAAATGTTTCACTGGTTG
The DNA here is from genome assembly GCA_034510155.1 of Eucriotettix oculatus. Lineage (NCBI taxonomy): Eukaryota > Metazoa > Arthropoda > Insecta > Orthoptera > Tetrigidae > Eucriotettix > Eucriotettix oculatus. The sequence continues at coordinate 89,363,129 of CM067376.1, forward strand.
TTTTATTTACTTTAAAAAGGTTTTGGGTGGTTACAAATAAGATACATTACATTGATTTTTTATTAAACAGCTGACTCTAATTTATTTGTTAACAAAGTGTTCTCAGGTTTCCAACTGGATGAAAATGCAGTAATTCCTCAACATTTTGATAGTTGACATTGATATCATCTTTTGTTAGCTACAAGTACCAGGAAAGCTTTTGTTTAATTTATTTGTTACCAACTTCAACATTTTATAAACATTGTGTTTTACAAACTTTATCATAGGATGATTAGCCATTGTTGCTAATAGAGCTATGAGGCATACTTTAAATGGAAATCAATATACTAAAGAGGATAGGTACAGGGGACATTGGACTTTATTAGAATGATTGTATTTACTGTCATTAAAATGGGATCTATTTGATCTGTCAATAAAACCTGAAATTGTTCACAATTACCAAACTGTGAGGAGTAGTAATTTTTATCTAATAATAAGATCTTGGCTTTGGCAGAGAATTAATGACAATGATGTAATTTTTTAGTTTCATGTAGTTAGCATTGTAATTAATTGAGACTAGACAATTCTGTGGTTTATTATTTTATATTAAACTTATAATGTTTCATTACCTAATTGCTATTTGTTTAAAATAAAGCACACAAACTTTAACAATAGAAATAGTTTGTTTCAGAATAGCAATGTGATTATAAACAATACTTACAACTATGATTTCAGGTTATTGAGTCTTAAACTCAATTCTGGATCTTTACAAATAACACACATTATATTTATTCAGTTCGGAAAAATCTCAAAGTCTATTCCATAATTTCAAATTTCAACAAAATCTATTAAATGACTTACTAGCAAGAAGAATGCTCCAAATAATAAAATTTTGTCATCTGAACTTAATGGTTCTGTGTATTCTACTATGAAACGTTGCATCATATCACCATCACTTAAATGGTTTTTCAGTAATTTTCCAACAATAAATCTGTCATTAGTAAGTATCTAGAAGAAGTAGAAATATTAGAAATAATAATTTATTATCATGATATTAATGTTTCTAAGACTATATCTAATATCCATTTATGATTCTGTTTTACTTTTAAATTACAAAATGCATACGGGAATTAGAATTGTCTCCCAAACAAAGTTAGAAATCATAATGTTAATATATTTTAATAACTTTTAAATTAATCAGCATCTATTAATATTTATAATGTTTTTGTTTAAATGTTATTATAGTGCATGAGATATTACTGTTCTATCTTACTCTAAATTTAGTCTGTAGATCATAATTTCACAAAAATAATTTTCTTTATCTTGAAGTTGGCTTACCTTAAATTTTGTATTAAAAAATGTTGTATGTGCTGCCTTCAATTTATAAATTTGTTGATCGTTAGCATCTCGTACTATATATTCTTTATTGCGAATAACTGATACTGTTGAAATTGATCCAAGTAGTCTGTTTGGTGGTACAGTGACATGAACTGTCTTCAAAGAACAGATATAGTATATTGAATTGATTATAAATTAATATAATATGAAATACTTAAACTACAAAATTATCAATTCATACATTTAGAAAATAGACATAAATATTTAATATAAGTTTTTTTAATCGCAATTCTATTTGGCAACTCTTCTTTTCCTTAAATATTTAGAATACATAATTGCAACTACTAACCAGATGCCAGCAACCAGTGCAGCAATAATCCGTTGATGAACTGGTTACGTGAATGATTTCAGTGTCATTTTTATCAAAAATTTGACAGTCCACATATCTACGACTTCTGAAGAAAAGAGGTGCTTTCTTTACATTCTGTATGCACGTAAAAATTTGATCTTGTTCCAAATTTCTCACAATATACTTTCTTCCAAATCCACACCAGAAATCTAAAGAAAACAGAGAAAATTTAATTTAATGTTTCATATATGCAATTTGAATAAAAGTTCTAATCCAAACAAATTAATTATTTAGGCTTAGTCACAGTTTCTTTCATTGCATCATATATAGGGTGTACAAACTTTAACATCATTTTCTTGAGTGGTGCTTCTTTACTGCAGAATTTGGAAAAGTAAACTGAGAAATAAAAGTCTGTAATCACATTTTCCACTTTACCACTTTACAAATACATGAATATACTTTTGAATTTAAAAAAATACAAGCATTGGGACAGTCAAAAGTCAGTGAGTCAATGGTCTGTTGTTGTGAACTTCGTGTAGAGTAAAATTGAGGTAATTTTGAGCTACTACTCTAATAAATCCAAAAATTTATCTATTTTTAATTATATTTCTGTTTTCATTTACTCAAGTTGAACACATTGAAGCATCTCACAAAAATGCTAGGCAAGAAAATTGTTAAGTGTTGACTCCCTCTAATCTCACCCTCCCCCTTTTAAATTTTTAATTTTTGCACCTACTCCTGTTATGCCCTGTATATGGAAAAAGGTTTTTATGACATCCTATACTTGACACTTGCCTATTTACTGGACTTCTAGCCACCCCCCAAATAAATATGCAGTCACCCATGACCAGCTTTAAATGGCTTAATCAGTCTATGTCATGAATGAATTTGTGTTATATTTTTGTTGATTTTGTAGTAAGAAATAAGTGGAATAATGAAGGGAATTTTTCTACATTTTCTGTTAATAATTTAATTTTTCACACACAATTAAATACTCTAGAGTATTATATTTTGTTCCCAATCTATCAAAAAGGTTGTAGAAATGAATCACACACAATCTGATATTCAACAGAGTATAATATACTGGCATCTTTTTGATTTATTTTGGCCCATGGACTATTTTCACAATTATTGTACAAAATCAGACTGCCACTTCCACATCAATGTTGGTGCTGAGTGGTTAATATTGTGTAAGGTTACCCTCATAGCTACACAGGCCTTGCAACACCATGGTATGTCATCTAGCAGGTGGTTGAAGAGCTCTGTAAGCAGATATTCCCATTCCTATTGAAAAAGCAATGTGGAGTAGTAAATGTTCAAAGTTTCAGAGACAACTACCCTCTTCATCAGGAGAGAAGTAAATGATTCTGAATGATTGACATCTGTCCACTGAGCAGTATAAGTTGTCACATGGTTGCTGGTAAACAATAGATGCCACCAGACCACCAACTTTCTCTTTCAAGGAAAGTCAGGACAGAGGGAAGGATTTAATATGACCTGGAGACAAGCACACAAAACAACCTTACATACTCATACATGTACAAGTATGCACCAATATTCACACATGAACATGTACCTAAATAGGCATACAAACATAATTTAAATTATGCCCACATACACTCATATCTGAAAATTACACACACACATACCTAAATGGGTTCACATGAATTCAGTACAGGTATGGATGGTCAGTGGACAGGAAGGTGAAGGTTACTATCTAGAGAAGGTTAAGTCCAGGGCTTTGTCTGAACTGCAGCTTATATTGGAGAGAGAGTTCCCACAAATGGGGTTTCAGCCTCTGAAGAATAGAGGGGTAGAACTTTGAGTTTGGTCAGTGTGAAGCACTGGTTGAAATTGATTGTGTTGGGACTCTGGGCATTGGCAGCTATGGTAAATTGTGTTTTGAATTGTTTGACTGTGCTGTAGTTGTTGACAATTCATTTTGTAGGAGTCTCTTTGGCCACTGTAGATGGCCAACAGAGTCTTCAGTTAGTTCTGTAGCTAGTATGGGAGGGTTAGGAGGCAAGCTATGATTTCTTCAATTCTTAAGGATGTTTTATTGGTAGTATTCTGGAGGATTGTTGTGTGTCGACATGGCACTGTTCCTATTGCAGGGTCTGCAAAATCATGTGGGTGGAAGACTGGGAATGTGGAGTTTTTAGAGTTGAACAAATATGTTACAGAGTTCAATGGATGCATGAAGTCAACCCTTGGGTAGGTGGGGTATTGTGGGGAGGATGTTCTTTATTTCTTGGGTTGGATTGCAGTCCAGTGTAAGTCACATGGGTAAAGGAGTTGATTATATGTAGAGTTTAGGTAAATAAGTTGTTATTAAGGTTGGTCCACATATTTTGTGTTGGTCAAAGGTGGATTTGTATATTTGGGTAATGTAAAGGTCAGAGTAATATTTATTTGTGGAGGGGTCTGTGGGGTATTTTCTTTCAAGACATGCATTGAGGATACAGTATTTGTAGGATGAAAGACTGTCCCAAGTGGAGTAAATGTGAGTTCTCTAAGGGGAGTGTATGAGAGAGAGGGGTTGCTCTGTTCATGATGGCAACTGGAAAAGTGAAGGAACTGTAAGGTGTTGGTAGGTTTGATGTGGACTGAGGTGATGATTAAGCCAGAAGTTAAAGTGATGTTGGTGGGGGAGTAGTTCCAAGTGAACTTATTGAAATTGGTGTTGTGATTCTGTAGAAAGCCGGAAAGAGCATCTGGGTTCATAGCATAAATATATCATCTATGAACCAGAAACAAATAATTTAAATGTTGCTGTTCCAGGTCGACCTATCAACAGGGTGGTATAGGAGATTTAGTGTCACTTATTAGTGGTAAATTTTAATTTGGAAGGAGAAGTAACTTTTGGTAAGTACAAACTGGTTGAGGGAAATCAAAAAGTGAGTGCTTGGGAGGGAATTTGGTGTCCTGTGGGACAGGAAGTATTCAAGTGCTGACAGGATGTTAGTGTGGGGCATTTTGCTATATAACAGGACAACATTTTATTGTAATCAGTAGTGTCTCAGGCAGAAGTGATTTTGGTAATTTGTGGAGGTGGCAGTAAAAATGTTTGCTGTCTTGGATAAAATAAGGTTGTTTTTCCACTATTGGATGGAGATTTTCACCCACCAAAATGGAAATCCTTTCTATGTGAGAGTAAATGGTTGGAGTTCTGGAATTTATGGGTGCTCATTAGAGTTGAGAGATAATTTTTGAAGGGGGCTATGAGTGTGAACCAACTTGTAAATTTCTGAGGTGATGGCTGGTTTGGGGTCAGTAGCAACATATTTATAAGTTTTGTCATTCTCCAGCTGGCAAAGTGCCTTAGCGGTGTACTTCTCAATATTATCCATAACAATTGTGGCAAAGCCCTTCTTTCCTGTCCTCATCAGTTATTTTTTTTTTCAATGTCATATCCTCATTTATGAATATATATATATTCAACAAACGTAATACCCCAAAATTAAAATTTAATTATGCAGCCTAATGAGAGCGGTACTTCATATAAACTATATTGAAATTAGTGAACATTTTTTACTATTTTTTTTACATGTAATTACAAAAGGGTCTTGGTGGTGTACTTTATAAAAGGTGAAAAGAGACACCCAATATGAGGAAATAGTAAATTAATTCTCATATGTGGAACTGTAGCTGGCAGAAATTGAAAAGGAGACAAATAAAAAGTGCATTGTTGAATGTAAACAATGGATGGAAAGCCAAAGCCATGTAGAGCACTTAGTCATGTGCTCATCACATGATGACTATGTTAAAAGGGCTTCTAGACTATTCAAGAAATAGAGCCCCATAGCTCATATAAAAGATGGCAATTTAAAATCTCTCCAGAGGCAGAGGACAAGCTGCATGGACATGCCACTTTGCAGGTTCAGAAGTTTGGTGACAGGCAAGGTGTGTGGAAGTGACACTTTACAGGGTTAGAATGTGGGTGGCGACCAAAGTGTGTTATTGCTACACTTTGCAGTATAACAACAGTGGTTATGGTCTGAATGTGAGGGTATGACATCTTGCATTTTGACTACTAAAGGCTGGACATCAAGCAGTGAAGGAAGGACAGCAAGCATAGCTGTATCTAAGGAGTGGACACTGAGAAAATAATATGATTTATGTGCAGAATAGTATGAAATAACATAAACCATAGACAGTTTGCATCAGTAAAAGTTCATTCTGTTTAGAATTCTTAAAGTCTGAAGTAATGTGCCAATGCTTTAACAGAGAAAATTTTTGGTAAATTATTAATTAATTGATTTGTAGAATTTCAGAAATGTTACGAGCTAAATCATGTAGGAGCAGTTTGCAGCATTGTTACAACAATTGCCAGCTGGAGACTGGAGGAGATAATTTGATTTTGTAAATGAAATTTTATATTCTGTAAAACTTGCTGATTTACATATTTGGGCATATAGCCAAGTAAAGTCAGTCTTGTACATATTGCTATTTCTTCATTCTCAAACGGTACCCAGATGTTCCCAGTAGGAAACACTCATGCTCAAATATTAAAATATTCAAATCTTGTAAATTCACAAATATTAAATTGTTCCAATGCTCTAATGTTTTATTCGCTTGATTGAATTAGTGTTGAAATAAATTTGTTTTATTTAATTTATATAACACTTCCAGAATTGTGTTCAAATCAAATATTATAATATAAATATTTCATGTTTTATTCAATTTAATATTTTTCATTTTAATAATGTATTTAAAATCTCTCCAGAGGCAGAGGACAAGCTGCATGGACATGCCACTTTGCAGGTTCCCACCATTCTTGTATATTACATTATGTATACACAATTGATAAGGCCAACAAAGTGAGAAGGAAGGGTGGTGCCTTACCCGAAATTTAAGCTCAATGTAACTATTTTGAGGTGGAATTCTTTCTCTCAACTTTTCAGAGACAATCAATGAGAGAAGGGGGCACATTCCAAGTGATAGCCAGCTGTGGATGTTTATAAACATACTTACAGACAAACTAGTTTAAAATGTCTTCTCTTTGTGAACAATCATATATTGTTAATTTTAATTCCATGGGTACATGAAGTTGTTCATCATCAGAAATAATCCGGAATTGTGTCTTTCAGTGAACAAAATTTTGTCATGAAGTATATTATTAATATTTTAAAATAATTCATGGAATACAATCAAACAAATTGCAATAACCTTAACCAAGTACACCATTAGAAATTAACTGTTTTATTAATACCTTCTCCAAATCTACTGGGATGTTCAAGATGCAGGACCTCTGCTTCATCAAAAATCTCCAGGCCAGACATACTGTCTGTAACAGATGGAATGATTATTTCATATCCAGTAACCCTTTTTTAATAGTTTGGATAACAAAGAGAAAAGAAATAACTTTGGAAGGAAATTGTACTGAAGTTTCACATATTCTTATCCTTAATGGTATAATAAAAAATTATTATTTAAAATTGCTTAAGTCAATGCTTCAAATATTGTGACTCTTCAATTTTGAATAGCTTCTTACTAACTATAAAAGCACTTGTTTTAAAATTAATTAATGATAAATAAAAATTAATTGGACCTTGAATGGATATATTAAACATTAAGGCAAAAGTCTGGTTTGTTAAACAACAGGAACAGAGCTCAACATCAATTAAATAGTTTCCTTAACTATTTTGTTAAACCTATTTTATTGATCACAACTATCCAAAATGTTTAATGGTCATTAACTCCATTTTTCCATTTCACTGCTTATTTATAATAAATTAATACTTTTCTTCAATTATGTCTTGACTTTTGTGATAATCCTTTTTGTATAATAATTAATTTCTAATTTATAAATTTATGTTTTACCCTTTATTAATGAGAATTTTTTGGTTAAATGTTTTTGGAAGGTTACTGAACACTCTTTGATTGCAATTAATATATAATAATATACTTACATTTATGCTCTCACCAGTTTGATATAGTTCTCAACTCATTCAGAAGATGATGAATTATTTTTATAATATTTTGAAAAAACCTCTTCTCCTTATCTGTTTATGTTTTGGTATTCAGTCCTAAGACTGGTCTGATGCAATCCTCCATGTTAACCTAACTTGCTCAAGCCTTTTCATTTCCGCATAACTACCTCATCCACATCCTCCCTAATCTGCTTCTTGGCCTCACTCTTTTGTTCTTAACCCACACGCTTTCCTCTAATGCTAATTTTACAAGACCCTCATGTCTCCCTATCTAGTAGTAGTATTTCGGTTTATAGCGTTCTACGTCGCCTTCCGATTCCTAATCGCCATTCTTCTCTATTTTTCCACAATTCTTTGTGTAATTCTCTCTCTTGCATTTCCTTGTCGATTCCATCTCTCCAACTCCTTCTTCACCCTCTTCTTCTACGTCCTTGCGGTGTCCATATCAGAATGTTTTGGGAATCTATCATTTGTCATTCTTTGTACATGTCCGTACTATTTTAATTGTTTGTTTTTTATGTCGTCCACTATTGTCTTCTCAACTCCTATTATTTCTCTGATCCTATCCATTTTTAATTTTTCACGTCTGGACTTTCCTGCTGCTCTCCTCCAAAAGTCGATTTTAGTCGTGATTAACATTTTTTCCTTACTTTGTTTGATTGGCCATACTTCACTACTGTATGTTACTATACTATTAATTACTGTGTTATAGATCAGGTTGTTGTTTTCTTTGGATACGGTTAGGTCCCATAGTATTCCATTCATCATGGATATGGCTGTTCTACCTTGCATGTTCCTGTCTCGTATGGCCTCATCTAGTTATCTTTATGCCTAAATATTTATATTGGTTGCAGTTTTTAATTTCTTTACATCTTTTAATATAATATTGTGTGTTGTTCCTCCAATGCACATACATTCTGTTTTTTCTATATTAATTTGAGATAAAATTTAATTATTTGATTTGGTGTTCCTTGGGCGAATCTCTTCGCAATATGGCATCAAGTCATCTATCTATACAATGAACTCATTGGTAAAACCATCAATAAAATATTGATTATTATGACAGTGTGTGTTTAACTACGGATCTGTATCCCATGTCGCTTTCAATTTAATTTCCGTAACATGTTTCTAATTTTCAGGAATTTTAGTTTCGCCTATTGCAGCTGCTTTCAAATACAAGACTACCAAGTCAACAAATATTAAGCGTTGCATAAGTAAGCCTACCACATTACAACGGCATAGAAAAGTCTTTTAAACAATTCTAGAAAAGTAAAGATCGTTTATGATTGGTAAATAAATGAGAAAACAGCACGGTCATAATTGGACACAATTTTTTATTAATCACTATACGTCAAAAACTCTAGATATTATACGTTGTACAGAATTTTAAAATGGGACGAACGTTAAGTATTAGATAGACAATTTAAATAAAAAGATACAATTATCGCTGAACCCAGAATCCAATTTACATTTATGCACGTATTACCTTGCCAATAAGATTACCTGATACGTGTTTCATTGTTGGCCTAGCATATTTTTAGTTCATCTCCAAACAATTAATTAAATGCGTAATGTTTAAAATCTTGATAATTATGTCCTTTATTTCAATTAATATCTAAGTAAAATAAGTAACGTATAACTTATTTATTTAATGTGTTTCTTCCACGTTGCTATTACGAATTCAGAAAATATTTTAACAGTTTCTCAGCCCAATTATATATTCAGATACAAAGAAATTTATTCGTAAACCGACCACCTTCATATTGAAATGCACAATACTAACATTCCACGCACTCAACTGGTAGAAACGTGTCATTGAAAACTTCTTACTGCAGTAAGATTTTATCCAAACACTAACCGAAAATTATACATTACATGTTTGAGTTTTTATTATTTAACAGTCAGATTATTCTTATAATGATACCCTTGCAACTTGAATTTTACTGTAGGCTAATTACATCTAATTCTATCATTTCATATTTTTATCTGCAAAATATGATTTTCGTACTACAAACCTTTTAGTTTTTAGTCAACGCCGTTGTTAAATCTATGTTGCACTGACTGAATTTCTTATCCGCAAACAGGAAGCGGTCTGAATCAGTTCCGCGATGCCAGTTCCCTGTTGCTCACGTATGACGCAGGCAGTTTGATGTTAATTTTAGTCTTCTACAAAAGCGTCATTCGCCAATTGTGAAAACGATGTGGTTTATCGATAACAAGCCTATACGAAATCTCAGCTTAAAAAAACACTCTTCTGAAAAATTATTATTATTCTCCTCATCTGCATTACAATTATCACATTTTCTTGTTTCCTTTCGGGATTATGATGAACAGAAAATACTGGCAAACAGGAGACTATGATTGATACACTATAGACAGATATAATAATGGAACAACGCATTGATTTCCCTAGATGAATGAATGTTCTTATTTTATGTCATTTTAATACAGGATGTTCCTAATTAAACCTTCGCTACTAAAGGCAATGTAGACTATTTACCCTATTACTACTCAGCTTTATAGGAATGATGTTCAGACAGTGCACTACAAGATTTTCGTTCTCAGGACCTTCTTCATCCCCCTTTTCAATTCCCTTCCTATGCTATTAAAGGGGAGTTGTCTGTTTCAGGATCACCCTCATGCAGCCTGTTAACCCAAAAAAAGTCTTAAAATCTGCGACGCATTTTTTGCGTGTGCGTGGGCGGCACTACACCTTTCCAGGACAAATGAGAGCGACCTTTCTTCACAATAGATGGAGTAGAGCTGTCAATGATAATAGGTATCATCCCAAGCAACATTTTCTTCCGTCAAGCCGGAAGGAAAACTTAGCAAATTAACACGACCACTGTACGGAACTAATGGAAAACATGTGCGATGACGCTTCTTTATATCCTACTAATAAAAATTTTCCTATAGGCTGCAATTGTGTAAATATAAGACAATGTATGCCATTTTAGATTGCAGCCGATTTGATACCGGAAAAAGGAGGAAAATATTTCTGGACCTACCGAAATTACGTGGAGAGAAATTTTGAGGCGAAGGAAACACAAAATCGCGAGCCGCTGGCAAGAAATCATTAAATTGAGAACCGCTGTTGAGATCTCAAGAGATGCAGATCCCTTAGTAGGAGTCTACGCTATTTTGGCCCAAGGCGTCGTCCAGGCAAGCAGTTCATTCTTAATGCGACCAGCGAGGATCAACTTCTGACGCCCCCAAGTCAGCAGACAGAAGCAAAACGCCGCCGGAGAATGCAGCTGCAGTCATCGATGGCATCGTTGACTTTGATTTTAAAAGGTTCACATTGCCAGACCTAGTTGCTTCCTTTTGATTCACCCCCATAGGTGACCCTGATTTTAAGGAGTTTCATCAGCATAAAGTTGCCCTACCTTTTCAAATAAAATTCATATTTTTTCTTTCTTTTAGAACTTATGAATTTCATTTATTGTATAAAATAAATGTCTACTGTGATTGTGAATTCATTTGTTATTATTGATATTATATTTCCAATATTAAATAATAGCTTAATTAACAAATCTTACTTACTTACTTCCTCTTCATGGATTAGGCTATTGCCTGTTCCGAACTCAATCTTCATTCCATCTCTTTCTAGAACGACCGACATCTTGCTTTAGTCGTTATCGAATAATCCGTCCGGCTACTTTGATGAGGTTTATGAGTAAGGTTGTTTTTTATGTGTATGGGTTACCAGCCCTTCGCACAACCCCCAACCTGGAGGATACATAATTATTACAATTGGCTTCTGTCAACGTGGGACTTAATTAATAAATCATCCCCCATATACAGTGTAATAAATTAGAACATTTTATGGAGTGATGAAGCGCACTTAACGCTCTGAGGCGATCGTCACGGCCAACGAACGTTCATGAATTTCCCCTGCATAGTGAACCCGTTCCTGTATGGTGTTACTGCACGGTTCATAATTGGTCCTCTTTTCTTTGAAGAACTCGGACCTTAAATACCAATGACACGGTACACGTTACTGTGATACCTGCTCTACGGGAGATAGGTGCTTTGGATTTTTTTTGATACTCTACGGAGCTCCATCTCAGATAGCACATGAGGTAACTGGGTTACTTCGTAACACATTTGGAGAAGACCAAATCATTGGCAGATAGTTTGAAACTGCATGACCACTAAGGTCATCAGATTTGACCCCCTGAACTTTTGGCTGTGGGTTTAGCTGAAGGACAGGCTTTATCAGCGGGACACTGTCACACATTAGAGGTTGAGGAAGAACAGAGCGAGGAAGGTAGCCAATTTCCCATCTGAGATGTTCCTGGCAACCATACAGCAAGTTCTAGTGGGGTTCCAGGCTATCGTGGATGCAGACAGTCGTCTCATTGAGCAACGTTACTAACCTGGAACCTAAACATGGCACACATTTGACAAATGTTACCCTCTCATTTGGAAATTAAAATATATTTCTTTCAGCGGTTTATTCGTTATTTGTCTAAGTTTAACTAAGTTTCATTTCACAACGAGCAATTTCTTGCAATTTGAGCAATTTCAATTGCGCCTTTTTCGATTTTTCTGTTTATAAAGAGAAAATAAAAAGGAGAGAAGTTTGACAGTCGTTTTCATTCAAAATATGGAATGAGCACGGACATATTCTGTGACATTACAAACTGTACGTCATTTTATTTTGTTAATTTTTTCATTATATGTTGTGTTAATAGTTGTGGCGAGAAAGTGCTGCGCAATAGAATTTGGGGCAGTGGACAGTGCAGCTACGAGGACCCAGTTACGCTCATATTTGGGCATGCCACGTGTGGCAAATTTCTGCAAGTTTCGATGTGGAGCACGTGTTCAAAGCAAGCGAACTGACGGCCCCCAGAATGCCTAGAACATCCTGGAAGTTGCTAGACCGGAATATGAATCCCATTGGGGATTCAAACATGTGACCCCAAACGAGCCATTAGCCCCCTTGGATCGTTGATGATTGGGCGATGTGAGGGAGCACAGACCGTCGGAGACGCATGGTCAATTACGGTCGGGACATCGAGGTGTAAAGAGGTGGCCTGGAGCAGACGGGCCGAGACCTGGGCGAGAGTGGAAGATCGCCGACGCCTACGAGTCACTGGTCCAGTGCAAGGCGACATGTGGTTCCAGCAGGACGGCGCTACATGCCACACAGCGGACGCCACGATGGACATTCTGCATGACCTATTATTAGGGTATGGTTATCTCTCGCAAAGGTGACGTGAGTTGGCCACCAATATCGTGCGATTTGACCCCGCTAGACTTTATCTTGTGGACTATCCTAAAGTCGCAGGTCTATACCAATAATCCGCGATCTACCGATACCATTAAAGTCAATAGAACCGAGATCATCGCTAAAATTCTATGCGGCAGTCATTGAAATAGAACATAGAGCTCATGAAGTTAATGGTTGGACGGGATGGGACCATTCGTCGTGGCCGATTGGGCGCAGTCGGTTCAGCGCAGCCGTTTCGGCTCCAGTCAGTTCGGCGCGAAACTCGCATAACATTCCTAGACGTAAAGCGGACGTTTCGGCGCGAAACTCACTCAACATTACTAGACTCATACTTAATATTTATCTAAATTATTCAATGTAATCCTTAATACTTTTAAAGTAAGAAAATAAAATAGACTAAGAGAAATTGATTAATTATAGTGTTTGCTTAACATTACTAGATATGAAGCAGCGGTTCGGCGCGAAACTCACTTAACATTACACATAATTTAATATTTATCAAATTTTTTAAATATATTCCTAAACATGTGTATCATCGGTGAGCGAGCAGCATCAGACTGGCACTGGAATGCTTCGGCGGAACTGAGATGGTCCTGATGATGCACTGGATTATCCGGATACATTATTTTCCGTTCGCCACATCCACGGTACAATTCGATATATTTTCTGCAATGTTTCCGTAAGTTTGGAATTATATATCCTCTCAGCGCAATGTTCCTTGCCAAGTTAAGAAACAAATAAATATGTTCCAACTTTTATCTTTAATTTTAAAATCAGTTAACAATTTTCCTATTGTGTTCACATTCAAATTATATATATATATATGTATGTATATATGTATATATCTTTTAAAAAACCTTCAAATTTTCATTGAAATCCGTTGAGTCATTTCGGAGCCATTCAAGACAAACAGACAGACACTTCAATTTTATCTATTGTTATCGATAAGAACTCATGGGTGAAGAATTAAAGGTCTCGAATGATTGATTGGGCACGACAAGAAGAAACCTCCGTACAATTCGTAAGACGGTTCCGCGTATCTCTGAATTCGTACAATATTAAAAAATGTAAATTTGTATATTATTTTTTCACCAATATTTGTATACATGTTCCTTTCGAACCGAAAACAAATACTATGGGCTGGGTGGGTGTGGGCAGGGGCGCAAATATTAAAACAAGTAAACAAACGATGTTGTGGTATTCAGTCCGAAGACTGATCTGACGCAACCCTCATGCTAACCTATCTTCCGTAAAATATTTGATTTACGCATAACTCCCACATCCTTCCTAATCTGCTTATCGAATTCCAGTCTTTGCCCCCCTCTTATTTTCTCACCCCACACACTTCCCTCTAATGCTAATTTTACAAGACCGTCATGTCTCAAAGCGTGGCCTATTAATCTATCCCTTCTCTTGGTCAACGTCCTCCATATTGTTCGCTCTTGCCCTATTCTGCATAGAACTTCCTCGTTAGTTACCCTATCCGCCCATTTCATTCTCCTATAGATCCACATTTCAAAGGCTTCTATTCTTTTCCTTTCTGCAACTCCTACCGTCCACGTTTTGCACCCATATAATGCCACACACCATACGAACATTTTTAGAATTGATGTCCTAATATTCACACTTATATTAACCTAAGTAAATACCTCTTTTTTGCGAAAGCTTTCCTTGTATGTGCTATCATATTCTTATGTCTACTATACTTCTATCATCCCTAATTATTATGCTTCCCAAGTAGAAGAATTCCTTAACTTCCTTCAAAATAACAGTTCGCAATCTAATACCGTCTCCTATTTTATAAATATTCAATTTTTTGATATTATTAAGAGATTGTGTGTTTTATTCATAAATTCGGAAACATATGCTTGTCGGGACACTCCTGTTTCTATTAGGTCTCAAAACATCTTCGCGGTAATTTTAGCCTTTATCTTGAAAATTTTATTACCGAAAATCAATTGAGGACGGTAAGCCACATACATGACTAGGCTGATGACACGCACTTCTTCTAATCAGTTCGGATGAGCAAAAGAAGATTGTTACGTAAGACGAAATGATAGAAAACAAGTGGCGGCGGATTTCAGCCAAGGTTGAAACAATTACCGACGCTGGTCGAGGGCGTCCGGAAAGGTACGAAGCAACGACCAAGAAACGTCTGCGATATTGTTTACTGGGCGCGCAAAGTAAGTGTTGCTATATTTAATATTCTATGGAACACATATTTTTAAGTAATGTTTATGTAATCCACACTTCCAAGTTGTTGGTATCTAAAATTATCTGAGTAGACATCATAGTATCTCAACCATATAAAGGGAGCGTAGGACGCTCGAGACCTTTTCTGACACCTCTACCAAGTTTGATAATATCTCGAAGATTTTCCGACCTCCTCTCATAGATTCTCTTTTTTCGGATGTTTTTTTCAAAAACACTGACAACCGTCAATATCTATTGTCTCTTGACAATGCGATTCATTGCATTTTTAGGATATAAGACATACGACTTAAATTTATAGCACAGACGAGGATGCGAAAAAATAATCATACATCATATATTGAAACGTATTTTTCAAATCGGATGCATGCGATCAGACCAGCTGGAGCCAACACATAAAGGGGACTAGAAGTTTCTAATGATCTGAAAACAAATTCATATACAACGAAACTGAATGCAGATTTATTGACATAAATTTATTTTCACACATTTATCACAATGGATACCAGTGGCAGCTGGGCATATGTGCTCATGTGCTACAGCACATAAATTAATTTAGGTGGAATAATTTGTTTTGTAATTTTAAGAAACTCTAAACTAATAGTATTTTAAGAGCGTGAATTTCTGCTTCCATTTCGAAGACTTTAAAACTGCCGGCCTTCCAGCGTGCTCCCTCTTTTGGCTACATTCTTCATAGCACAAAAATCTTGTCTGGAATGAGAAATGCGCAGGCGCATTATTACTGTTTTATCCCCTGCTCGCCTAAGATCCAGCAATAATATGAGCTAGCAAACGCACAGCACCGTCAGAGGGAGCGTGCTGACACACAATAGCTGTAGGCAGCTTATCCAGGATACAATTTTAAATGTTTTTCCGATGAATTAATAAAAAGATTACTGTTTATGCACTTGTTGTTGTTTATTTGGTTTAATCAAATTTTATTAAAAATAAAAAACGTTTAACAGGCGGCATTTCGAAGATTTTCATAATTCTGAGAAAATTACTGTACGATCCGCATATATTCCCATAATATGTGACTTTTTCCTAAAATTAACTTTTTTTATTTAAAATAAGTATTTAGTACAAATTCTGTCGTGTTAGGATTTGGCGCCAATATGGTTATACATTTTTACAATTTTAAAATATCATTTCTATTACACGTGATGGATACGAAATTACAAATTTAGCATTTTACGGGTCTTTGAGTATTAAGAACCCTGTAGATGTTGTAGTATTATTAATATCATTATCGTCCTAAAAAAAGTATTGGGTGATGTAGCACATAACTTTAAATACTCACGAGGTGCCACTGATGGAAACTAGCTCATTTGCACTGAGGATATATGCATGCTATATAAAATACGACAGAATTAAGATTCTTCCTCTCACTGCCAAACTTATCGGCGATTCTTCTGCCATTACAATTCTCTTATACGAACAAGAAGTTGGTGTCGCCATATCACCAAACACTTGTTGTAAGAGTCAACAACAGTACCAGTATTCACTCAATTTAAACTTATGATTGTTAACACCACATAATCTTTCACAGTTATCCTGAAGGAAAGAAAAATCTTCATAATTTTCTAATAATAATAAAATTGAAGTGTGCGTCCGTCCGTCTGTCTGACAGAGAGTCTATATGATTGTCTTGAATAGTCTCCGACCGACCCAACGGATTTCAATGAAAATTTGAGGGTTTAAAACAGTAGATTTAATTAAATATTCGTGCGCCTTTCATTTCGATATATAGCAGAAGATATTAATATAATATAAATATATTCTACGAGAAGGTTTATTCGTTTACGTGCAATCGAATATCCAAAAAGTAGATGAGGGTTGCCTATACTCTTGATCTATTTATGCCCATAAACGGTTTAACGGATTTCAATGAAAGTTTCAGGGATTGAAACAGGAATTTTAACTTAAATTTTAGCGTATGTTTCATTTCAATATCTTCCAAGAGGTCAGAAGATATTAATGTAAATATTTATAAATCCATTGAATTGCCGCACGAAAGGCGGCGTGAAAGCCAACTGCGAGTTATAAGTCTTCTCACTCCATCAATTGTTGCAGCACGATTCACGCCGTAATCAGCCTATTGTTGGCAGAGAGCTAACTCCCTGAGAAATAATACAAAATAATACACTACTTTGGATAGTATACGATGTATACTTAAATTGGTTTTATTTTTCGCGTCTGGTAAATTTCAATAATTATTTAAAAGCAAATAAAATTGATATATAATTAAAGATTCTGACTGTCTGGAAGTTTGTATCGAATTGGCTCCAAAACATGTGAAAGTGGGACCTGTTCAAAACTAACTGCGATTTATAGATTTGCCCTGAAGCGATCATAAATAAATGATACCGTACTTTTTATATATTCAATGAATTCAACTTTATCAAACTTCTGTACCTGCTATTTCGTTTTTACAATTTCCACGCGAACGAAGTCGCGGGCATATCTAGTTTTATAATAAAATATGGCGTTGTATCTATGACAATTATTTCTGAATTGCTTTTGACTCACTCGCGTTCGACATCCAAACAATATCCATCGTAAAATCTGTGATTTCCTCAAGTAATGACAGTTGACGTACCGGTCTCTGTGGTCTAGTGGCCAGCGTCACTGTCTCGTACAAAAAAGATCCCGGGTTCAATTCCTGGCAAGAAAGATTAAATCCGCTCAATGGTAAAGTAGTTGCTATCTTAGCCGTTGACGTGACTTGAAAAAATTAAAAACAGCTGGCATGTAACACCTATCACGCAACGAAGGTTATCTAAATTTGAAAATGCATTTTTTTATCTCTACTATTAATCGGTGTATTCTGAGCAGTGATTACTATCCGAAGATAGCAAGTTTCGACGAAAGGCTACGCGAACCTATAGCTCCTATCTAGCTTATCAATAGTAAGTTAAACAAAATTATCGTATGGGTCGCAAATAACGATGATAAGCGATTTATTTTTTGAGTGTACTGTGGGTTACTATATGACTCAGGAACCGTTTCGTAATGTTGAGCCTTTATTTAGTTAAAGATTCTGCGACCGGACGCCGTTTTTCAGTGCAACGCAATAATGTATGTTCAGTTGCCTGCAAAAGTATATGCTTGCGAAGCCGCGAGAAAAAAACTAGATGTCATGCATATTTAAACACAACCAATGAATTTAATATAATGTAAATAAAATTACAAACATGAAAGCATCTCAGATAATTCTCTTGTAGTCCTTGATAAATACATGGCTTTTCCGTATTTAAATTTTATTGCAGAAAAACATATTTCTACACAGTATCTGTGTTAGGTGCTCTTTAACGAATGCTTTGGAAGGAGAAAGGGGTGAAAGTCTGTTTATTACTTCACCTTTACGGAAGCGAAAAGAATCACGAAGTGAATCTAACTGATTCACTGTTCAGCTCGGATCGCCATAAACGATTATTCGTAACCTTTCTGTCATGGAACTTTCCCATAATCACAGTCCTCGGGTTGTTTCGCTGGCTTAAAGAAACCGTGCTTTCAAACCAATGAATGCTCAATAGGCAATCATAATATGGCGGCACAGACAATAACATTCCAAAAATTTATTTTCATTTGTAGTTGCTCTTTAAAAATTAAGAAGAAAAGAATAATAAAAATATGATAATTAACTCATAATAAATTTCTCGTCACTCTATGTAGCGTGTTTATTTAAAGGATAATTGAAAGAGTAAATTAAAACAGTGCTATTAATTTTTGTCTCACTATAATATAAATATAATGACTATACAGTCTTGTAATGGTTCAAATTATAACGGTTTTTAATGGGGGGAAATGTCTAAATAGTGGGCTTTTCCTAAGCTTAACCTTGGAGTGGAAAGTGGGCGGCGCCAAAGGGACTCTCATGTGCCGAGACGCAGCGGTGGCTAGTGAAAGATAATCTGAGAACAATACCCAAAAAGAAGCGGCGTCGGCCGAAAAGTATACTTTTCGCTCCGGGGAAAGACCAAGGCAAGGGAATATTTTCCCGTGAGAACTACCTTGTGACTGGAAAATTACGGCTCTGGAAGGGGGAATCCGAGGTGACGAAATGGCGGACAGGAGCAGAATTAGGCATTCTGGTCCCAGCAGTAAAGGCAGTGTTTTCCGCCTTAGCAGACAACAAGTGCTTCTTTGGCTTAACGGCATGTGACTCGTGCTGGGTCGGCTAGAACCCAGAAATCAACAGGCTTGGGTGTGACTCAACCACAACAATCAGCAGACTGGATGCCCCCCTTCAGCCAACACCAGAGGGAGAGAGACGACAGACACACTTCCGCCAAGATTAATCCGAGGTATTGTAAACTCCTGGAACGAGCGGGTTTATTTACCATTTTGCCAATATGTTACTCATTAATGAACGTAGACTTTCCCGGAAACGGAAATCCATCACGGTAGCACACCGTCTTTTAGAGAGAAAGAACGTCTCAGTGATACGTGAAGATGCCAGAGAGCTGAAAGATGTATGAGATGATATAATTAATAATTTACTTAAAATAAATTTGTAATTATTAGCAGTATAATCTAGCTTTATTATTATTATCAAAACCCACCCATGAACAACGTTATAAAAATCGCAACGTAGAAATTAAATAAGAAGTGAAGAGAAAGCAGTACAGTCTAAAATTATTTATTACCTAAAAATATAATTCGTCCAAATAAAAAAATATATCACCACATTTCGTCTCTAATTTGGGATTATATCAGATGAAAAGTAAAATGAGGTGAAGGGAGACCTTATTGTTTTTTATTTGAATCTAAAATTTCTACAAAGTTCTCAAATATTCTTTACAATTACTAATTTAAATGGTAGTAGTGTGAAGAATTTTACAATTATTGAACAACTAAAATTTTCAATTGTTAGGTTCCAAAAATTATTTAATGTAATTTTAAAAAGTTTAGAATAATCAAATAACGTATACTTTCGGTGTGTATTGACTTAAATATTCTCGATTTATCGACCGGGTCATGTAAGCGTTTGGATACGTTTCAGCAAAATTCATATCCGCCGTCATCAGGTACACAGTGCATGTCAAACTCTGACTTCATCCCGTCGAAGGATATTAAGTTTTGAATCAATTTTGAAAAAAAAATGGTTTCAACATAAATGGGTGAATTTTAGGTTTTAAAAACGATTATTCCCTTATTAACCGAGGCTTATCGTTTTAGAGTCTCTTAATAAACTGTTGGCGATTGAGATACGAGATTTTGACTAGTTTCATTCCGAAACCACATTATTTATTTCAGAACATGTAGGCCGTTATTACGAAATTTTTGGTGGAATTATTTGATTTTTATCGTTAAATATTGGACCCCAATAACTTTTCAAGCTATAAATTGTTATTAAGGTTAGATGTCAGTCACAGTCACAGTGAGTTATCAATGATTTTACATATCTATCAGTCAGAGTAACACTCAAAGGCTTGAGTCCATCTTTGAAATGTAATGTTCGCAAGGAACACTATACGCCGAAGAACTCGGCTGAAGATAATTTGTGTGACTGCAAATACTCGGATCGGCAGTGCTCTATTATTTTTCTTCACACTACTCCCATTTGATTCAGTATTTTCAAAAATATCGAACGTACAGGTTGCGTTTATTGTAAAGAAGTTATCGTATATAAAGTGCAAGAATATAAAAATAAATAAACGGTGGTGCCTTACAAATCTCTTTAGAGAAGGGGAACGTATGGGTGGAGACATAAACAAAGAAAATGGTTACTTACCCGTTCCTGAAGTTTTAGTTTTATATTTCTCTTTTCTAAAAGAAAACAGTAGACTTTCTTCTTACATTCCTCTGTTGATATTTGGAACTCATCAGCTAATTTCTGGAAAGAATAATGTATTTGAATTTATTATAATGTTGAATAACCTGAGGATAACATTCGAAGAAAAGCAGAATTTTGACTCATGAATATTCCATTTTTAATGATTTGTAGTGATATATATTTGTTGAGAGTGGTCATATTTGTTAATTAATTCAGTAAATTTATGGTCCCAATATTCTCTTGAATGATTCTTGTGCTGATGAGTGGCAGATGATAAATCAGTCTGAATATCCGGAATCAGCCATGTTGGGTGTTTGATGATTCTTCCAGAATTCTCTTGACTATAGCATACATGGGTATTTAGCGCTGGTGGTCGTTATTACCTGGTAAATATCATCTAAATAATAGGGTTATTGGTTGTAGCTGCTTTGAGAGCATATTTCATAATTTGGATCTCACTGCTATGTTGTAACTGGTGTGAAAGCACCCTGTAGCAATTATGTGGCCTTGGCTGTGCACCACTTCGAGTTTTTTGAGATGGCTTTTATTTACAGATCTGTATATTATAAACCCGTAATATATTTTGGAGCGTACTATGGCTTTATAGGTTAACAATAACAGTTGGTTGTCCGCACCCCAATTGTTGTGGGATATACACTTGAGGATATTGAGTCGTTTTTTTTTACTCAAATCCATGTTTATTGAGCCTTTATTTTTCTTGTTTTATTGGTTACCTTTCAAAATACTCGACACATTTTACGAATCCGTAGTGTACTGATAACGAAGCTGGGTGTGACATACGAGCTCAGCAATTAAGCTTTTGATATGGGCTTTACCGTTGGACTCAGGTGTATTGGCCAGGCATATCAGGGGCGACGGGACCCACGTACATGACAATAGTAAGACAAGTGATTATTTGCGTTTATCTAATGAGAGAATATGCATATATATTAGTAGGAGTGAGAATAAAAAACATTGGACGTTTAAGTAAAAGTAAAGTCAATGAAAAAAACTTATAAAAACAAAATACAACAAATCAGTACAAAATTTTCACCATGCTCTTGTTTTGGTGCACCTTTGACGTTAACGTTTCGTGTCCCTATGTAGAGCGCACAGTTTGTACTCTTGTTTTTTATACCCGTTTCGCCGCATCGTTAAGCAGCCCTTCCTCCACAGATATCTCTGTAAAAGCGCCTACCTGCAGAGGAAAAAATGAAGGAGGGAAGGGCACACCAGAGGAGGGATGCCCATCTCAGAAGAGATATAAGACTAGCAGCATAACGAATGAACCCGCCTAGTGCTGGAGCAGGTACTGATGCAAACCCTCCCGACCAGGCGTCAGAGTTGCATCATGTTTACTCACTACTCTACTAGCTTTCCAATACGCCACTTTGAAATCAATGCTTGTGTTCATATTGTTTGAAGTTCGTTGGTTGTCTGTTTTCGGTGCTCCTGCTTTTCAAGATAGAGAAGTTTACTAATAATTAATTTGTATTAATGAATTTCTGTTACGTTGGTTGGGTCAGTCGTTTACTTGACTAGTGGTACTCCGTCAGACACTTGGGTTTGGTCCGAGAAAAAGGCGCTCCCTTGGGTTAATACTTGAACATCTCGCCACTCTTTGACGTATCTGCGACGCTGTATATACATTTTGGCTGGTTCTGCTCAAGAAAGTTGATACATCGATACAGCTGAGGCATTTCTTTCTGTCGTTGCTGTCCTGTGCTGCAACTTTCACCGCACTGCTGTCGTTCTAAATTCCAGTAAGTATTCTTTCTTTGAAATCTTCATTCTGCTCGTCTTTGTAAACTGCTGTTTGTTTCTGAGTATCTATTTAGTTGGTAAATTGTAAGGAGTTTTAGTTTTAAGGTACTTTTCAGAAAAAAAATAAAGTAAAACGACCAATTTACAGACAAAATAGAAGTTTTATTTAGTTATGACAACGTTTCATCCTCGCATTACAGAAATTCCTTATATTCTTATATATAAATTCCATTAAGGCGTTTACTACAAAAATAATGGAACGAATAATTATAAATTTAAAATGATAATATTTCTATAAAAATCTAATTACTCCAATTTCCAGTTTCTCAGTTACTTTATTTGAAATAAATATATAATTTTGTTTTATTCAAAATTGTAAGTAATATTATGTATGTATTTAAACAAAATTAATAAGAAAGTAATTAGAATAATTTATTTTCAACGCAATACTGTTATGTAATATTTTATGATTTTTTAAAGTTTTTTGTAGTCTTTTATTTTTTATGGGGGATAGGGAGTAATAAGCTACATGAGGGTGATCATGAAACAGGCAGTTCTCTTTTAATAGCATAGGAAGGGAATTGAAAAGAGGGATGTTGAATGTAGATGTTAACACGTGGACAGATTGTAAAAAATATATATGGGAATGGGGCAGCTCACGAAGCTTTGTGATACCATTGACCACTAAAACAGAGAATACTGGGAAACACGCCATATTGTATTCCGCCCAATACGGTTACTATGTTTACTTTCTACTTCGGTGATCAATTATATCCTGGAATACAAACACCAGACACACATGATAAAAACCTATACGTTTTATTTAGAACCGCGTTTTCAATGCGTGACATGACATATATTACGGAACCACGGTCCAAACTCGACTTTTGCCCAATTATAAAAACTTCATAAATATCAAAGTGTGATACAATATAAACAGTAATAATTTTTAATCATTATAAATTAATAGATTTGGTGTCAATTAAAATGGCTGACGAAATAATTTAATAAATTGAGAATCTAACGTTGTGTATATTTTTAATTTTGTGTATATACAATTATAAAACAAAACGAAGTAATTAGTATAAACTAATACTAAAATTCTACATCTGCTGAGTTCAAAAGAGTTCCATCCAGTTCTCAACAGTAGTTCTCCATTTAATCATGTCTTGGCAAGCGGTTCAAAATTTTATGTCCTTTCGCCTCAAAATCCCTCTCCACGTAACCTCGGTAGGTTTCCATAATCCCCCTCCTTATTTCGGCTGCAATTTCAAATACACATATTAGCTTGTATTTGAGCAATTGCAGCAAATAAGAAATTTTTCAGTCGCAGATGAGGACGGATGCCATCGCGCATGTGTTTTGCATTAGTTCCTTACCCAGAAGCCATTTCTAATTTTTCACACCTAACTTCCGACTTCATAAGCAAATCTGTCTCAAATTAGGAACGGGTGACTCCTTTTATTCATGAAAGATCCTTTATGCTATTGTGTAGAAGAGATTCCTTTTTATTGTCCGAAGGGATTTCAGAGGAATACAAAAAATACATATACAAAAAAAATATTCGTCGCAGACCTTCAGACTTCCACTTCGCGTAGTTTTACAATTTGTAATCACTTTCGATCCCTGTTCCAAACCACATAAATGATATCTAATCCGTATAATCTTTTATATAAATAATTTATCTTTAACACAATCTGTTCAGCATTTCAAGAATTGAAGTATTCAGGCGCTATCAAACTAATTTATACTATGTGCCGCTCAGCTGATAATCCACGAACTCTAATGATCTCAGGGATAGTAACTAATTTTTTGTTTCCTCCTTTCCAGGAAATAGATTGCGAAATCTGAATTTTCTTAATTATTAATTCTTATATACATATTATTTACCATGTATTTGTTTACGACGTCCCTGCCAACTAGTATCATTATTCTTGTATTAAATATACTTCATCTTCTCATCTTACGTACATGCACTAAACATAACATTAACTTTACATAATCGAAATCGAATTTCCAAGCCATTGCTAGGGTAACCCTAACAAACAACCAACTTTTTTTCATCTTTGCTAGTACTCCAACAAGAACCTAAAACAAATCTTCTTCTTCCTTCAAGTTTTACAGTTATGTTTCATAAATAATACAAGTTGACATCTTGATCCCAAATCCACTAATTAATAGGCTGTTTGGTATCATTTTTATAGGAATGCTGCGTAGAATATACATACATATGAAATGTTTTAAATTAAATGCCAAATACAATAAGCTGAATCCAAATACGTTAGAAAAGCATGTAGACCTTTGCGGGAAATTCGGAAATTATAATTGTATTTGTAATAGCATTATGCACTTTGCATGCCACAGTAAGTTACAAAATATTTAATGAATAGTGTTATGTGGTACGCGATTGCCTGTACCACATAAATTTTAATTAAATTGTATTTTTATTTTCTTGTACATAAGTATTTAGGTCTAAGCAGGGCGAAATCGGGAGCGTGAATGAACGCGATAGGTTAATTAAATGACGAATTACAGTCATCTTCTCGACCAGAAAACGGAAACATTAAGGTTCGGTAAATATTATTGGACGAGATAGCATCAAGTCTCGCCTGCGGAAGACATGGACAACAGATGCTATTAACCAGAAATACATCTGGTCAGCCGCGGGAAAAATTGACCTGACGCCTGGACCTGATTCCTACCTGCTCTGTACCCCGATTCCCCGAAAGCCGGAACAATAGAGGCAAAATAAGAATCTCCAGAATCCTACCCTCCATATGGAGGAAGTAGGAAGTGCACCCCCACCAGGAGAGAATTGGGGCGGGGCGAGAAGAAGAAAACCAGGGTGCATTAGGAGACGACAGAGGAGTTTTGACACAGCAGTTTAGAGGAGTTATTACACATCAGTTTAGAGAGGAGTTTTGACACAGCAGTTTAGAGGAGTTTATAACACAGCAGATTACAAGAGCAGTTTACAAGAGAGTTTACAAGAGCAGTTTTAGAAGCCAGCATACCTCCGACGCTTGGAAGACGACGCGAAGCAGGCATCAGCTGAGTCACCTGCCAGTAAGGACGTCGGGGATCATCACAGCACCGTGGTGATGTACCCACCTTATTGTTTCCTGCCTCTGGTCGTTTATATACAGTGTTCGCTTTTCCCCCCATATTCGATTTATACCCACTGAGCATTTAGCTTTCCCTTAGTTAAAGAGTCACTCATGCTCCCGACGTAGTAAGCCAGGATCCCCCTTTATATCAAATTTAATAAATCAGCATTAGTTAAAATTTAAATATTATAATTTTTTATCCCGTATAAATTAAAAACAACCTAAAATCATTCTCCCCACCTAAAAATTAATAGGTCCCTCACCACAGTTAAAAGTAAAATTATTACAGTATACCTACAAATTGTTCTGATTTCAAATAATTTATTATAAAAAGGATAATTTCAATACAATTGTTATATTAGGTAACCTTGCACCGGTTCTACACTTTTCGCGTCTTATAAAGCCCTTGTTGGAGCACAAAATGTATCTGAAATAATAGAAAAAGATTTTAAATAGAGAAAGATTCAATCGAAACATTAACGTTATCTCAAATGACTTTTTTTGTGAAGATATATGCAGAACAAAACAATATTTAGCTGGAAATAACAGAAATGTTAAAGATCTTATTTATGAAGCGCCTCGACTTCTTTGAACTTTCTTTATAGAGGTTAATGGACTGGGCAATGAAATGACGTTGGAAAATTGCCATTATACGAGCTGCATCCACGCCGAATATTTCGATGCTGGGGCTAAACCTGTCCCAACAAGCAATAGATTGGCTCAAAGCCGAACTCTTCCACAGATTCTCTTGAGTCCCAAAACTAACTCTCCTCGCTACTTCTAAGTTTTACCCTAGAATCCTTTTTCCTTCCTTCACCGCTCTTCTAGTTCGAGAGAATTGAGAGGTTCTAGAGCACGTTTTGTCAGAAGTAATCCTGTTTGCTGCAGCAGTAATGTTCCTTGAACACACTCCCCTTGAGGGCACTGACTGACTCTTTCTGTTTCTCTCAGGGCCATGAAATCCACACATTCCTGTGTGTGTGAGCAATTGTTTGGAAAGTTATTTATACCGAACTGCTTGAACAGAAAATCTGATAATATTTTTCGTGCTCCATTAATCTTAAAAGCAACCCGCTTTTCCCATCATTTAAAAATAATTTTAAAATCGCTCCATTGCAATCATGTTTGATTTAACCACTGTTCTTCTTTAAATTCAAATAATTGTTCAACGTTTCATTTGAAATGAATGCAACGCTTTCAAAGTAATAATTTGTAGATGCTAGTAGATAGCGTATGCTTGATTTTAAGCAAATTACTACTTTTAGCGGTTATACACGGTGCTATTTATCTTCTGGTTACAATCTATCATCAGTAGATAACACAGCGTTAGAAAATTTAGTTCAACATTGTGGTGGTCGATTAGGACTGTTGGTTGGCAATTTAACATTAAATATTTACACATTAGTTTTTGAGATTAGGGTTCAACTTAT
This sequence comes from Eucriotettix oculatus, assembly GCA_034510155.1. Classification (NCBI taxonomy): domain Eukaryota; kingdom Metazoa; phylum Arthropoda; class Insecta; order Orthoptera; family Tetrigidae; genus Eucriotettix; species Eucriotettix oculatus. The sequence continues at coordinate 89,390,255 of CM067376.1, forward strand.
TGAAATGTCAAAATCTGGTTCATTTTATCCTCTCGTTCTCCTCGCCAAGTGTTCTTTCGCCACCATTTTCGTCACCACGTCATTTTCTTTTCCCACCTTGATCACCAATCACTATTTTTAATTTTGGGAAGAACACCCCTCCCTTCTAAATGTTCGCGAAATGGTCAATCTTCGCCATTTGGTCCCTTGACGGGGATAAATAAATTACGCGGAGGCACGTCCTTCCTGATATGCGCAAGATTTCGCACGTCTTCGTCCTGGAAAATTCACAGTTACCCCGCTAAAAACCTCAGCCCATGTTCTCACTTTGCTTTGTCCATTTCCGCGTAAAATGGAACAAACAACGTATATTTCATGCGGTCAGCCTGATTCCGAAACGGAATCTATCTATTTTAATAACTCCATACTAACTAATATCTTAACGTCTACTACATATCTATCTTAATAACTACTTAACATCTAATATCCAATACATGTGTTTACTACATTTATACGTAAGGTTGTGATATACGAAATATGTATGAATTTTGGCAGAGACTGGAAGAATAGTGATAGGATAAAATTACGGGCGTAACAGAGGATCATGATAATTTTCAATTTGCTACATTACATAAAGTGACAATGGACTATAAACGAAGCGAGTTCAGGTTACATGAAGGACCGATATTGCTGAAATCTGACCAGAAACCCATGAACTTTTACGAATAGAATAAAATAGGTCTTCGGAATGGAGAAAAAGTAAATGAAATCATACTGCACCTTTCAATAACTGGTGATGTTTAATTTTGTCTAACTCATTACTACTCAACATTGTGTTCCTCCATGAAATGATTATATGGCGAGTGTTTAGTGCGAATTTTTTAATAATTGGCTGCTTTTCCTTACAGATGCCGGCTCTTTTCCAGCTGGTGGCAGCCGCCGCATTTCTAATGAACTGCGTGGACGGAGCACGAATCTTGGCCATTTTTCCAACATCGTCAAGCAGCCACACTCGCTACTGCAATGCGTTGACAGAGGCTCTGGCTGCTAAAGGACACGAGCTGACCGTCATCAGCGTCTTTCCCCTCAAGACGAAATTGCCAAATTACACCAACATCCAGATGGAAAACTTGCTACTTGAATTAAGTACGTTTATCAGGTAGAATATTTATGTTCAACTGCGGCTAGGACTTTCCTTACGTTTTCTACTGTAGCTTACGTGTAAAGTCTTTCCCTGGTAACAGTCGTCAGAAGTCTTTTTATACATTTGATGTATTCTCACACCCTGATAGATTCTTCTCTATTTGTTTAGATAGAGAAATTACTGCTGATTAAAAAACCAATCATTCTTAGATGTTAAAAATCTATTTATTGTCAGAAACTTTCGGCTCAAGGCAAATTATCAACTGTAATAAAATTTCAACAATTTCTAATTATTTGACACACAATTTAAACAGAAGTAATTTGAAATTAATGTGGGGAATTTACTATTTTAAAATAAAAAATTATAAAATATTATTATATAAAAGTGAAAAATCCCTTTACTCAACAATTATCAGTTTAAAAATACTCGTTTTAAGACGAGAGGCTCTTGTAAAATTAGCAGTGTGTGTATTTACACTAATTAGATATTTTATAAACTAGAGACATGAGTTCCATTCTAAGGGTCGTCCTAGTGGGCCATGGAGCAGAATACAAACGCAAATCCTACACGGAATTGGTAGTACAAGGAAATCGGCAAGAAACAGTGCAATTACCCTTTCTTCTTCCCTTAGGCCTGGAACTTGCCGCTGGAGTTGATCCTTCCGCTTGGACTAGTCAAACTTCCTTATTGCTATAACGATCACCTGTCTCACTTAGATTTCTTCCTTGGTACCACCGACTCGAGCGCGCCTTCCTCCCGTTGACCATGGCCAGTACAATCTCCAATTCTTAGTGTCCTCTCTTTAATGCTCTTACTGCTCCCTCTTAAATTTCAATCTTCATCTACAAAATCCATTTCCCTGGCTTTTTAATACCATTTCCCCATTTTATTATTTCGTTTCCGTCCGATCCTGTCCAATAAAAATGACTATTTGTCGTCTCTGGGAGGAGCCACTCCATCGACGTTTTGGGGAAAACACCGTCTTCCCTCACCATCCGATGTCACCGAATCATAAAAACTCAAACCGGGCTAACGCGTCGGGTTTTATTATCCCTGTCTGTAACCTTCAACTTCCTTCACGCCGTATGCATTTATTTTCGTACCACCAAACTCCGCATGTAGTTGTGTTTTACCACTACAAATTGCTTGATTAACTAAGCTACGCCGAGACTTATCAGCAACATTATGAGCACAGTTCTATACTCATACATACCACTCTGACATTATTCGTACCAACCAGTATGCATACCTTCATTTTTGCAATCGATTGAGTATGGAGATACAAATTAGTATTATTAAGTAAAATGGACGAATGTACAGTTCTATTAAACCCCATAGTTTTAGTTTCCGTTACTATGCTAAACCTTTTTTTATTGTGCCACTCTTTTGTTTTCCGTGGTTCGTGATCAGTCCTTTGAGATTTTTGGAAGCAATGATCCCTGTTCATAGATGTGAGGTAAATCTAGTGCTTGTACGAACACCTTTATTTACTTTTTATACTTTAACAATTACTGATAGCTATTTGAAGAAGAACATGGTATAGTTTATGATTTAAATAGTATTAGAACATTTAATTGCCGAAGTATAATGAGAATCTTTTTCAATCAAATGTTCTTCAGATTATTTTGTTCATGTTTTCATTCTTGTATAATGCATAAATTTATGCCATTTTTAATCTGTACTCTTCTTGTATTTCAGTGAAAAAGTTCGATCCATATGGGCAACAAATTCAATCAATCGCCGGGCCGTTCATCATGTGGGATGTAGCCCCAGGAATATGCGATGAAGCACTAAATATGCCCGAAATAAAGAAATTAATTCAATCCACGGATGTGAAATTTGATCTTTTACTATTAGAATTATTTGCTAGCGAATGTTTCTTTGGCTTCGCCCACAAGTTTAATGTGCCAGTAATTGGAATCTCGTCGAACACCATCAGCGAATTCACAGGAGACCCTGTTGGAAATCCCATCGAACCTGCATACATGCCTGAAATGACAGTGCCATACACGAACCACATGACCTTTTTTGAGCGAGTAGTTAATACGTTTCAAAGTTTGCTTATGAGATTTGGCCGAGCATATATGTCGATTCCAAGGCAGGAAGAAGTCATGAGGAAACATTTTGGACATCTTGAGAATCTTCCTAGTATATCTGAAATGGAATCTAATGTGTCTTTGATGATATATAATATAGATAACGCCTTTAATTACCCGAGACCGATGACTCCTAATACAATACAGGCAGGAGGAATACATATAAAACCTTCAAGAAAATTACCCGAGGTAAGGTTGTATTAAGATAACAAGACTAATTTATCTGACAACTATAAATTTTAGAATAGAAAATAAAAACTAACATACTGAGGTTATAAAGCTGGATGTGAAGGAGATAAACTATAAAATTCTTACTAGAGTGGTTGTTATATTAGCCTGCTTTTAAAAGATGGTGAGTAACGCTCCCCCTCTCCCTCAGATCCTTTTACGTCGATAGTCGGCCCGGGCTCCATTGTATACGCAGAATTAATATATATCGATCTATAATAAAAGAAAACGGCAATCGCGAGCCGCGTGATCCAGAGTGAGATGGCCAGCTCCGAGCCAAGTATGGGACTCTAAGGGGTCTTGGCTTTAATTAGATGATTACGGGAGGGGAACGTTAAATATTAAACAAGGGGTTAAAATTTTAAACAATTTAATTTAAGAATGAATTACGGGCAAAGCTCTGTCGCACGGCTTCACAATCATTGAATGTTGCATTTACCCACTCACGCTCATATTCATACTACTCACTTATACTATAATGCCTAACCTAACTACAAAGTAATAACAAAGGTTTAAAATTTTATAAATATTAAATTGTTCGTCGGCACGTCCGAAATTACTGAAATGATATTGCTGGTCATTGTGGCCACAACCACACAAAGTAACTGTACGTTGATCTCGTTGCAGTGGCGACGATTTCCTCTGGTTTGGCTGGATCCCTTGATACAGGCACGATCGCCACTGGTTATACGCGCGCGGACACGCGCTCCAAATCACAACAGCTCCACGAAAAACGGCACTCCCTCACTATTTCACCTTCTTCAAACGTACACACTGTCCTCTCTATTCCATTCGCCTCCTACATACAGATTTGTACTATATCTGTCCAAAGCACACTCTCCTCACTCGCCGCTCAGAGCAATCACCATCCTTCTCCCATACAAATCTGCTCTATTTATTACTTCCCAAACTTGCCACCTCTTCCTGAGGGTTTTTAAATAAAAGTTTACGGTCCGCCATGACCGCGGACCGCTCCCAGGTAAATGACCGTCCAACATAAAAACATTTGACCTTTTATGGATCCTTCGCACACAATAAGTCCTTACCCGCCGACAGCTACAATGACCGACCGCACACATTTCGGTAACGAAAATTCACAAAACGTCTGAAAAGGTCTTTTGAAAGTACGATATGAACCTGCAAATAATTGTCTGTGTTTAACAGCATCCCACATCTAATAGGGTGACTAAATTAAACTTCTCATGAGTTACCTCTGTTTCATTCATCCTCAAAAGACACACGAAAGCGGGGTACCATAAACTTGAGACCAGCGAGTCGCGCGTTACCTTCATTTGTAATAAATTACTGTTATTGCAAAATAGGTAATAAAAATTTTATGATGTTACTAAATACCACTACAACAATCGGTATTTTTATCAGTTTAGTAAAAGTGGGCAAAAAATATGGAACTTTTTTAAAGACACATTTTGGTCAAAACTCTGACCCACTCTGACACACTTCCCTCTAATGCTAGTTTTACAAGACCCTCATATCTCAAAAGGTGGCCTATTAATCTCTTGGTCAACATCCTTCATATTGTTCGCTCTTCCCCTATTCTGCTTAGAGCTTCCTCGTTAGTGATTCTATTCACTCATCTGATTTTCAACATTCTCCTATAGCAAAGGAATGCTAAGGTAATTAAGAAATAAGGGCTAATATCTGCAAATTGTTCAGAGACGTTCATATAGGTGTTTTCTAAAATCACAATACCTAGAAGTTGTTGTTCAGTAGTTATGCACGAATAGCCGAGTGCAATGCGATTTTAAAAAATCGTTTCTGTTGTGAATTTATTTTAAACAGAGTTTGAATTGTCATCTGTGCCTCAGTGAATGTAATAATATACCGTAAGTTCGAAAATTTAAGGCAACGGGTTCCGCACTTAATCAGGAGCCTACGGAACATCAACGATAACCGAAGAAGCAGTTAGTGAAGTTAGAGAATCTATGCAAATAAGCGAAGTGATGATATAATCAGTCTGACCGGTAAACAGCTAAATTATATTATTATGCTTACACTTAGCAGCCTACAACAATTGGATTTCGCAACATTTAACATGTGTAACGAACCCTTTGGCTGTCGTAAACAAAATGATTGCTCAAAACTCATTTCCCGTACAGAAGCTTCCCAGGAATCCAGACCATTTCCTTTGAGGTTTATGCAGCAAACCAGTCAGTACAATCCTATTGCAAGAGAATATTCGAGAATTAATGGTTGATATTCACGGGAAATGAGGAAATAAATGAGCATATTTGGCGTTGAAATTTATTGTATTAGCAACCAGATAGAGTATACCGTGATAAAGATATTTATAATAAATGATTTCCCGAAATTTTTAATGTTAATTGAAATGGTAGGAAGAAGGTTAATGTTGTTGTTCTGGCATTCAGTCCTAAGACTGCTTTGATGCAACCCTCCATGCTAACCTAACTTGCGCAGCCTTTTCATTTCCTTATAACTAGCACACTCCTAGAACTTCCTCGTTTGTGATTCTATTCACCCATTTGATTTTCAGCATACGCCTATATCACCACATTTCAAAGGCTTCTATTCCTTTACTTTCCCTAACTCCTATCATCCACGTTTCGCACCCACATAACGCCACGCTCCATGTAAACATTTTTCGCAACGATTTCCTAATATTCTCACTTATATTACCCGTAAGTAAATCCCTCTTTTTCACGAAAGCCTTCCTTGCCTGTGCTATCCTACTCTGTATGTCTACTATACATCTACCATCACTAGTTATTATGCTTCCCAAGTAGCATAATTGCTTAACTTCCTTCAAAATATCCCTTCCCAATCTAACACCCTTTGTTATTCCACTGTTTCACATAACTACACTCCGTTACCTTGGTTTTCCCTCTATTAATCCCCATATTGTACTCTTCCTTTTCCATATTCCGTTTTAACTTACTTCATCGCCTGTTCTATATATAAGTTAAACCGCATGGGCGACAGACGGCATCCTTGTCTTACTCCTTTTTTGATTTCTGCTTTCATTTCTTGGTCTTCCATTCTAATTACTGCTGCTTGTCTTCTGTAGAGGTTATATATTAGCCTCCTTTCTCGATATTTTATTCTAGTTGTCTTCAAAATCCTAATAGTTTCCTGAAACTAATTCGTTAAAAATCAATATACTCTCTCGCCTAATCCGTATTACTGCATAACTTTAAGAGCCATAACAAAAATGTTATTTTTTATGGATTATTATTTCGTTTTTTAATTATAATATTTTTATTTTTTTAATTAATTTCCTATGACTATTTGACCCTTGTTCTTTAGTCGAAAATTTAAAACTTTTACTGATGAAGAAGATGACTACGGCGTCTAGCCAAAATTTAGTTCAAGTGTTTAATTTTTAATTGATAATCATAATTGTAATGAATTTTTAAAGCTATTGTAAACTTAAAATCAATAATTCAACAGTTCTTATTTTCTTAATGATATTCCTCTATTTTTAATGTGTAAAAAAGTAGACAGAATTTATTATATAGCATCATCAAAGAATAATTCGATAATACTTGATTTAGATAATCCTATTAAATAATGAGTACTCATATTACAAGGACAGAAGTGTTGAATGCTGAAATATCCCGTGAATGTAAGGCATATAAAAATAGTTCGTAAATAAACGTAGTTTATAAGTGATTTGATTGTACACACTCAATTATGGTTCGAGAAATGTCTTTTATTAACATCAGTACAATTATTAATATCGAATACTGATGTCATATGTCAATTATGGACTTTTAGTCCAAATTATGGGAATAATTTACGAAGTATAGTAACCGTTTTTAATTATCTAGAATTATCTAGATAATTTAGAAACGGTTACTATACTTTGTAAATTATTTCCATAATTGACTTTACTAAACGTGGAAGTCAAGGCTACGACTAACTCTGCCATATGACATCAATATTCGATATTAATAATTGTATTGATGTTAATTAAAAACATTTAAATACAGAACTGAAACTCAATATTTTTCTAGAGAATTAGTGTTTATAATGAAGCATATTCCAAACAATCAATAGTAAATTCATGCTACAAGGTTGTAGGATAAACCCATTTCTTAAAATACAGTTCAAAACTACACATTTATATTTTTTCATTAATTTTATTGGTCAATGTGACTTGTAAACACTTATTTTATGATCTGTTACAGGACTTACAAAAATTCATGGATGAAGCTTCAGAGGGTGTAATTTACTTCTGTTTCGGTGGCAATGTCAAAAGTTCAGAGATGCCCGAGATGCAAAGAGAAGCAATAGTCAAAGTTTTTGCTTCCTTAAAACAGCGTGTTCTTTGGAAATGGGAAACTGATGAATTGCCAGGAAAACCTTCAAATGTGAAAACTGAAAAATGGCTTCCTCAAAATGACATTCTGGGTATGCGTTGATTCTTACCTTTCTAACAAAAAAAAACACAAAGGGGGATCGTAAAATTCATAACATAGACTAAAAATCAATCATTATTCACTCATAAATATAAGTACTATGTCAAGAAATTTATTTGAAGTATAATTGTACTCCCCTTTGTTGATCTACAACTTTCGTAACAAAAGTAACTAAATAAAACTAATAAAAGTACATTTAAGTGGTTAGAGAAGTGAGAAGATGATGTCGCTTAAATACATGCCAACATACATTTAAACTAATAACAACCACATTTTTAATGTATTACTTAACCATTTTACTCTGAATGTACAGAGTGATGCATAAGAATTAATCAGCAGCATTGTGAATCCATACTGTATTCTTAAGATATTTCTATATAAATTTGACACTTTCCTGCTCGTCTGTATTAGATTTTATAAAAGTTGTACTTGAGAAGATCTACCAATAGGTAAGGTAAACGTAAAATTAGCTTTCTTAGAAAAGATGCTCCGTATTTGGACAATTACACTGAGTGACCAAATTATTATTACCACCTGACAGCGTCACAGTGTTGCCGCTAGAGGGCGAGATAGCTATAAATGAAAATACAGGAGAAATGAATCATCAGTTGTATTGTGTTGTTTGCGAAGATATGGGAAAAATACCTGATTCAACTGAGTTTGAACGCGGGATGGATCGTAGGCACTCAAAGCGTCGGGACCAGTATCAGCTAAACGGTTGCACTTGTGAAGTGTTCGAGAGCAGCATTTATTAATGCTTACTGAGAGTGGACTACAAAGCAAAAAAAGGGCCTCAACGTCAGGCTTGTGGTCTTCTCATGCTACTCAATTTTCAACCAGAAAGGAGACTTGCCACAGTTGTCTAATGCTACAGAAGTAATGAACAGTGCGTCAAATAGCAAATAAGCTTAATCAAGGACTAACTATGAATGTATCTGAATGGAAGCCGACATCCTGTTCTAAAACATCTACTGTCTGACTTGAACAAGAGCAGACATTTTCAGTTCGTAAAGGAGCAGTAGTTGACCGGAAAAGGATTATGTGGTCTGATGAATGCACCATTCAGATGGAAGGATTAGTATATGGAGAAAACAACACGAAAGCAACTGCATTGCCACAATAATTAAAGCTGGTGACGGTAATATTATGGTTTTGGGGATGTTTCCTGGGAATTGTATGGGTTCTTTGATTCCTGTGAAACAACGTCTGAATGCCCAAGGGTACTTAAGTATTATTGCAGATCAAGTACACCCTTTTATGTGAATAGTATACTCAACGTCACCCGGTTGAAAATCCCAAGGTTTCTCAGTTTTTTAAATTTCCTGTTTTTGACCACCTTCGTCCAAAAAGTATTATACCTTAGGATGTTCATTATTTCAGGACACAAGAACGTGCTGTTTTTCATCACTCACGGCGGACTGCTGGGATTGCAGGAAGCAATGTACCACGGAGTTCCCGTCCTCGGAATCCCGTTCATGGCAGACCAGAAGAACAATATTGCTCGTGCAAGAGACGTCGGTTACGGCATCTACATGGACTTCTTTAACATCACCGAAGACTCATTTCGGTGGGCAGTAACAGAATTAATTAATAATCCCAGGTAAGTACATTACCCGCTTTGCTAAAAAAAAATAACTGAAATAATTCTATTGTCGCCGTGTTCACTGTTTAAGACGCACCGACGTGAACTGACTGCATTTTAACTCGTAAAACATACAGATAATTTCGGCTTCGTTAACGTTTTTGTATATTTATATCACAGAAGAACTGTTTGGTGATAACAGGAATGACAAACGTTTTTACATTAACAAGTTTTAGTTTTCGTGGAGAAAGAGAAATAGTTCAGAGCATAGATATAAAAGTATATTTTCAGTACCAAGAAAGTAGTGTATCTGCGAGACGCCAAAGAAAATATACGAGAAACATTCAATAAATAAAAAACTAATTTATATAGAAAAAAAACGTTTAGTGGGGGATGTTTGGAACTTTCACGACTTTAGGTTGGCATAATTGGGATGAGGTGACAACGCCTCCATGATAAAAATTCTTTTGTTTATAACCTCAAATTTTCATTTAAATGAGGTGTGTTCGCTTGAAGTTTGTGCAATAGTTGAACAACAATCAGTGATTACCCAAGAAACCATTGAAAAATAAGGGTTGGGAGATACTGCGTTAGCCTTCATACAGTACAGATTTGACGTCCTGCGATTTTCATGTGTTTGGTCCACTCAATGAGATATTGCGAGGAATTGAGTTCAGCAACAACGACGAGGTCAAATAATTTCTGGGAAACTGGCCTTAAAACAAAACAAAGACTTCTTTGCGTCAGATATAATAAAAACTAGTCCAACGTTGGGACGAGTCTATTATTGTTGTTGGGGACTCTCTTGAAAATTAGTAAAGATCTCATTTTTTTAAAAAAATACGCGCTTTTTTAAAAATTTAATTTGTCTCTAATTATTTGTATGTCGTATCAAGGCACATGAATTGACGGATTCTGTATACTTTCGCATGTTACGTCGGTATTTTCTTTGGTCAAGTAGGATTATTTGAATGAAGTGAAAGAGTGTTCATTATTTTTAAAAATCAAATAACTCCCACAATATAGCTGATTCCAAGCTTCTTTATATTTTCTCAATATTATGGGCTACATAAGGTTTAAACCCTTTCCTACGCTATTATAGGTGCGATCCACAAATAAACAAAGACAGGTATTAAATATTTTAAGCAATATAAAGCCATTATTAACCAGTCCACAAAGAAAATTACAATTATTTTACAAATTGCTAGTCTATAATGGGAAAAATATTTCATTCTTTCCGGTCGTATTAACCTTACAGCACGAAGCTCACTCCGAGGTATTTCTCCTTGGCGACTGAGTAACTTTAATAACATAGGAGGTGATTGTAAAGGGGAGGTGCTGTTTCCAAGGGTTAACTAGGGCGCACAGACTATAATTAGAGATCCTACCCGGCTTCGCCCAAGGGCAAACCCAATAAAACCTGCATCTGGTAGATAGATTCTTGGTACTTGTCCCACGCCCTTTTGGAGACGAGGGTTTGTCGTTGGGACGTAAAATTTATCCATTGCCCTTTATCCAAGAGTATTACGAAGTTCATGTTGATTCGTAAATATTTTACTACCATACAAAAATGAATCAAAATATAAAAAATATCGTGAATTCCTTGCCATCGCGAATAACGCATTCCTCATTGTTAAACCTAATATAAAATATTTATTTCGTGCTGGCTCATTATGAAGAAGGAAACGCTGTCAAGGAAGACAGTGTCGAGAAAAGTTGTGAAACCCAACGCTAGTCCTTGTTTATAGAGGGCGAAGACTTTCATGGGGATGGCCTTCCACTCTGTAGGCAAACAGATTCTTTTACCAATAGAAACTTAATCCTGTCAGTTCTTCTCTCTCACCTATCTCACCTTGTCAAATGTCTTACTAATGCCCAATATATTTTGAAATTACTTATTTCTGCTCGGTGTGAGACTATATTATGAAAAGTTTATAATGAACTAGGGGTTGGATTTTAATTTAAATAAAAATAAATTATCTGGTTGGATAAAATAAAAACAAATTAAATTTATTTACAGAAAACAAAAGAAAGAACAATAATTACTAAACTTTAGGGTCCAATTTTTTAAAATTTACTACGGCTACATCAATTGCATTTAGTAAGACTTTAACTACGTAAGGGTCATTTTTTGTGGGCTTATCGTGCAGCTACACAATCGTCATCACGTTCTTTCCGATATTGGCACTAACACACCTGAGATTTATTGTGGGTCGTAAACAGCTTTGGTCCACACCGATATCTTGAGGTACGTCTTCCACGAATTCTGGCCGCTTCTGGAGCTTGTTCCTGGGCTCTGGGAAATTACTTAGACAGGATACCATCTGCTTGCAGTTCGCCTCGTTGTAGGGACATCCTTCCTTCTATTTCACCTCGTTTTCTCTCCACCTGATTACTAATTTCTCTAGTGCCGTGACTCAACTAGCACTCACTCTCCTGACATCCTACTCGTTCAATTCTCCACGCCCAATTCATTGAATTTCTCCTCCACGACTGCCGTGCCGTGGATCAAACGCCACGCACCCTCTAGACTTCTTCATCCATCATCGGAGGCCGTCTCCTTCATTCACCCCATGAGATTCATGGCGGATCACCTGACCCTCAGACTCCAATCAAATTTCACCTTGGCCCGCAGTTTCTGGCGTTCCAAAATTCTCGGAGTCAAAGAACTGAAAGCAGGTATCAGATTTTTAAGTCTCCAAACGGTATTTTTGGCAATGTTCTGAAACTCTATGTCTCGCCTATCTGGCACCTTGGTGTTTACTTGAAAAGCTGTCTTCAATATGGTGAATTCTTCACCCAGTGACGAAATAAAATGGCGATTGCCGCATACAGTCTTCACAATCTATGTCGTTTCTACCATGGCGATGTGTGTTTTTTGTTGAACAGGTACCGCGAGAAAGGCCGCAAGATTTCTGAGCTGTATCAGGACCAGCCCGAGCGGCCTCTGGAACGCGCGGTGTTCTGGACGGAGTACGTGCTGCGCCACGGAGGAGCCCCGCACCTCAGGTCCGCGTCCCTGGACCTGTGCTGGACGCAGTACCTGCTCCTCGACGTGATCGCCCTGGGCTGCTTGCCGCTGCTGCTCCTCCTCCTGGGCGTCTGCCTCTGCTGCCGGTGGCGGTCAAGGTCCCGCAACATCAGTGCCAGCCAAAAGAAGAGACAATGATATCAGTCGACAACCTGAAATTTCACAAATACAACGTGTGAATTAAAGCTCAATTATTACGAAATACTACTAAAGCTAGAACATTTTAAAAATAATACGTAAAATTGGGCTGTTGCTAATGATCACAAGTGAAGAAACGACTATTAAACAGTCTCTAATGAATTGTTTATTCATTCATTGGTTAAATTTTGTCTGAATGTCAAACTTATTGTTTATTTCAAATAAAATGACTGACACGAGGTTTTTATATATTCGTTACTATCCTTGTGAACACACAGAGCTAAGATGTTTTGAATGTCGATCTATAGATCGAGTCTAAAATTTCATTAATAAAAATTTTGGCAAGTCTAAGTTGCCGTTGGAATCAACTAAATAATTTGACTCCAATATATCGTGGAGAGAGGAAGTTCTAAACAGAATAGGGGAAGAGCGAACAATATGGAGAACGTGGACCAAGAGAAGGGATAGATTAATAGGCCATGAGGGTCTTGTAAAAATAGCATTCGAGGGAAGTGTATGGGGTAACAATAGAAAAAGGAGGACAAGGCTGTAATTCGCTAATAAGATTAGGGAGGATGTAGTGTTATGCGTGAATGAAATCGCTTGCGCAAAAAAGTTAGCATGGAGGGTTGCATCAGGTCAATCGTAGGACTGAATACCACAACATCAACATATTATGGAACGTAAATGCTGTTTACTTACTTTCACTGAAGAGGTTAATATTTCTATTGGGAGTTATGTTTGAAATTCTGTCTGTTTTTTTTCAAGGGTTTTATATGCTGAGGAACCTTCATCTATTTAAGGAGGTGTATTGTACTGGGGTCGAAGAGCTTGGACAAACGTTAATAGTTGTCCCCTGACCCCATTTCATCAGTCAGCTAAGTATCTCCTAAAACTGGCGGAGAAGGGAATGCTGGGACCCCACAGCAAACTCATGTCCCGTCATTCGGAAGGGCATGAGCATAGTGAATAATAGCTCGACCTACCTGATGCAGGCTTTCTAAGGTAAGATCCTTATACTAAAGCCCGGAGGTCCGACTTAGCCCTTGACTACCTTGCTCTACTGTAGAGAGGGATGTGGAAGTTAAAATAAAGGGGTAACTAAAAGATAACGGGAAATTTATTTGCAAAAGAACTTAACTAGGAAATACAGTAAACAAGAAATATTTACAAATTTTGAGGTTCGGCGAAGGAATCAGATCTCTTACTAAACTCAGGGTAAAAAACCGTGGGCGATACCCTTCTAGACGCCAAGGATTGGAAACCTGACAGCGTACCTCCTTTCCATCAGCTTCTCCGTAAGGAGGCCTTCCACAGCGACCCAAGTTGACCTCCATATACGGCCGGGACCTAGCGTCGGTTCCCTTCCGTCTCCTTCAAACCGAATGATCAATTTACACCGTCTCGCCGCCCTGTGAAGAAGCATCAAAATAGATTTTTCTTTAGACCACTAAACCCCGTTGGTTGAGGCACCCAAGTGGTATTTAAATATTCCGTTGTCTTCGTGGGTCTCCGATTCCTACGGAAGCTGTTTGCAGGAATTCCGTAGGTCATATTCCTACGTGCCCGAAAGCCATTCCATGGGATTACAAGCGGCACCAAGCCCCGACACGCTGACGCTAATTCCAGCTTTCCAACCCTTGCCAACTTTATATTAAGAAATAATAAAATATCGCGCTATACTACCTTCATTCCCCCTTTTCAATTCCTTTCCTACGCTATTAAAGGGGAGTTGCCTGTTTCAGAATTTCCCTCATGTAGCCTATTCTAAAACAAACATTACTGACGCCATAATACGTCTCGTATCATAAACAAAATTGAAATTCTTTTTTTATGGTTCCAAAATCGTGTCTTGCATTTAAATAATTCGATAAAGCTACCAATGAATAATGTTCACATACCTTTAACACAATATATTGAAAATAATAAAATAATTTCCATCACACCACACAGCTGTACGACTCAAAGTTCTTTGCTAAATTATGAACAGAATAGTATGCTGTCTTGCTACAATATCATCTCCATTCAAATCAATTTCTTATCTCTCCTTAAAACATCAATGTCCTCTTAAATCTCTTCCGATTAAATTTCAGCAAACAATAATCTTTCTGCTCTCCAAACCATCAGGACGGTCCCCCAGCGATGATAACTATCTCTCGCCAAAGGCGGTAATCTCTTCTTCCACGTAATTGGCGAAAAGTCTTTCCTTTGTAGTCATACTATAATACTATTTAAAATTTTTAAGTTCTTCCCTTCTGTCTTTCTTCAACGGCTCTACAACCCACTGAGGGCTTTGGTCTACCGAGTCGACTGCGGACTGTCATCTAACATGACACTTTCCGAATGTGGAGTAATAGGTGGTCAGCGTATCGTATCGTGACCGTACCTAGCTGTACATATGTGTATATAACTATATGTTCCAAATACACTCTGAAACAAATTGAGCAAATTCAACCAACCTTGCTACATAAATGACTGGCAATCTGTGAAGGGACTTTACGCTTGTAAAATATAAAAACAATGCGTAACGAAAACGAATTAGTTTTTTTTAGAGTTTTCTGGAATAGCGGTTCACCTTGTGTCGTTTGAATCCAATGTCAATCACTATAAGAGTGGTAGGAGCAGAGACATCATACTTTTGGATGTCATAGGAATGTCTTCTTGACTGAAGTGTAGAATAACTTGGCAGTGATCGCTGTAGAAACGTCGCTGTCTACGAAGATAACCCGGATGAAAACCCGAGAAACTTTCCATAACTGTATTCATTGGGAAAAACTTCGGTGTATAACTTTTCCTTGATTCTAACTGTGATTTTATTCACTATCAAATTTGGAGCGATTATTCACCATACCCTAGAATACTCAGCACTAGACTCTCAAGAAGCTTCAAAATCACCCGTAACAGGCTTGTATATATATATATATATATATATATACTTACACAAGAATTATAACAGTTTTTTAAATTCTGTTATAAATTACTCTTCTTTTATAATTGCATTAAATATATTGGTTAATAGTACAATTCCCTAGTTGGAATTCTCTCATAATTCTCGATGTAATGTGATTTCTTTCGTTTTAATCTCTGTCTCCAATGTAAAGTCTTTATGATTAGCTGGTGATGAAATGAAAAAACTTTTCAGTATCGTCAGGCAAAGTTGATGTTCTCTCACTGACAGACTTTTGGCAAAGAGAAGGGAAAGCAAATCGCTTTAATCCGGAATTTTATGTAAGGGTTTTGAATTTCATTACATCCATAATGAAGAAATGGGAGGATGGGATCTTGCTATTTCATAAAATCGAGTTCGTTGAAAACTATAAAGATAAGACAGACGACATTCGTACCCTGAGACGTGAATGTGTATTCGAATACAGCGTTGTTGAATTAAAGACTAAAAAAGTAGTAGGAATGTTATGATTCGTTACTTTAACGACAAGCACAGAACAATTTTGAGAATTTTCTGTTATTTGTAGACTGGTTACTAAGCAAAATCAACATCGAAAATAAGAACGTTGCCATAGACCCGGGTGGAACCCTAAGAACTACTTAATTAGTATGTACTCTGGGAAAACCTTCCATCTTTGATATTAACATCGAGTTTCCGGGGGTTTCAACACGGACTTCCTGCTGAGGTCCCTGAATAAACAAGTCATTTGGCATTTGCGTAAATCCTGTTGTATTCGCGAACTCCACTACAGTAGCCATTTATTTATCTTACATTTATTAAATTCGATGAAGCGCAATAATATTTGTACAGGGCCCGTGTAAAGCTATTTCCAATACATTAATATTGCGTGCAAGGAACCTTGATCCAGGAAAATTCAAAATTACTGCAAATAAACTGCAAGTCGTACAAAGGGATTATATTTTCGATATTAGTAAAATACGCATTGCAAATGGAAAGTTCTGTAATTTTATTCCAAAATTACTATCAATTATAAACGAAACAGCTCCACTTAAACTTAATATAAAACCCAAACAACATACAAAAAAGTTGGATTACTGCAGGCGTTAGGGCCTCGCGAGGAAAACTTGGTCAATTGAATATGAAAATGGATTCATCACCAAAATTGTTGACATTTTTGAAATGACAGACGTATTTGCAAGCAGGCACCTTAAGTGTATATAACATTAAATACATCCGAACTTAAAGCAAATTAAACCAAAGCCCTGGAACCATAGTCAACTCTTGGCTACTTTGCACTACCTTTGGCATCCCCCCATTTCAATTCCCTTCCTATGCTATAAAAAGAGAGTTGCCTGTTTCAGGATCATCCTCATATAGTCCGTTAACCCTCCCCCCCCCCCAAAAAAAAGCAAATGCGGATAAAAAATAAGTCACTTGGCAGGTGACTAAATATCTCGAGTAAATTCAACAATAATGACAAAGGAATAAAGCTTATTGATGATGCTGAAACTTTCTCCTACAGGGATGTTATGTTTAAATTTAATTCGCATTTTTTTTCACGTGTCGGATCAATTTATAAAACAAAATAAGTGTCATGCTTCTATATATTACTACAAAACGCTGAGCCTAATGTTAGAATTCCATTTCTCTTCAACCGGTTACACACAACGAAATAATTAACGCAATGGAAGTTTAAATATTCGCACTTGGTGGAAAGGTATATGGAATCACAAAGAATAGCTGTGAAGCGATGTGCCGACGTACTAGTCTTTTAAAGTTGGAACGGTAATACCACTCTTTAAGAATGGTTCTCCACGCTTAGTTATCTATTTTTAAGATTCCCACATGCCGATTCCTCTCTGCCTCTTTTGGGAGGTGCATGTTCCCGGGTCGTAGGCCTTGAGGATACGGTGAGAGTTTTCCGCTGATCATCCAGCTGCCTGCTAAATCTCGTGGATTTACGGAAAAGGGAATGCTGTGACACGACAACAAACTCATCCCGTCATTCCGAAGGGCGCGAGGCAAGTACCTACCTGATGCAAGTTTTCTTGTGTTTGCCCTGCCTCTCTTTCATACGCATTATATATGCTATTAACGGGCTTGCCAGTTTTTGAATTACTCTCATGTAGAATGCTCCCCCCTCCCCCAAAAAACATATATCTAATTACAGATTTATTTCACTACTTTCCATCTTCTCAAAAAATTTAAAAACAATAATTTACTAACATTCTTGATGTAGTAGAAAATAATTTCTTTCGCGCAACACGACTACCTCCAACAAAAATCCAAAACACCGCCATGTACGAGTTCATTTAAAACATACAAAATTCTCCTGATGAAAATTTAAAATTACGCGACATCTTTGCCCATCTATCACAGGTGTTAGTTGTAGTAATTCACAGCATATTACTAGTAAATTATAATATTATGGTATCTCCTTCTTTTATCGTTTTCCACGTAATGCATGACGATATCCCTGCCTAGCTGTCGACGTAGGTTAATCCAGGAACTGATTCAGTGATGTGTCAATGCTTATATATATTGTCAAACTAAATGCGTCATTTGTGTTATCTTATTTTAAAGTTGTCATTTATTATAAGACATTGCGAAATATTTAATTGTACAATTAGGATGTTATGTTATATTTCATACTGTATAGTAATATATTCTGTTAACTACTTATGTAACATCTGTGAGGAATCCTATTTCCATATAAGAGGAATAATGGAGAATAAACCTAGCAATATACCCAGCATTTTCATTGTTTCTGAAGCTGTAACATGTTCGACCAGCAGCTCTTGATTTTTTGTGTTATTTTTTCCACGTCCTCTTCTTTCTCTTTTTTTTAGCAATTTCAGGCATTTTGATTTGGTCGTGTGAACAGGAATCATTTCGTTCATAGATTAAGGAGTTATTTACTACCTCTGTTTCGAACAAGTACTAAGTTCAACGAGCAAGTGCTTCAAGCAACACTTTTGTCTTATTCACATGACCAATTATTCTTAAGCACACGAACAGAAATGATCAGGGTCGGATTTAGACTTAACGAGTACAAAAGATATTTGAAATACTGCTCCCTTATTGTGTCGGTGAGAAATATGATTTTCGAATATATAAATGGTCAAACTTAAATACAATTTAGTAGTATATTGATAGGAAAATAATGAATTTTTAGCTCAAAATCATTTTTATTTATAACAACTTAATAATACAAACACATACAAAAGACACAAATGTTGTTTAAAAAACACACGTTATATTTTGTTAATATCCAGAATGCAGCCGAATAGGCACTTAAAATGAGGGGAGAATTTTAGGGCATCTGCGACGTTTCATGGAGACAGATTTTGAAGCGGAAGGAGAGAAAAATTGCGAGCTGCTGGCAAGAGCTGATTAAACGTCGGGCAGTAGATTTATTGATTTGAGATACATAAATAATTGAAATTAAGAATACACTTTTGAATCCACATTTTGTATTCAATTTATCATTCACAATATTTCTGTGCTTCTGTGATATATGTAACCTGCACTACACCAAACCATTTGTTAAACTCACATAGCATCGAAAATATTTTAGTATTGCCTGTCTTGTCATGTTATATTAATTAATCATTTAGTTCCTTTGCGTACAGGTTGAAAAGATCAGAACCGAGGGGACTGATATAATGATATTCATATTATTTTTGTAAAAATTAACTAATTATTTTCCGATTAAATACGACATCATTGCAGACTGTTATTTTAAAATAACTCCCCTACTCCCTACGTGATGAAACAGTTCTGTGACAAAACGTTCTGATTATAACTAATAAAGTAACCTTACACATGGTGAGTTTCTTTCATATATAGATAATACTGCAAGGCATCAGCTATGGAACTTCATAATTAAAGTTCAGGTAACCATAAAGATCTAAATGTACGGGGAATTCACCTGCTCCGAATTTGAAACTTTACGCTAAGTGGTTGTAGGCTATTTCAAATTGTGTCACCGAGTAGAGAATCACAGATACAGAGAAGAAAGATGCGTCTGCTATATTGAAATTCAAAATACTTCGTAAAGTTCTATTTAAATTTATACATGGAGCATAATGGGGGTATGAACTTTAAAGATGCCCATATTGGATAACCCGATCTAACGGCTCAAATCGATATAACATGGCATTTACTTTGTGTCGTGTGTGTATCGGCACACTAACCGATGAATGGGATTGTTTCAACACTAAAAGATGATATTTTTGTTTATAATAAGGCTCAATTAAAAAAGTTGCAGCGTGCAAAACGTTCAAAGTAATCCTTCCTGAGTAGCGTGGGAACCCGTTGAAAAAGACGTGTTGGATCATTAACTTTCATCTATGTTCTATCGATCAGTTGGTCAAGTTAAGTTAGATTTCTTGTTTCTTTCTCGGCGGTCTTGCTGTGTACGCAATCAAAAAGTCGGATGTTCCGCTTCCTTTCCGCCGAAAAGGCTGAAATCACCGCGCTCTGATAATGGGCAGTTCGAAGTTTTACTAAAAGAAAAATATCTACAACAATACCCCAACTGAATGGTCCCAGGGGAACGTTTCCACGCCACAAATCATAGACCTGTTAGCATTCTAATTTTTAAAACTGATCATTCTGGATATAGTCATAATGGCCATTCACATTCTGAAGCACATTATCAGTAATTGAACTATAATTACATATAAGGAGCTTGTTTAATCGGAGGAAAGCTATCGATCACCAATCGGTGCAGGTCAATTTACGATGTTTTGTGGTATTCAATAGCTAAATTAAATATCTCGTTTATTATGTACTGACTTCAAGCCGCTATGCTTGCCTTATTGAAGTAGCCGATCTCATGGCATATAACACAACATTCGATTCCTCATTCGGTGCAAGCATCAACAAAACATCCAGAAGTCATCATAAGCAGTGGCATACATTTATAATTAAAATTATTTGAGTTAAGTCGAGGTGGCATCTGCGAGGTTACTTGGAACAGATTTTGAGGAGGAAGGAGTGAAAAGTTGCAGCCGCTGACAAGAGATGATTAAAATTGAGAGCTGTATCGAGCTCTTGAGACCTCAGGAGGTGCGGTTTTCTGAGTAGGAGTCTCCGCGATATTTTGGCCCAAAGCATCCGCCAGCAAGATCAGCCCCGATGCAGGCAGCGAGGATCGACATTAGGCGCCTCCGAGTCAGCAGACCGAAACAAAACGCAGCTGCAGTCCTCGACGGTATCATTGACATTAATTTTATAATGTTCACATTGCCAGACCTATTCGCCATAAAGTACGTTGCATATTTAGGTTCACCCCACAGGTAACCTGTTATTAAATTCTCATTATAAAACCATTAATGCTACACTATTCATTACAAATTATTTTATTCAATTCTCTTATTGTTAATAAATTCAGAATTATAAATTAAATCTTTTCTTTTCTCTTTCGAACTCTTCATTAATTAATCCCTTATGTCTAATAAATCAAACCTTGTTTATTACAATTGTCGCTCAACGTGGTACATATATTAAATAATTAATAAATAAACCTCCCTACCCATAATTATTACACATTAGTTGTTATAAAGTCGTCTGTATGTGCAAAGATTGCTATAGAAACCTGATATTGACTGCAACGAGATCTATGCGCAAACTTTTAGCTTCATACTCCTGGCCATCCTAGTATTCCTCAAATCGATAAGAAATGTATATCTTTTTACAGTTATTTTAAAAAAGAAGTATTTATTCATGTTCCCGATTGTTATCAGCCCTCCAGGCAATGTGAACCATTATTATGGCATGCCGTTAATCATCTGGAGTTCTGCAGAACTTTGGGGGGGGGGGGGGTCCGAAACTGTCAATGGAGCACTTCTTTCAGCGATTTCGTCTCGCCGTTGCTGTTTTGCTTAAAATGAGCCGTCAATCATCTTCGCAGGAAAGCCCTATGTAAACATCCAAACGAACATGTTGGTGTGTGTTTACAGTCTATTCAAACGTGCAAACTTTTGAGTTCTTTCTTCACATGGGAAGAAAACAAAGCGGATGCCTTCAACCAAAAGTGTTAGCTCCAGCTTTCTGAGCGTTCACCCAAGTCGGAGACTACGTTATTTTAAAAATCCCAGATAGTATTTCCCATGCTGCAAGGCCGACACAATGAAAAATTCCCGACAAACAAGTGTTACTGTTGTTTGGCAGGAACATATAAATTTTCAAGAATAATTCATTGAGAAGAAGGATTCCCAAGGCTAAGAATACTGTAAATTTCTTACAAATATTCAGTTTATTAAAGTGAAATTTGTGAAAAAATATATATGTAATTACAAGAAGAAGTAATCAAATTACATACATAAATAAATGATACAACATTGTTTCTTCAATCCTTGTTGTTTTTGTCAAGTGAATGAAAAACCCTACATCCACAAGAAGGGCACACCACAAAAACCAGGTGATGAATTCAAAAGAAAAGCTTAAACATATAGACAGTAAGAAACAAATAAATTAAGGCAAATAATAACAGATTGTAGCCATTGTTGAGCTTCACAGTATGTAATTAATGTCTATGTTAATTAAAGAGATGTTTAGTCATTGAAAAGAATGTTTCATATTGATAATATGTTTGGAGACTAAGGAATGTTTTTCTACGAAGTATATAGTGATATGCTCTTTTACATGTGTACTACAAGACCATTTTGTTTGCTCAATGCAGAAAAGATTACAATCAGAATAAGAGATTTTGCTAACTACTGAATATTTGCTATAGCTGTAAAGTGTATCGTTAAATTGCTTTGAATATTTGATATGGATTGGGTTGAGTCGCAACAGGGTATTGAATTTTTATCAGTCTATTTATGTTTCTGAGTATATTAAGTTCAATCAGTACTCATTGGCAAGATAGTAATGATAGCTGTCTGTGGTTACAAGGGAATTGAGAAAGAAAATTGAGTACATGTTCTTATTGTAATTTTTTAAACCAAGTGTTGTGAGTAAAAGTATTGTGAGTGGTACAGTGAGTTCAAGGGAATTTAGTAACAGTGCAATTCAAGCTCATGTAAAAAGTCACTTACTTCACATGTCATAAAGGTGTATTTATACTCTATCAAGTAAAGTTGTAGTTAATAGCATTCCATCCATTTTATTACTAACACAAAGTTTAGTTTGAAGTATTTAAAGAACACAATATCTAATAATTATTTGCAATACTTTGAATAAATGTAAGATTTTTATATAAATATATCAAAAATCTCGTCAAGTAATGAGGAACAGGCTTTCAACTCACCTCATTGCAGCTTGTCATTATCAAGATGTAAAGTAATTCTTTTAGCATGGCTTTGTTGCTATGTAAAAAGATTTAAATGTACTTATTCTAATACAGCACCTATAAAGATGCTTGTGTAGTTAAACCAAAATTATTTAATTTGCAGGCATTATACTAAAAAATTATGTAAAATACTTTAAGCAAACAATTGTATTCTGATACTAATTGACCAGTACTCAAACAGGTATATAGAAAATCTTGAAAGACAATCACTTACAAGACATAACAAAAAAAATTGTGAAAATTCTGTTCCAACATTATTTACCATTTAGTTTCCCTTCAATAATATCGATCAAAACATCTTCTTACAACTTTTGTGAAGTGATCTAACAATCCTTGGCAAACACTTTGTTGAGCAACAAAAATTTGGCATTGCTGTCAAATCGCTCCAAAATATAATTCCATAAGATAAAACTATGAAAATCTGCAAAAGAAACTAGCTTTTTTTGTTTTAAAATTATTGAAGTTGGACATTATTCTCATTACATATTTGGCTCAACTGAATTTCTTTAGTAATTGATTACTATTCCAATTGTTCAGTGGGAGATCTATGTTTTTAAAGATAGAATTGTCTGAATAATGGACAACATTCGGTATAAAGAGCAGGTGAGGCCCAAAGGTTTAATCCTGTGGATATCCAGTTTTAATAATACCCTATTCTGATTCTCATATTTTACCTTAAAATAAATCCTTTAATACCATTTTTAGGTATTATGTAAATCAAGAAGAGTAAGTTCCAGTAATTCCATAATATTGTATCCTTTATAACAGATATAATTCACACAAGCAATTGTCTTTTTCTAATATGTAGTGTTTTCTAATTCTTCTCAGAATCCAATAAAATGAATATAGAATTCTTTTTCAGCTGAAAATCCTTTTGTAAATTCAAATTGACAGCCCGAGAGAAAATTATTTTTGTTCAAATTAATTATAAAATACTCTTTCAATGAGTTTTGATAGTACTGGCAATGGCAACATAGTACAATAATAATGTATTAGCTTCTTTATATATTTAATGTGACAGCATGACATTTTAGTTTGTTTGAGAGGACTCTAGAAAGTAATGAGAATTTACAAATGTTATTGAGTTGAGGAATAACAGAGTAATTTGTTTTATAATAATGTTATAAATGCCACAATGATCTGAAGAAGTTTTGTTCATCAAAGAATATATCATTTTATTTAAATTGGCATCATAATCTCTTAATATGTATTTGTAGTATATTTGCTTCCAATTTATTTGTATTTACTCCAACTTTATAACTTTATTACCTCTACAGAAAACAAGCAGCAGTATTCAGAATAGAAGATCAAGAAAAGAAAGCCATAATCAAGAATGGAGTAAGACAAGGATGCAGTCTGTCACCCATGCTGTTTAACTTATATATAGAACAGGTGATGAAGAAAGTCAAAACGGAATATGGAAAAGGAATCATACTGCAAGGAGAAGAAATAAAAACCCTATGCTTTGCCAATGATATTGTAGTCAACCATAATAAATGGCATGATTGGGGTCCTGGAGAAAGAGTTCAATATGAGGATTAATAGAGGGAAAACCAAGATAATGAGTGAAGTTTGGGAAACAGTGGAATAACAAATGTTGTTAGATTGGGAAGGGATATTTTGATGGAAGTTGGGAAGCGTAATAACTAGGGATGGTAGAAGTATAGTAGACATAAAGAGTAGGATAAAAGTAAATGAGCAGAACAATATATTTGTGTGGATAGAACATGTCCATGGTTCAATTGTCAAGTTAAAGTAGCTAGAACAGAGAGGGACATGGCATATCAAAAGTTTAGATTACTTGAAGCTTTGGCAAGAAGAGAAAGTGATGAGGTTCAGAGCACATGGGAATAGTACAAGATGCATAGGAATAAATTTTTAGTTATAACATGAAATGAGAAACAAAATGTTATGGAAGTATAGATAACTTTTCTGGAAACTGAGCAAGAATGTGGAAAACATTGAAGCTATTACTAAAAGTAAAACCTCTAGTGAAACCATGGCTGTAGATTTTAATGATGAGGTGGTGTCTGAAAATTTAGAAATGGTTAATATATTAAATAAGTACTTTGTTCAAAGTTTACAGGAAATTATAATGGCAATCCCTGAACCCAGTAGTAATTATAAAAGACCTGAAATAAATTAAGATGGCAAAATATTACTTGACTGGCATGTTGTAAATAGAAACCATTTAGACAGAATTGTAAATAAATTTTAAAATGTCAATGATAAATTATTAAAAGCTGTCTGGAATGTAGTAGGATGTGAGGTGTTATCTATTGTAAATAAATCACTCAGTGCCTGAATTGTACCAGTCGATGAAAGTCTCATGTATCACGTTAATTCTTAAAGTTCTTAATATGCACTTATGACTGATTTTCAACCAGTAAATGTCTTACCTATTATTGATTCTATAAAATATGATAAGTTAATAGAACATGTAAAATAAAATTTCATCTGTATATCAGTCAGGGTTCTTACAGAAACATTTAACAGAAACTGTTGTACAACTTGCAGTAGGGTCATGGAAATAGAAAAGAGATAAGGGGAAATGATGCCATAGACATATTTTTTATTTTAAGATTGGTTTTGAGACTGTATGTGGAGATAAAATAATTGATAAGTTATTCATATATGGAGTTAGAGGAAATGTTTTAAGTTGAACAAAAGATTACTTGATTAATAGGAAGCAATATGTTATAATGAATTAAGTCTGTTCTCAGTGTAGAGAAGTTGACTTTGGTGTGCCTCAGAGCAGCGAATTGGGCTCCCTGTTATTCATTTTGTACATTCATTAACTGCAAAAAATATTTAAGGAAGCCAACATTCATATACTTGCTGATGATGCCCTGGTGTACATTTCTGGTAATAGTTAAGGCTAAATACCAAAAAAATGTATGTATAAGGGAATAATTGTGAAAATTGTTATATAATTACAAGTAGGTAATGATGTAATAGAGTTGGTTAATAGTTTTATTTACTTAGGTGTTATTATTGACTGTGAATTGAAATTTTAAAAATATGGTGAGAATATTGAAAAGAGATTGGCAAAAAAATAGGAGTAGTTCATAGATCAGAAATTATTTTGTCCCTTAAAGCTAATAAAACCATCATTGTATCAATTTATGTACATTTTTGTAATTCTTTGCTATTTTGTGTAAGTGGAAATATTACTGAAAAATTAGATGTAATATGGAATAGAGGATTAAGGCTTATTTAATTTGTTTTTATACTTATACTTTTAGGTGATGGACTATTGGTTTGCTTATAAATTATTTTGGGACTGACTTTGGTCTCTTTATTTAATTTTAATTCATAGTTATGCAAAGAAATTGTGACTATTTCAATTGGTTTTAGGTTGCTTAGATTTACAGATATACTTACCAAAAACAGGACAAGTAAAAACACTTATTACCACAAAAATTGGTTGTACATCTTATCACACCCAAAACAGTCAGGAAAATTGTGTTCAAGAACCTTTCTACCTCCAAATTATTAAGTACAGACCACATTGTGTATGATAATGACACTCAAGGCACTGTGAATCGATTACCACAAATGTGAGATTATTTAGCTGATTAAGCTGTTGAACAAGGTCTATATTAAATCACCATAACAGTTAATCCAAAGTTGAGTTTGATCACACTGGCTGAGCTATGTGACAAAACCCTCATTTGTGGGGCTGGTACACTTTGCATCGTTGTTTTCTTCTTCTTTTCTTGGAAGGACGGTGGGGGTATTTAATAGTCTGCATGAGGATGATCCTGAAAACAGGAAACTCCCCTTGAATAGCATAGGAAGGGAATTGAAAAAGGGCCGTGTGAAAGGTAGAACAAGGTAACCAAAGGTTAGTTAGGGCCACCAGGCTGTAGTTTAAGCTTCCGACCGAGTGTTTCACCTAAAAGAGATGCAAGGAAAACCCTATAAATCCTGTAACAGGTAGGTTGGATTTTCGGGTACTATTCTCGTGTCCTTCTGAATTACTGGAGATGAGAATGCTGTGAGGTCGCAGCATTCCCTTCTCCGAGTCTCCACCAGTTTTAAGAGGAAGTTGGCTGACTGATCCAATGCTTATTAAACGTTCTGGAAGAAAAAGTGTATTTAATACAGTATAAACTGTTTTATTACTCGTCCGGCGGTGGATTGTAACCGAATACTATATTGTTTTAACGTGTCTCGGGATTTCCGCACCAACCAGCGCAGTTACCTGCAAGAGGGTGGTAATCGAAGGTTCATCACCAGTTAACAGATGTTATTGTCATATTGCTCAAACGACTAAAGAGGACTAACGGGAAAAAAAGGACTGAACCATCACTGGTCGACAAATTAACTCACCAAGCAGCGTTCGAACTTCAGACTGCAACCATGACCGACTGCTGCGACAGACATCGCTTCGTAGCTGCAAAGAAGCAACATTCATGGTGGGTAACCCAATCTCGTCACGTTTCATGGTTGCGTAGACAATTTTAGTTTCGTTTTCCTGAGTATAATTTTGGCCGCTGTTTACTTGGAGTTTCATGCCTGGCTAACCAGTAGAACAAAAGAGGAAATGTATAATTACATTTTAGTACAGATCAGGCCAGGTCACATTTTCATTTATTAAATAATGTTACATTTTCAATTATATGAAGGTAGATGGCATATTGAAGTGAATATTACCTGCCTTTTAGTTCTTCATTCTCCCATCCGTAGGAAGTGAGAAAGCTGGAGCCAGATAGATTATTTTTTTCAAGATCTTAGACACTCTTGCTGTGGCCCCCAACTAATCGCTTAGATCAGTGATGGGTAAACTTTTTATAGAGGGGCCACAGGAAAGGGAAAAAAAACTTAAGGCGGGCCAATATAATTTAGATTTAAAGTGTCGTGAAACGTTATACTCTTCGTAGAATGTTACAGTTTTGTTGCAGATGAGACATAGTGGTGTACCTTTCTATCTATTGGAATTTAAGAAATATTTAAGGTTTTACGCTATCAAATATCTTTTTATTTTAAAAACACATTAATTGATTTACGAAAAATTGAAAAACAAATTATTTTCTAGCTAGCTAAATGTGCGAACGTTCTCTACACACAAGGTTTACCGTGGGGTAAATAGGCTATCAACAAATTCTGCTCAAATTGATCGTCACAGAACAGTCTCGCCGCTACCACGTGCACTCAGGTTGCTACAGCACCAGATTTCCTCTTTCTTCGTCATCAACCGCAGAATGTCTGAACAGTGATCGTCAAAAAGTTCAGATTGGTTCCAACTTACCCCCCGCTTTTATGGGAGAACCAATCAGCAAAGCCTTATCACGTAATCGTAGGGTGAACGGGGACTTCTTTCCAAGAACCTTTACACCGTTAAGCCAAGGAAAATTGGAGCATTCGTACCTGAGATGCAGCGTATTCTATTGTCTATGGTTTATTTTTTAACCGAGAAATGATATGAGCGAGGCGCACGTGTCTAGCTGCTGCGCATTCCTATCTGCCAAATTTATTAATCTTGCCATTATTCCAGGAAATCATAAGTGGTTTATCCATAAAAACTATGAAAAAGGTCTTCCAACTCCATCTTCGAAAACACGGCAATAAGAATCAAATCTACGTTTCTTAGAGAACATCTTACGGATATTTTTTTTACAATATGTAGACTAAAAATAGAAAACCAAAAAAAATAGATCTGAATCAAGAAACGTTTTTCGATATATAGGCACAGTGGAGGGGGGAGGGGCGAGGAGGCTCCATTGCCAATTTTCGCTACAAAGTTGCCAGTAGCCAGTGCCTCTCACACTCAACATAACATTCCAATGTCTAGGTTAAGTCAATAAATTTGTATATCATCACTGATACAAAACGAAAGACAGGAAGAAAGAGGAAAATATTTATCTTTCTTACAGTCTGTATTCTTTTTTATTCGTCAGATTAGGAATAATGTCACGTGAGCCGGATAGAACATTTCAGGGGGCTGCATCTAACCCGCGGGCCGTAGTTT
Organism: Eucriotettix oculatus; assembly: GCA_034510155.1. Taxonomy (NCBI): domain Eukaryota; kingdom Metazoa; phylum Arthropoda; class Insecta; order Orthoptera; family Tetrigidae; genus Eucriotettix; species Eucriotettix oculatus. The sequence goes on from CM067376.1 coordinate 89,419,032, forward strand.
GCCCATCACTGGCTTAGATTATTTCTCTCCTGTCTTTCCTCTAAATTTACCGACGATGTTAACAAACTATGACTATCAAATTGCTCCACTTTTAACTTATCTGTTTCGGTGCCAGATCTTAACCTAACCATAAAATATTACTGCCCTCACAATTTCACACGCACTTATACTACAAACATGAAATGATGCACTGAAAGAAAATAAAATCCCCTGGCTATGAGTGTTTCGGTGTCTTCTAACGTACTTAAATTTAGGTCTAGCCACACAGTTGTGCGTCAAAATGTGTGATGGTTGATTTAAGGGAATGAAAATGATTTTAAATATAATGTAAATTTATTTAATAAAAGAACATATAAAATTTTGTATAAGTTCCGGCTAGCAACAAATTGGATCATCAGGGTTATCGTGGACAATGGTTGAAATGGGGGGAGATACACGAAAAAAAATCACTCAGTCTAAAAGCCAGGGGGAGGAATGTAAACTTAGGTACTTTACCCAACCTGTATTTCGTGCGGACGATGTCTTTGCTGGCCAGTTCAGACCTTCAGATCGGTACATCCATTTATTGTTTCTTGCCTGACTAACATTGAAATCATTTGACCTAACATTTTACAAAACCGGGATATTCTCAATTTGCTCTTGGCCAAAGCAGACGATTTTTCTTATATTAAATACAAACAAATATATATATATATACAAATATATATACAAATATAAATTCGAAATAAAATATAGAAATTTCTGTAAGTGCACAGAAGCACATTACATAGAGAGGACACTTGCTGTGGTCCCAAATGTTTAAATCAACGCCGGCGTATTACACACAAGATTGGAAAAATATTATTATTACAGCTCGGTGTTTATAGATATAGCACTTAACACGTTCTGTGCCACATGCTGAATATTCCGAGAACACTTTAGATCTGAGAGTGTTCTATTTCTGAGCGGCTCTGATAATACACAAGAGTTCTTTAAATTCAACGGAATATTTTTGCTTATCAGTCGCTTACCTTTTGTCTCATGTTATAATCTCGTTTTGTTTGATAAGGAGCAATGGACGCATTGCAAGTGATGGTGAATAATATCCCTTTTGAGGCCTTAGCAGCCCGCTTGAATACCAGACAGTGCCAAGAATGGTTTAATAAACTCTGCATCCCGAATCAAGATATTATATTATATCTTTTATTATTTATTTGCGGAAAAAAATTCGGTACTTTGGGAATAATAATCATCTTTGGGTTCAGTTTGTAAATTCTACACTTACGATCATTTCTTCAAGTTTTTTTTTGTTACATTGATTAATTTAAACATAAATTATGGCTGATATATTTTTCAAGGAACATGGGCTAAATACTGCGGCAGGCATAAATTTTCCAGGCTTCCGCAAGACTAGAAACGTCCGCCGCTTGCTTGGTATAGCCTACCAGGAACACTTTATTTCTGAAAGCGTTCTATTTCTGCGAGGACGTATCGCTCTGATTTTACTTCTGGCCGCCACGTGCTACTTTTGTTGATTTATTTTCTTAGCAAAGGAAAATGGGGTGCTTGGCCCAAGCGCATACAGAAACTTACATTGCACTTCCTTACATATAATAAACTCAATAATTAAAATCTGACATTTCTCTCCATGTTATAAAAGAGGACATTTTATAATATTCAATACTGAAAATAAGTTATTCTATCAATTAAGACAGGTTGAAGACTTAAGCTGCCATCTTATTCGTTTAAATGTCTGCAGGAAGAAAACAAAATACGAAAAAAGCTTTAATCGTAATTTTTATAGAACCTAACACTTTTCAGAATATTCTGAATATTTTTCCACTGTTTATATTATGTTTTAATTGAATTAGTTTTCATTTGACTAAATGTGATACGCCGTTACGGGAAAGTTCAAATTTTACTTTATCATAATTAAATCATCCTCATATTTAACAACAGTCACCAAGTATGATATCTGTGAATACAGTGGAATATTATGCATACAATTCTTAGTAGTACGAAATATTAAATTATGCATAAATTTACCCTAATTGGGACAGCTGAAATAAATACTAAGCGCAGAAATTATAAATGCAATATTATTTACTCTTTGTATAACCACAAGAGACTGAAACAATCACTACCCTAATGATCATTCGGGAAACAATCAACAACTATTACAAACAAAAAAAATTATATATGCATAGAACGAATACTTCTTCAACCTTCTTCCTAAACACCTGATTTAGAACCGTGCGATTGATATCTATTGACTACACCTCATATGAAAGTACAATAATGAAGGTGCATGAGTCATGGCAAAAATATTTTTTTCTTAATGACTTGAATTAATTTTCAGTCTGTTTATCCTTGTTTCCTCCTCCCACCAAACTCAAAATGAAGGATAGATTAAAGTGCCTTATAACAGAATATTTACACAGTTTTTCTAAAGTATCTCGAAAAATCGCATCCAATGGAAAAGCAGACTTGTATAAATGTCGTATATCATAACATTCTCCAGATAAAAAAGTATGTTTTGATGTACTTCGGTTACAGTACATTAGTAGAGAATGTGATCAAAAATTCTATGATTTTACAACTTGTGATATAACTTCTTTCAATTTTACAAAAATACATTCAATAAAAACAGTGTTTCATAAAAATTTATTTTCTTCAAAACACTGATTAATTTTTTTCACGCGTTGGTCTGAGATTGCAGATCCTCAGGGAGCTGTAAAAAAAGAAATGTAGGGATCCTTTTCAGCTTCTCGATGTTGCAGAATATGGCCTTGACTTTTCAATCGCCGCTGGTTTGGAACGTAGAAAGGGAATAAGATGTGAGGATTATTTCTAAGGGTTGGAAAGATGCGAGAAAGGTCAGGAAAGTTCGGTAGTGTAGGGGTAGGGACGCCTGAGTCTAATCAGGTTAGAATCGGAAGGTTAGGGTTTTTACCAGTTAAGACAGATATGTAGTTTCAGATATGCGTATAATTACAGTCAATATTACACGCTGTAAGAAGTGGGAAAGGAATGAAAGTTTGTTAGGGAGAAATCTAAAGGGAATGGTACGAAGCCTGCGCCTAAGCTGTACGTTGATCGTCTTCTCCGAACTCGTAGAATGGGCTGGCTTTTAAAGATCCGTTGGGGATGTCATTGTGCTATTATGAACGAACGCTGATATGCCGATTCGTTTGCCAGCAGTCCTGCAACACTGACTGGTTCGTTAGCCTGTATTGCAATAGCCTTAAGGAATGTGTCCATCCACCGAGGCAAATGACCTTTGTTGTAACGACAATAACGATTTGCTTTCCTCGTTTAATAGGAGTATATTGGTAGTTCGTCTGCAAACCGAACTGTCGCGGCTGCGTGGCGCATGTTGACAGCTGCGAGTCGGGCAGTGCAAACGTAAGAAAACATGGATGGATAAGATGCGAACCATTTCCATATTCATACTTTACCACGTTTGTATATGTTGGCCCTAGTCAATTTCGCAGCTGTCAACATGCGCAACCGCAGCCGCGGGTGTTCGGTTTCCTGCCGGACTCCCCGTTTGTGAACCAGATGGCTTTCAGATGGTACGAACTCTGACGGCTCTTATATAAGCTTAGCTTTTTTGTTGAAAAACACCATTCATATCGTCAACGATTGCGTACGTCAATAATAGAACAAAACTCCTCAATCGAACGAATAAACACCTCATAAGTATTAGACTTTTATTTCTTAACTGCAGTGAGAAGTGAAATGTAAATTGTCACGGTTACTTGGAGTTGTAAAGATAGGAATAAAAAGATCTTAGAGCAGATCCAACCATAAATATTAGTTCCTTTCCATTTCGTGAAAAAGCTTAATAAATGGCTCCGGAGAACTATTACGCTCAAGAACTTTACCCTAAAGTTCTCGATGGTAATGTACTTGAGAGTTGCTTGGAAGCACCTTATGCTGATAAATGTTGATTAATATTAATGTAGCATAAACGTAACACGTAAAAATACTTGAATTAAAATTTCAAACAATATAACATTTAAAGGTATGAAATAAATTAACTACCCGTTTTTACAGAAACAGTTTTCATTTAAAACTTAGCACTAAAATTATTATAATACCAGAATATTAATAACGTTCTTAATAAAATTTATAATTTTGAAATTTTACAAAGGAAAAATGTACCAAATGTTAAATGTTAGTTTTTTGTATAATTTTTGTAGTAACATTACCCGATGAAGTTCCAAATTTGGTGACGAAACGTCTATTAAACTAAATAAAAATTGTGTCTGTAAAACATGGTCATTAATTTATTTCATTTAATTATTGAAAAAACGGTCATTAATTGACTTACTATTTTCAATGTAAATTTTTGTATTAAAGTTTTGAAATACTATGAAAAAGTCCACATTATTCCAAAACTTATAAATCATGGTAAATTTGATATTTCCAAATGAATAATTGTAGCCATTGTATAGAGATTGTTAGACTATAAAAAATGTATGCAAACCGCCGCTTCCTCAGAATACGTTATTATCGACTTATGAAAATTGCGAGAACACCCAATGAAAGGACCTTGGGGAACGGGAAGCCGTAGCTCATCCAATCCTGGGTATTAACGAAAGTAATGGAAACAACAAATTGTTGTAGATGAGTTGGATTGTTAGATGGTGTAGATTTTGAAGGTAACCAGTACAATTCCGTAAAGTTTATTAATATTAAATTACATATTTAGCGAGCTTTCTACATAATTGTCTTATTCATCCTTCATTCATTTTAGGACACACAATTCCCTGTCATGTACATGTATTTTTTTAAATAAAAATTTTGGCTACACTTTGTACATTTCAAATTGAGTCGATTCCGTCTAATCTGAAGGCGATTATTGAGAGAAGAATCAAAGATTATTACAACAGGGGTCCATAAATGCATAGTTACAGAGTAATCCGAATCTGACGTGAATTCATTTGCAGGTGCTAAGAAGTATTTATTTCCAATTCACTTTAATTATCAGCACATTTATTTCGTCGTGTATCAATTGTAACCAGGTAATAGTCCAAAAGGTATGTCGTCATTTCCCAAGCTTTAATAAAATCTCAGATAACTCCATAATTCTGGGCCCATGTTATAATAAACTTTATTTCTTCTATAATGCTCAAATTTTGTCGTTGAGTTTTGTTACACCCTGTATATTAATAAGAAATAAAATATATTAATAACATCCCATAGAAGCTTACTAAACGTATTTCCTGTGACGTTTTCCAAGAACACTAATATATTTATAATTGCACATTACAGTATATTACTAATTGAAGATGGCTTCTCGAGATCAGCTGAGAATATAAATGTATATAAGATTAGGGGTAGAAGAAAATGTATTGCATATTCTAGAATGATACATCTCACGGTGGAGCAGACACCAAAAGAAAACGAAACGAAAAGATTGCTAAGTGCTAAGTGAAAATTGTGCATAATTAATCTTGTTACTAACTTAAAAGATTTCTGGAATTTTTTTTATTAATATCGTCATTTTCCAATATAGAATTTTTACGTAACCCGCGTTTTTGGTTTGTTAATCAGCATTCACTGTGACACTATCAATGCCCTTTTACTTTAATAAGGACATTTAAATGAGTATGTTAAATAGGTTGATCCAAAAGTGTCACAAATTTTGTAAGTGTTCTACTTAAGTAAGGAAGAGTGGGCTGTGACATTGGCCCGTTGGCATAACGCAAGGGCATCCGAGGATTCACTTTCTCTAATGGCATCGATATTCAAACAACAGCGCTGGCCGCAGTCCCACTTAGTTGGCTCTGATAACCTACTTCCTTCAGTCAGACACGGAAAAAGAAAAAAAGCCCTCCAAAAAATGTAATACACAGCTAGATAAATTTTTAAACGTCGATAGATTACCTATAAAGGCTTCTTGAAGCATCCAAGCAAAGGCAAGGAGATAACACTGTTACATTGTACTGAAAACATTTGCGGTTGATCGTGAAGAGACACTTTCTTATCATTATTTACATTTAATAACAAAACAGCCAACTGATTTCTATTCCGAAGTGTTCAATGGACTAGATTACTATGTTACAAAAACAAGCTTAAAAGAAATCAGTGAGCTTAAATGTTTTGTCAAAAAAAATATTTCATTTGAAATTTTGTCACTGGCTTAGGCTTAAAGACTTCAATCAAATAAATATTATTTTCGCAGAAACAAAAATATGATTCCGATAAGCTCGAATGAGAAATTACGAATATAATTAGTTTGAAAATATAAACTTAAAAAAAGCAAGGTCTTCGTATGAATAACTATTAATTGTGAAAAACTAATCATTTGCATTTATTATTTAGGTCAGTATTACAGGTCAGCCACTCTACTACCAGACTCGAAACAAACAATTGCTTATAGAATGTGTACAAAAAGACTCCACTTCTTTTGGTAAAAATTATTTTAACTAATTTAATTGCGATTAGTAAAAGAAATTCATTGTAATAACATTATATTTGATTCTTATAAATATACTCGTGAGTTAATTTCAAAGAATTCTACTCTTAGGCGTACGAAAACAATACTACTTATTAATTTTGAAGTGTATAATGCTTTTTGGAAAGTGCCATAGTCATCTTTTTACAAATATTGTAACTTGTTCAATAATAATGTAATCTATAGTTGATTATATTTTTTTATAATTTGTTATCAAGCTCGTTTAACGGGTTTTGTCTTATTATTACTTCTTCATTAAATACTATTTTTAAATTTATTAAGACTGTTATTTATTGTCTCATGTTTATACTATACCAATATGGTTGTCTATTTTTAGCCATTTAACTATATATTGGAAGTTCTATTAAGGGTCTGTTAAAAAAAAATTTATACTATCAGTTTCATTAGTGACTCGAATGAGAGTCAACTTGGCCGTATATAAGCTCCAGAGTTTTGATTCAGAACTGCTATTGTCCATCAGGAATTTTTTTTACTGAAAACAGGAGACGTTCTTGGAGACTGAAACAATTAATTACAATAGGAAACAAAAAAATGCATTGATATTGCGAAAAACACTGAAAAAGGATGGGAAGAGACAATCACTCGTAGTCCTGTGAAAAATCGTTCCCAAAAGCACATTAGATACTTCCTAAATTTCTTTTAGGACGCCAATTTTTCAATGAATTCAGAGAAGAACGCAGTTCACACCTGGAGTGGTTTCCAAGCTAGTGTTACAGCTGGGGCAGTCAAGGAGGATGTGCGGAACCGCCAGCGCGGTGTCACAATCGGAGCAGAAAAGCTGAGGTGACCTAGAAAAAGGAAATGAATGCGTAAGGCGGGAGTGAAAGGATCTGAGTCTTGTAACAACGACCTGCTGTCTTCTCGAGATTTTATGTCGATAAGTTATCTCTTTATAGGACTCGATTTCTTTATAGAAAATTCCTACGCTTTTCCTCGTCTACCTTTATTCCAACTTTCAGTTAGGAAGTTGATGCACCTGATCATTATGTCTTTTATTGAGCAGGTAAGAAGATAAGAGCGGTTTAGTAGCAAGGAAGCCTGCAGCTTAGCGGATTTTTCGGCAAACTCGTTTCCCAATATACCTGCGTAAGTCGGGTTCTAGCAAATGGTGATTTCTTGGCAGTTTCATTTTATCTTCCACAAAATGTCCCTGATTTAATTGATGCAACCAGTTCTAAATCTGTGATTGGAGAGTGAATTGGTCGCCATAAGAGAATCGATCCAAATCAAATTGAAATTGGGTAGGTGGTCTATCAAATATCGTAATTCCATCAGTATCGCATATGCTTCAGCCGAAGTGGATGAATTATTCTTGTTAATTGCCATTGAATTCAGCAGAGATAAACGAGCATCCTACCCCATCATTAGATTTTAAGCCATCTGTGAAAAACACTCTGGGATGATTATATTTCGCAAGACGATTCATCAGATAATTATTTTCGCATATTTTATCCTGTGCACTAAAAATTAATTTTTTTCCACTATATGGCACATCTATGACCCTTATCGTTTTTTTCACGAAGGTCTCTGCCAATATCATGTGGTCTTTGTTAATGTTTTCCAACACAGCTGACTCTTTTACATCCTTTCGCAACTTGAATTTGGCGTCTATTGTTCCCTTTGCTATCTAAGTTTCAGTTTCGTAACTCAATGAAGAGTGATCGCACATTTTTCAAGTACATTGCAATATCAATAATGTTTTTACAAATAACGTTAATCCACATTTTTGATATATTTCAGGTACACGTTTCTAAAACGCTAGTCTGAAAGATTTCATGGCTTGTGCAATGTGAGTAGCGTTAACGCAATGTTGGTCAATTTTGCGGCGTTTGTTGCCAAGGAGCGACTTTATCGTGAAGTAAGTTCCCCTAAGGGCCGTCAACAAACACACGTAACAAAACTGCAGGGGGCGATAATGAGAGGCACGCGAGTCACGTAACTGCGCAAGCATTGGTCCTTTTATGGAGAAGAAACCTATTTATGAATTTTTAGAGCTTAAATACTGTAGTAAATGTGTATAGTTGAACAAAATATTTTCTTACCTTTCAGTGGGCTAATTTGAATTTTCATCACTCTACACGAACGAGTTTTAATTTTTAAGCAATAAACGGACACCCGATGAAATAATGAATTATTTTTTATACAAAAGTAAGTATTGGTTACTAAAGCTGTAAGGGAAGTCGTCCGTTCCCATGAAGGTAATGGCAGGTTTACGGAATCCGGCACCTGTGTGAGAAAGCCCCTTATCTGCGGAAGGCAGGAAATACGGGGCGCAGCCACGTAGAAAGTGTTATGGCTTTCGCTTGCATCACCACTTTCTCCGCGTAACACGACTACGTAATAGAGGAGAAGCAAGAACCTTCCGGGCCAGGCACCGGCAACTAAATCGTGTTGTCCGCACTACTATTCCATTCCGATCAACTTTATCTAGGAGACACTGACAAAGTCGACGTTGAAATACTACAGATGTCAGCTCTTGGTCCTGGGAAACGAACTGAGCTTCTCTACACCAGGGTTTCCCAAACCTTTTCTGCAGTGGAACACTTCGCAATATCAGACAGTTTTACGGGACCCTTAGCTATTTTTTAATTTGGGTAATTCCTACTTGTAATTTTTTTAAGTTAATTATTATTAAATATAAAACTATAATATGATTTTGGATCATTGAATTACATATCTTTCAGATATTTGACAAAATATTTGTATGTTGAATTCTAATATTTGGTATGACGTTAAGCCTTTTTCGGCACTTTGACTTCATTGCAGCATAATAAGAAAATCCCTCTTCGCTTAAATAGGTTATGGAGAACTGAAGTAAAATAATAATAGCTTGTTTTGAAATATTGGGGTAATCTCTTGACAAACTCGCCCAGAAATATTTGTATATTTGTTCCGATTGAGTCACTGATTAAATCAATTGGATTTTGATAGTCACTTGCATTGAAGTTGCTGGTTTAGCTGTCACGGAAAATGGATTCTGAACCCAGGATTCGTCCTATTTTTCGGCAAAAATTGCAAAAAGTTTATTTCAAATTATGGAGGTGTTCTAAAACCATTTTGGAAACTTCATCATCTACCTTAAAATTTAATTCATTCAAACATTCATAAGATAGGAAAACAATTAAATTAATTAGATTCAAATTACTATTAAATGGGAGTTGCCTGTTTCAGGATCACCCTCGTGTAGCCTGTTAACCCCCCAAAAAAAGAAATCCAAAATTAAATTTCTCACCGAAAGGTGCAATTTTATCACTTCTATTGTTCTATTTTTCTTTGTAATAATACGTTAATTGCACTTTGTATATGTAAGTTTTATCAATCGTCTAGGATTTGTTAAAAATTAAACAAAATATTGTCTAGAATTTTTTGGTACCTTAATGTTCACAACCCATTACACAAAACATAGCACAAAGCTTTATTTAATCTGAATTGAAATGGTTTTGATTTTACATAGTTTATCACTTTCACGGCTTCATTCAATACATTTTTTAAATTAATTATCTTAAGCGAACCACTAAAATATTTCTGTGGACCTCCGGTTCGGATCCGCTGCACTGAGAGACTAATTATGCGCTGTTGAATTACATTCCAGAAACAAATATGTTAAGGTTGGTTTATTTGTTGGCCATAACTGCTTATTCTCAATTAAATAAAATATTCAAATATAATTTTCTGAGTCTAACTTTAAAATAAATATAATCTGTATAACTCTGGGCTATGGCAATCTCTACCTCACTCGTACAGGATTCTAGGTAACTGATCACGGTCAAACTTGTTCATTGTTACCCATCTTTCCTATTTTAGCGGAAAACAAGGAGCAGGGTTTCTTTGTTTCGCAACGTTATTTAACTATTCCGAAACAAGCAAGAAACAAAGAAAGGTGTGAGAAATGATAACACTTTCTCCCGTTATACGCATACGGAGTTTTCATCTTACGAACTGATTAAGTGATATTATAAGAGGATATTATAATCCATAGTTTAGTAAACAGTTTGGTAAACCCGGCTCTACACTATTGGAATGATATCTTCTACCTTCATCTTTATTTTTAAATCGATTAACGTCTGCTATTAAATAACAAATTAAATAATTTCCGACCGATTTTTACAGACAGTTTTTACTTTTTATTTAAATAATTTATGTATAAATATTTTTATATAATTTGTTAAAAAAACATTGTAATTAGAATATAATCCTGACTTTATTATTCTTAAAGGATAAAAACCTATTTATGTTCTTACTTTAAATTTTGTAAAGTTGATATTGACAATAGTGAGAGTAGCCGCCGCTAGCCCAAGGCCACGGGGAACGGTTGTTAAATTTACAATGCGACAAACCGTAAATACCAGATGGTCCATTATTTAGTCTTGTGCAAACTGTTGACTGCTGCCTCGGACCTCACTTTGGTACAAAGAAAATAACGATTGCAACAATTTTGTAGTTTTTGATAATTGGATTTTAACAATAATTTGGTGAGTTGTTAGTTTATTCCTTCATATATATGTATGTGCTATATATAAGTATTTTCAAATTGAAATATGTATTTCACAGATTATAAACCCGAATAAGGCGCGAAAATGCGCCGAAACATCGTTTAAATAAATAATAAAAACTGTCTGTAAAAATCGGTCGGAAATTATTTAATTTATCTTTCTTTCTTGTGTAGACCACGATTTATCAATTTAACGTTTTAATAGATTTTTTTAATTACGATGGTGTCCCCCACTCGCTTTAAAGTTAAAGGAAACACATTAAATTATATTCCAAGTACATCCACAAATTTTACCTTTTAATAAACATAAAAGAACCGCATATATAACATTTATTGAAAACTCTTTTTAAAAAAAGGATCAGTACAACTACAGGGAAATTGGTAAAGCAAAGGGTTCTCAGATTCACCAATAATAGATGCTTTATCATTTGCATTTTCTTTGACCCAAACGAACAGACACAGTATTTTTGCACCGGGACAGATTCAACTAATTTCGAATCAACGGCGGGATGTTTTATTAAGTTTATACAAGATCATCTTACTGGCATTCGAAACAGGCCATTTGTTGGATTCCAGGACAACATTCTTGCTGTTAATCCGTGTCTATCAGCAAAGCCTATGGACCGACATTACAATTTACCATATGTTGCGACTGTCTACATTAACAACAAATTCGATGCGATGAAACAGTAAATTGTTTTGATTTTGAATTTACTTCAATATGGAGTGAGAACCAAAAAGACTCAATTATAATTAATTTATATAAAATATAAATTCATATAAACTTATCAAGCTTGGAAATCTGAAGGTAAATAAATCCACCCGTGGTCTGGCCTTGCCAATTTTGATTGGTAGTGAAAAATCCAACGCAAATAATTTTTGTGGGTATTGTTTTGGATTATTACTCATCGTGTTACGAAATTCATTGTAGGTCATTAAAGCTACGACACTGAAAAACAAGACCTCGCCTTTAGGAAATAATTCTTTGGATTTTTTGACCTCACGGAAATAATAATAAATAGACGGTTGCTTCAACCAACAAGTTAACTTTCAGTTTAAATATGTCATGCACCTACGAAAGTAAAATATCTCGCACAACATTCCAGTGAAATTAATTAGTATTTAATTAATAAAAAAATATGAATGCATAACTGATATATGATGATAGCAGCTTCGGATAGAAATAAATAAAAACCTTGCACGTTTGATTACCACACAAAGTTTGAGAAAGTATGGCCTATAAGTTCTTTATTAATTTAAATATGCAAATAGAAAAATACGTTTACATCAGGAATCGTCTTCTGTGGTCACTAGCGTTCTTTATTTGACTTGATACGCCTCTGGCGGCGACCTTCTCAAGACGTAACACGCGAGGATACGCGGCCGTGGTTTCCCTTGGAAGGCAGTCGCTAGCCTCGCTAATGCAGTCACACTTACTTTCGAACGTCCCAGTACAAGGACCTACCTCCGCCTACACCGAAAAAGTATCAACAAACCAAAAACGAGGCACACTTTATAAACCTATGAAAATATTGAAACGAACAATTTCCTACAGGTCAACCGAATCAAAATCGTTTATTTTTCTTTTCTTTACAGAATACACTCGTTGGACAGGGTGAATAGTACTTAATGGCCGGTTTAAGTAGAAAATTGATTGTAAGAATAACCAATCTCTTCGTTCAGAATTGGGTTTGTTTGTAGTATTAAAATTTGACCGTCTTGCGTTGTGGTGGCTCGTTGCCTCAAAATTTAGATTCAACCTTAAATATGTCAAATTTATCATCTCTGGATAGGTCAAGTAATTTCGTTTTTATAGCCTAGTGCGTGTTTAATTTGTATGAAAGTAAATATAAAATTATAAACTTAATAATGTTAAAAGTATATTATTATTCTTTCGTATTTGGACAACCAAATTTGTGTTATTTATGTACACTTAAATATATATGTGTTATTAACAGTGACGGCACGTGAGTATTTAAATTTATGTGCTACATCACCCAAAGGAAAAAAATTAGGAAACTTTAGATATAATAATACTATAACATCTACAGGGTTGTTAATACTCCACGACCCGTAATATTTTACATTTATAATTTGGTCTACATAACGTGTAATAGAAACGAAAATTTAAATTTGTATAAATATAAAAACATATTGGCGTCAATTCCTAACAGGACAGTGTTAATTTTAGGAAAAAGTCACCTATTATTGGAAAATTGTATCCAGGAGCGTACAATAATTATCTCAGTATTATGAAAGTCTTCTAAATGCCACCTGTTAAACTTTTATTTTTAATAAACTTTGATTAAACCAAATAAACCACAACAAGTGAATAAACAGTAATCTTGCTGTAGGATCTTAGACGAAGGGGTAGTGAAACGGTAATTCTGCGCAGGCGCATTTCTCATCCTAGACAAGATTCTCGTGATGTAAAGAATGTAGCCAAGATATATACGAAAGGGAGCGCGCTGGAAGGCGGACAGTTTAATGTGGTCGAAATCGAAGCAGAAATCCATGCTCTTAAAATAATAATATTTTCTTCAAGGAATTTATTTAAAAAAATTTGTTTACAGACTAATAATTAATTTCTTATGTTGATAATTTTTCCGTAATTTATATCAGGCACTTCATAAAACCAAATATATTTCTATTTTGATTTTCAAATTTTATTGTGAAGGAACTTTCGGCAATTGCTATATTCATCTACAAAATATGAAACATTACCATTTTTAAAAATACATATGTACATAAATATGGAACCTTAATTAGAGTTACGGTTATATGATAAAATTTTTAATGTTTAAAAAATTATGCATACCTTCATATGCTTTCGAAATACATGCAGCTCCTTCACAATAAAATTTGAAAATCAAAATTGAAATATATTTACTTTTATGAAATGACTGATATAAAATAGGGAAAAATTATCATCAATACTAATATTTTAGAGTTTCTTGAAATTTAAAACAAATAATTCCTCCTAAATTAATCCATGGAGCATATGGGTACATATGCACCGACCAGCACTGGTTATTAATTGTAGCATTTAAGAATTATTATGTAATATTTTAATGTAATAACGCATACTGTCAGAGAGGATTGCGATAGTCGGGCAGAGGGGAATTCTTATAAACGTTTGGGAGGAGGAAGAAATCAGTTTACTATGAAATTGTTTGGGAAATAATGATACATATTGTTGTTTAAAAACTAGGTCCAAGTCCAGTCACGAAACGACCTTGGCGCCCGGCCGTTTGATTTGCGGAGCAATTTCTGTCGACAGGAAGCAACGAGATAGGTTCCATGGAGATTGCCACCGATGCGCTATCAACGAAGATAGCTCCAGTAGTTATCGGAGGTTACGGTAATGGGATTCCCAGATTTATGATGGCATTCTCCATTTTTAATTACGTTTATTTTAGTTGAAAAACATTTGTTCAGTTTTAAATATAATAATTTAATTTAAATAAATCAAAATTATTTTTTAAAACTAAAATTAATATTACAGTAATAAATCAAGTGAAAATAATTATATATTGCAAGGCATACTCGGGAAAACAAAACGAATCTCTCCGTAACTTCTAATGGCTACTTACAAGGAAAATGGTTTCAGACGAGAATAGTTTTAAAACTAGAAATTGGAGAATGTCATTGCGGTTATCTCCAATAGTCACCGCCGGATATCACTGGTTTGCATTTCCCGGTGTGGCTGTTGGAACTTATCCGAAACCGATTTCGTTGGCGCCTTCCTGTTTGCATTTCGGGCGCCGGTCATAACTCATTGCGTCGGCAGGAATTTCCTTTGGCCAACAAGATGGCTAAATCGACTTTTTGAGCTGAACCAAACAACACCCATGGTAGGTTTATCTCAGATATGATGTAGTTTCTTTTAAAATTAATTTTGTAAATTTCTTATAGGTACATCTCTCCGGCAAATGCTTCTGCTCGACTGTTTAAGACTGACGTTCTACCTAGGAGCATGTTCCTCTCCTCGCTCCACAGTCTCGACAAGGGGTGCACGTTATAATTGGCGAAGCAACCCCAACCACAACCGGGAAGACTATTTCTGTGCCCGCGTCTTGCTTGCGCTCTTCGGCGAAATGCAAAAACAAAACTCAGCGTGCCTTCCCGGGACTATAAAATTGCATATTTAATGTTTAACCAAAATTTTGAGAATACGTTTAAGCAATTATTCTTAAATTATTACCCAACACGGCTGCGTCCTAATACTGTTCTAATGCAGGACGAATTAAATTCATAAAGTTGAATAAGAATATTCGGAGATAGAGAAGATACGGGAAGTCCAGGATTAGAGAGGCGCCAGTCTGTTGGGAAGATCCGTGCCTGCTAGCTAGGTCCAAGGGTTAAATATGTTGGTCCACCAGGGAACGATGACTCATGAAAGTTTCCCAAAACCTACCTCTGTCTCCGTAAGTTTGGATCCCGCGTTCGGCGAAAATTAATGAGGATTGGTCACATCACGTCATATGAGGTGGCGTTTTTCCATAGAAAAGAAGGAATGAGAGATTGGCTGTGAGGTGACAAGGAGGTGAAAAAGTCAGTGTGGTTTTGAAAGGAAGCGGAGGTCAGGAGAGGAGAGAAGGAGCAGTATTGCACAGAAGTTGAAAGAAAGAGGAAGTAGGCAGAGGAGAAATTCAGTTTGTGCGCGTTTGAAGTTATAAAGATGAAGACTTAGGGACAGGAAAATGCAGTCAGTGTACCTTTTAAGTGAGAAGGAAGTAGCAGGAGGAGTCGAAAGATGTAAGGAAGAAGGACTTAAGAAGAGAAATAAGACGCTTTCAATAATTTGTTGAAATCAAAAATAAATTTCCACTACTATATTATGATACCCCAGCCAAAACTCTGCTGAGACGTGAACATCTTCGCCGAGATGGAAGACTGGTATTCCTCGTTGCTCGACGGACAAAAAACTCCTGTTTTCCGCTTGCCAAAATCATACCTCGTGTG
The DNA here is from genome assembly GCA_034510155.1 of Eucriotettix oculatus. Taxonomy (NCBI): domain Eukaryota; kingdom Metazoa; phylum Arthropoda; class Insecta; order Orthoptera; family Tetrigidae; genus Eucriotettix; species Eucriotettix oculatus. The sequence goes on from CM067376.1 coordinate 89,434,955, forward strand.
AGGAAGAGAACGCCAAAGATTGCTACCTACCTGCTATCCACGAGGAATTCCCGGAAGTCACCCCTGATAACTAAACGAGAAGGTTCTGAACGAGCGAAAAACAAAAAACAGGTTCGTCTTTAATAAGTGAGATCTTTGCTACCCGTTGTTGCTTCTGAGAAATTAGCCCTGATTAATCTCATGTATAAGAAAACCCTGAACTAAGAAATTGCTTATTCAATATTTATTTTTCCCTGAATCCCAGATTGTTGGTAATGTACATATAGAGCAGTATCCAAGTGGGAATTTGTGTTATATACATATATAGTTACAAAATGCCAATTGAGTTTTTTCGTACTTAAATAATTAAATACTGTCTTTTATTCCGCTAAAACCAAAAACCCGAAAAATAAATATCGTTTAACCGATTCGAGTCAGGAGGTTGAAATAGGCCAGAAACATTATTTGTGTTAATAATGTAATATTAATAACCTCTATATTGTGCTTAGTTTCATTTCTCAAGTACGGAAACATCATTTTATTTTAAAATGTAAATCGTTAAATTTATATACTACCAAGCACTGCTATTATCATTCATGGATTCAGAGTTATATGCCTACGGCTTGAAATATTATTAGTTGGTATTTCCATTGTCTCAGTGATGTAACATTGGAAAGTAAAACTGTTTACAATTTCCGAGTAATAACAAGAAGATAAAAGAATTAACGTTCGGTGATTTAAAAGAATTTTATGGTGAGAAATCATAAACCAAGAAAATAAGAAAGCATAGAAAACCTCAGCAGAATTATATATTAATATTACAGTTTGTATACTTCATTCATTCATCCAATTCACAGAAATACTCTAAACTATTTCGTTATTTCTCACTTATAATTTCTACCTTTATTTCTCCATTTGTTCTGTTGTGATTCTTGGACTGGCAGCTCCCTTTCTTTTCTACTAATACCAAAGTATAAGTCGTTCTAATTTAATTCCACATTTATCTTTGGCTAGGTTACAACTTTCGGTAGATAAACCTTCCAGGGAACATTGCAGAGTTACTTCCTGCATGTTCTGCAGACCTCAAGGACGATGTATAACAGTGCGCGCACTAAAGAGAATTACACATACATTTTACATTCAGTAATATTACTTTTAATGACAGAAAATACTAAATGACAACCCTTTTCGTATAAACTCCTCTAAGGACAAATCTTTTGAACCCATGCAATTTTACATTTGTTTATTTCTAACTTGTGGGTAGACTAAGTGAAATGACTAAAGGCCGCCGCGCCCTTGCCTAAATTTAGCGGTGCAGATGTTGGGACCGCATATATAACATTACTTGAAAACTCTTAAGAAAAGGGTCAGTGCAACTACAGGGAAATTGGCAATGAAAAGTTTTCTAAGATTCACCAATAATATGCATAATCATTTGCACTTTCTTTGGCCCACACGATTCTTGGTCAAAAGACTTAATTATAATAAATTTATATAAAATATTGGAATGTTTTTTTGTGGTGGGATGGGGAATTTAATTTAATTAATTATGATATTATGTATTAATATTATAGTACGGATACAAATAATGTCGCGAGAACCACCGTGGAAGTAATTGACCCCGAAGAGTATTTACTCGCCGGAAATATCAACCGATTTTGCATATTTAAAACACATAAACACCCGTATGAAATTTCAACTATTTTTACACATAAACAATGACTTTCATTTATAAGAATAAGGTAGTTGATCTACATATTTGGTCTAATATCGCGCAATAGCTTGTACATTTAATGAGTGGTTTATATAAGTAACAATATATTTAAAGGACTTAATGTACAAAACTGTTTATCGCTCCAGTGTGATAAGTAGACTGCGCATTTAAATACGACGCGTTGTAACATCCCCACTTTTCAAGTCCCTTCCTATGCTATTAAAGGGGAGTTGCCTGCTTCAGGATCACCCTCATGTATCCCGTTACCCAAACAATCCGCTCACAGTCAATTTTATTTTGTTCAAGATAAGATATATATGATAAGAGTTGTCCGATTATACCATTAGATTGTTCAGCCAAGTGAACTGTTGGAGACACAGAGAAGGGAATGCTGTGATCCCACAGCAAACTCATTTCTCTTCATTCGAAAAGGCGTGAATAATACCCAATAGGCCGACCTACCTAATGCAGATTTTGTAGGGTTTTCCCTGCATCTCTTTAAGGTGAAACACCAGGTAGGATGCTCAAACTATAGCCTGGAGGCAAGTTGTTTTTTCAGGACAACCCTCATATAGCCTGTTACCCTAAACTCGGAGGCGTTTCAGAGTCTAATGTGTACAGAGTTTAAGTTTATACGTAGTTAGACATAATTATAATTAATAACATATTATCATTGACATAAAAATGTAGCAAAAGTATATTTTAATGCTAGTATTTGAACAGTTCGCGTTTTACGCGGAAAATCGTGATATGACGAAATACGCACCATTTTCGAGTAAAATAGTCTTCATCTGTTTAAGTAGCTTCGAATATCTTATCTGCTAAGGAAGTGACTCACAGCCCACCCCGATATGTGTCGTATTTTATCTTTAATATCTATATAAATGTTATACACATAATGTAGCTAAGAATATTGAATGCGCGGATGCCTCTCCATTTATATTTTGGAGAAATAAAACTGCCTATAAAAACTATAATCAAAGAACATAATGACAATCATATACCTAGAATCTTGATGAATTTGCTTTTTTTATTTTCAGTCATTCAAATTTGTTTATTATGTATTCAGGTTTCTTTGATGTTCTGAAAGAGCTAAACAAGTAAAATTAATAATGAAACGTATGAAATAGGCTCTTTTGCTAATTTAATTAATTTATTAAACTATAAAAAAGACATGAGGGAAGCCCTTATTTAAATAATCCATTCAGTTACCTAAGAGTCGTGCAAGAGAAAAATTGATAAAGCTATGGTTTTCTAGGAAAGCGGTGCTGCTCTATGACGGCCGTAACATAACGGCGGATGACGTTACTTAATAGGCTATTTCAGATATGTTGATGTTATATTTTGCAAAATTCCTAAAATTGACTAAAATAATTTATCAATATTTTTAATAATTACCATTCTAAACCAAATTTCACTTTAAATTAAAAAGGAATGTCCGCTTAATTTTCTGGATATTATGGTTATATATAATATACTTTCCAAGAACAAGATAATTTCCAAATTAGTATCAGTTATCCACTTATTCAGGAAATGTCCTCAATTGCATATTGCACCCATTTTCCTCTAAATGAACTGTGGTTAATAATCTGGTGGATATTGTAATCAAATTATATAGACACGGTATCATAAATTTAACCTTGACAAAATTATTATTATCATATATTAAATTCTTAAAAAAAGATTAATTTAGCAATATGACTTTTATAGTTCTATCATTGTAATACGTTTAGTATAAACTTATTGACTTAGTAGATAAGTATGGCATTTGTGTTATTGTCAAATCTTCCAATACTTTAAACTGAGTCAAAAATTTAAAAATAAAATTAACATTTCAAACAAACGCAATGTTTTGTACAAAATTATCTGTTTAAATTGTAAAGCTTGTTACACTAGCCAAAAAAGGCACTACTTAAAAACACGTATCAATTAACTTCAGAACTTTCGCACATCAACAATATGCTTAACGTCATTCAAAAACTTATCCTATTATTTCTCATTAAATTTATGTTTCATGAATTTTCATATATTATTATGGTATGTGTCATGTTTGTAAAATTTTGTTTTTCTTTATTATTTTGGTGTCATAATAATTAATTGTATTCTTCAATTTGAAGAACACAGGAATAAATATAGAGAAAGAAAGCTTATACATAACCTCTACAGAAGGCAATCAGAAGTAATTATAATTGAAGAAAGGTTAAGACAAGGATGCAGTCTGTCACCCACGCTGTTTAGCTTATATATAGAACAGGCGATGAAGAAAATTAAAACAAAATATGGAAAAGTAATCATATTGCAAGGAGAAGAAATAACAACCCTACGCTTTGCCGATGATATTGCAGTAGTAGGGGAGTCGGAAGAAGACTTAGAAACCATAATAAATGGCATGAACGTGGTTATGAAGAAGAGTTCAATATGCAGGTTAATAGAGGGAAAACAAAGGTAATGGTGTGTAGGTATGGGAAATGGTGGAATAAAGAAGGGTGTTATATTGGGAACGGATATTTTGAACGAAGTTAAGGAATTCTGCTACTTGGGAATCGTAATAACTAGGGATGGTAGAAGTATAGTAGACATAAAGAGTAGGATAGCACAGGCAAGGAAGGCTTTCGCGAAAAAGAAGAACTTACGTACGGGTAATATAAATGTGAATATTAGGAAATCGTTGCTAAAAATGTTCGTATGGATCGTGGCGTTATATGGGTGCGAAACGCGGAAAGGAATAGAATAAAAGCCTTTGAAATGTGGCACTATAGGAGAATGCTAAAAATCAGATGGGTGGATAGAATGACTAACGAGGAAGTTCTGACCATAATAGGGAAAGGGCGATCAATAACGGAGAACGTTGACCAAGAGAAGGGATAGATTAATACGCCACGTTTTGAGACATGAGCATCTTTTAATATTAGCATTAGAGGGAAGTGTATGGGATAAGAACAGAAGAGGGAGGCCGAGGATGGAATACGCTTAGTAGGTTATGGAGGATGTGGGAGGTGGTAGTTATGCGGAAATGAAGAGGTTTGTGCAAAATAGGTTGCATAGAGGGTTGCATCAACCAGTCTTAGGATTGAATACCACAACAACAATAATTTAGTATTGACCTTGAAGAGGATCCCATGAAAAGTACGACATATCGCTGTATTTTCATTAATATGTACTGTATTTTATTTTTATTATTTTTATTTTCTTACTAATTTGGCTATTGTACTCATTTATTAACGGGTATTTGTATAGAGTTGAAAATGACTACAACTCTGAAAATAGTATTGACCTGTTCATTTTATAACTCAGTTCATTAGACACTTTCTTCAGACGTAGAATCAAATCGTACAAGTGTAAACAAGTTCCCTAAGCCATGAGTAGTGACTACCGAATCTCCAAGCCACAAACAGGTTGGCTTTCGTGCACAGGGCCGCACGCTTATGACCCCCAGGAAGGAAAGTGCCAATGTTTATGTCCTCACAGACAAACCCTGAAAAATGCTAATTCCTTCCAGAGAAAGTTGATACTGACTATCAGCGTTAGGCTGCTTTCTTCTCCAACAACGTCGCCTTGGTGAGAGGACAAAACAAATATGAAATAATGAGTAAGTAAACACCTTGACAACCTGTACGTATATCTACAATTTCCTTGATCTTAGTTTAAAACATTTTCTTTTAGCGAAAATATTTACCTAAGAGATATTTAATCGACGGGATTAAATAAATAAGACGTAGAAAGATATTTTTTGTTTAATACATTTTGGAACTTTTTCCTTATATATTATACTTTGTCTTCACACCTTATCCCGATAACAAATGATTTTGTTTGTTTTCCAATAAAATACCCCTTAAAATGAAAAGGAAATTTGAAATAGTGAGTTTAAAGTTTCATCTTTCCCCAAATTTGAATTTTCCTGAAACGCAGATAAATGCCGTAACAACGAAGTTAAAATCATATTGTCTCCATATGGCGTATAGCAATTTTAAATCTCTGAAAAAAAGTCACTCAGTGCTCTCTGAAAATAAATTCAATACATATCGATTTTGGATCTCTTAATATATATATATATATATAAAAACAAAGCAACTTTGTATATCATAAAATTTCAATGGAAAGTATTGTTCGGAAGATTTAACTAGTAATGTGTCAAAACAATTTTAGTAGGGGTAGACAGGAGCTGATTTTAACTGCAATTTTTGTAAGCGCAACTAAGTAGTGTAAATTCTGGAAACAATGGCGCTAGAAAATATATTGTTGTTACTTCATGATATGTTGTATATCAAGGAACTCATCTGTAAATTGTAATAGTTGATAAGTTAATGTTTTTAATAATGCTAGTAGCGTTCTGGCAGTCCTCCTTAAACGATAATACTCCCCTTCACCTTTCCGTACTGCTCATATAAACATTCCATATAGAATCTCAAGAAATGTATTATTTTATGTGAATAGTTTTTATTTTCGTGACGTATAGACCAGCTGACTAATTTGGTTCACCTCTTAATCTTCCAGAACCATCAAATAACGGTTAAGAATAGGTACCCATGACTATCAGTAATCAGTGATTAAATCTGTTTTGACGTTCACTGATTTGAGTCAAAAGCAGACAACGGCTATTTTATTCTAGAATAATATCAGACTGGTGGTATTTGAAGGGAACCATTGTAATAAATTTGGGAAATGGAAAACGAAGTATAAATTTGTTTTGTTTCCAAAAGCATTTCGGTTTTCTAGTGTGGTGTGTTGTTGTAATCAGTCCTTAGACTGGTCTGATGCAACCATCCATGCTAGCCTATTCTGTGCACGCCTTTTAATTTATGCATAACTACCACATCCCACATTCTCCCTAATGTGCTTAAAGTTTTCCATCCTCTTCGGTTCTTACCCTACACAATTCCCTCCAATGCTAAACACTTAGAGCTGTCCCCAAATATTATCGGTATCTGTGATATAATACACAACCGAACAGGTACAGTGGCGAAGGTTGTTTCGACAGTTTTCGTTTACGGTAAATTAATATTTTTACTCTTTTTAATGTAAATAGATTGTATAAATTTAGTAGTAGCACCTGAAGATGTTCCAAATGCGATGTCGAAACGTCGTTTAATCTAAGGAAAAACTGTCTGTAAATACCGGAGTTTGATTTACTTCATTTAATAAATTAAGAATAATGACGTGGAAGACTAGTTTACAGTGCAGTTGCACAATGATTTTCATTGTAATAATTTCGGGAAATAAAATTTCTACTCTTAATCGAAATTTATGTAATTTCACTACTGTTGACTTACGTTTTATTTTATGGAACTCTACCTAAGCATGTACTAATAATAATAATAATAATACGTATCTCTCCATAAATCGACTAATTGTTAATTCCGATAAGAAGTAAATTAACACGCATAAAGAATGCAACCGAAATTCATAAAATTCAAATTTACACTGTACATAATTTAAAATAGATTTTAAAAGAATTTAAAAAATGTGCAAAATTTTAACACGACTTTAGGCTATAATAAATATTATTAGTTTTAGACCATAGAGAAATAGCTATACTCGTCTAATGATCTCGCTTTTGAATCAGAAATAAAATGCGGTCGGAGTATCATTATTTTGAGTGTGAACTTGTGGAATGTAACAGGATTTCGACAGAATGGATCTTCAAAAAGAAATTTGTTCACTCGAAGGAACGTTGGCCAATTGCCCCAGCCCGAAAAATCAGGAATATATATTTACTGCCAGTTGATAAGTCTATTAAAGAAGTTCAGGTCTCGTAAATAACGTTTCTGGGAAAATAAAAATTTAAAACTCATTATAAACTCCATTATTAAATCCGGTTTCAATAACGAAAATGGCCTCTGAATTCGCAAAAAAAAACGTTTTTCTGAAATAAGATACTGTTATTGTAAATTATTGTCGAATATCACTCAGTGTCAAATGAAATATTATTGTTGGTATTTTCTACCCTACCTACTTGCTTACATTCCTGAAGACTGCTTTAACATTCTGCTACTGACCCGACTAGACAAGAGACCATCCACTCATAAGCTTTCGGTGCCAAGCCAAATGTTGTAACAACTGGCAACAGTTAAACGTGACTTCGAGGTTAGAGTACTCTACAATGACTATACACTGTTCTTTAAGCCATAGTCATTATACAGAACCAATTTCTACGCTACCGAATAAAAAATAAGAATAATAAAGTGCATTATATACTATCTTAGGTCCTACTACAAAACTTAAAGTACTTATACAGTCAATAATTAAGGATAACAAAAATTAATGTATGTTAAAAAAAATCTCGACCATTTAAGCAGACAATCTTTAATAAGAAACAATTATAATGTAAATTATAAAATACCTGACGTTACAACGCGGGTTAACGTCTACATCTAACAGCGACAACTTACGGATGGAAAATTAAAGCAATTTCTAAATTTGACGTTAAAACAGAAAATAACCAAACTTTTAAAAATAAAACACCATATTACTAGTAAAGATTTTCAGTGGCATTGTTTAATACAGTATTTGAATGATTTTTAATGTACAACCGTTCAGAAGTTGAAAATAAGGTTATTTTGTGTAAAATAGAAGGGATTTAATATTGTTTCCCTTGGATTTCGTCCGCGGCGAAGTATCGAGCTGTGTCGTGGGGGTCAATCCATGCCAAGTAGTCCGCACCATATCAGAATAAATTAATATTTTGTTTGTGCAATCCCTTAAGCTAATTTTATTCAATTTAAATTGTGTCCGGTTCAAAAGCGGCCGCCGTTTTTGTTGTAGCGCTTTTTTCGTTTTTAGCGTTTGCAGGTATCTACAAATCTCGAAATTATCCAGCACTGGTTTGACGTATCTTTTTTAATAAACTGCATCGGGTTCAGTACAGTCACGCCTACAAATGAAATCTCTATTTGCTTGCCTAATATGATTTTTTTAATGTGTAACACTAAGTTATCGATTGGAAATTAAGAAAATTAAATTTTCATAGGCTAATTTAGGTTTTTTACAAACCTAAATATTTATAATTTGCAAAATTATTATAAACGGTAATTGACGTTTCCTTTACAAATCACCCCCTTTTAAAACGGTAATTTTTCCATTTTTTCCCAATGTTCGAGCTACGCAACGAGTTGGGCAACCAAGGTAAAAACTGAAAGTAATACACAATAGGACTCTATAATAGAGTATGAATTTCAACTTTAACATTTAACTAAATAAAAAAAGTTATATATAACAAGAAATGCTTGATTGACACGTGTAGGATACGTGGGAATAACAATATAGCATTTCAATTATATAAACTACCTCCGTGCAGGTGTGGCAATTCTAACGTCTATACTTCTTCTTCTTCCTTGGCCTACAGGGTCGACTGTGGACTGTCATCTTGCATTACACATTCCAAATTTGGAATGATTCGTGGTCAGTGTATCGATTCTCCAGCAGTCTTGATCCCAGTCTCCGTGGCCATGACTACACAAAGATCCAAACCTATGCCAGGATTCGAAACCAGGACCCCTAACGGTTTGAGGCAGCGAAACTAGCCACTAGACTACAGGAGGTCCGCTAGTGTCTATTACTGTATGTATATTCCGCAAGCACTCTTAAAAGAATGCAGCAATCTTATACAAAATTCTTACATGTGTGACTTAGACTAAAAAAAAACACTTGTAGTACGGCAATCCTAGCGCTGCGGTGGGGGGTAAACATTAATATGTGTACGGTGATGTGAAATATATGAATATAAAATATAAATATTTGAAATGACTAAGAGTTTACCGTCGAATGAATTCCTCATTATCAGTCCTATATACACGGCCAATCAGCTAGTTTTAATATAAATATAGTTAATAGCATTAACCACTTGATTGTATATTACTTTAACTTAGAAGTGGCGTCAGGTATTCTTAAGGTGTGAGACACCTCTTGCTTTTTGGTTAGATCAGCAGCGGATACACCATGGGAGAGGAAAACAATTTAATTTTTATAAATTGATATATTTTGCAGGGCAATTGTTGTTAAAAGAAAACTAGTAATTTTCTTGGTATCTTTGTTTTTTTATTATTATTAGTCATATTTTACTGATGAGATATTAATATATTAAGAATGAAATTCCATTTATAATAACAAAAAAATACTTTATACTTAATAACTTTACAAAAATTTGAATTTTTCTCCTTTTAACCATTATCAGCCGGCAATTCTTTATAATAAAACACTATACATTTACAAAAAAAGAGATACAAATAGATTTCTCATGACAAAATTCTAAATCTCTATACTTAGGGTAGTATATTATGGGACTTCTCATATAGCGGAAATATTTCACACAAAATCTATTCGTAACTGGCAGTAAAGGAAATCAGCAAAAAGGTTACAGAGGTAATTACCGTGTCAGTATAATGGACCTTCCAGCGTTTTCTCTAGCTGCTATTTCTTCCTATTTGGGTCTTTCTCCATCAAGCCTCGCAGCCGCTCCTGCTGTCTCTGGTTCAATTTCCAGTCTTAACCTCGTCTCCTCGGACTAGCTGTTCGATAATGTGATCATCTGCGCTGAAATCTCACAATGTCATTAATACAATCTGATCACCGCTTTCGTCTCCTCATTCTCTCTTCTGCCTCTCGTTTTTTTGGGGGCCTACCCGGTGTTTCATCTAAGGTGATGCAGGGAAAACCCTAGAAAACCTGCATCAGGTAGGTCGGGCTAGTAGGTACTACTCCTGCGCCCTTCTGATGGCGGGTGACTGGATTGCTGTGGGAACGCAACAAACCCGCCTCCGTGCCTTTTTCAGTATTGAGAGGCAGTTAGCCGACTGGTCCAATAGGATCAGCGAACAACTCTTACCGTATGCCGAAGGTCTTCGACCCCCATACATACACCCCTCAAACTGCCCAAGGTCGTCTCAGTCTTAAATTAGCTACCTTGGCCATGTACCAAGGGGGGAGGGAAAGAGGAAAACCAGGAAGGAGGAAGTCAACCTCCACCTGGCTCTCACACATTTCCCAGCAGGATATCCTCCTGCTTCACGTTTCTGCCTCTCGTCATATGCAAGGGTTTTTAATACTTCTTCCCCGCTTCCCCGAAGATGGCAGGGATGGATATTAACCAATCAGATTTATTGTTATTCTTCTCTGAGAAGAATGTTTGCCCGTCTTCCCCAGGTTTTTGGGGAAAATCCACGCTTATTCCCAAGCCTCCGTCCTCACATTCCAGCGGCCGCGGAGCTAATCCCACTGGAGCCCGAATGACTGACCTTTATTATCCCTGTTTGTCAAACAATGTCTCATTTCTTTTGACTCCTTGCCGTCGAAGTCCGAGCAGATGTATTTGACCGTCACAATAGCGTATCGCCTTTTCGTTGTTTAAGAATGTACTGAACAATGCCATAATATGTGGGTCGTTGTTTTATTGATATAATCCCTATAATATAGCTAAATAGGCAAATTGGTTCTGTTCCATTAAATTAACAAATCATACTGATATGAAATCTCTCACGTAGCCGAATAATACCCGTTACAAAACAATAGAAATTTATGTTTCCGGATAACAATTGTTACATTGTAACTAGATAATAGTAATTATTTTTAAATATATTATATTATAAGACAATTATTATCTAGAAACAGATATAAAATAAAATAAACTGAATTGTGTACGATAGGAGTTGCAGAAAGGAAAAGAATAGATGCTTTTGAAATGTGGTGATATAGAAACCAGGAAGTTCTATGCAGAATAAGAGAAAATAGAACAATACTGAGGACTTTGGCACAGAGAGATGGTATACATTAATAGGTCGCGTTTTGTGGCACTAGGGTCTAGCAAAATTAGCATTCGAAAGAAGCGTGTGAGGTGAAAACAGAAGAGGGAAGTCGGAAATGGAATACTCTAAGCAGATTAGGAGGGATGTGGGATGTGATAGTTATGTATAAATGAAAAGGCTTGCGCCGAATAATTTAGCGTAGAGTGTTAAACCAGACCAGTCTAAACAACAACAAAAGACTGAATTGATTTAGAGTTGAAGTGTACTAATCAAATATAAATTATACAACACTGTCCCACCCCCTCTTTTCCGGATCCGGTTATGTTTTACTATTAGTATAAAATAATAATGTTAAAAACGAACTACATAAAATTAGAATTGGAATACGCAATATTATGGTATTTACTCGCTTTAGTCAATTTCAAAATACACTTTGGCACCACTTAATCTTACACAGACATGAACGTAGACTGTACGAAACTCTACTGTCTTTTGCAGTGCCTTCTGTGGTTGCATTTTGAAAATTTTCCTTGTGATTTACGGTCAAACGCAAGATTTTCTACCCTTGAAAATGAGAAATGGCGTTATAAATTACCAAACAGACAGACCGTCACAGAAACAAGTGACGTTCTCTTTCTGAACAAAACCACGACAGTATTCGTGTTCAACCGTGAATTACGGGTGTGCCACATTCTATAAATCATTATGAGTATGTCTCTTTTAGAAAGCGGACATTTGCTTTTTGTTGTTCTGTGAGTTCTCCAAATCTTGTACTAACACATGTAAACATACCTATGGTGTCGTATTAAGTGGGTTACTTCGATACAGGCTCCAAGTATTAAACTATGTTTCACGGTACTTTTGCCTTACATTCGTCATTCACCAGTTGCAACAATTAGGTACGAGTTTAAAATGTCGTTTTTCTTCCATAGATGGCGCACAAAGCCAATTAATTTTTATCTCCGAACCAAATGGATATTTTGTAGCCCGACATTCGTTTGATTGTTTACAGGTTAGCAGAATACTTCTTTTCGGTAGTAAACATGTCGAAGTTTCTGGCACGTGCAACAAAAGTAAAGAAAACATCTGAAAGTCGTCGAATTCTTGTGGACACTTACTGCGAGGCTCCAGCCGCCAAGACTTGTGAACGCTGGTTTAAACGGTTCAAAAGTGGTGATTTTAATCGCCCAAAAAGTTTGAAGTTGTCCAATATCAAGCATTATTGGATGGGGATGATACACAAACGCAGAAAATTATGGCAGAGCAATTAAATGGTAAGACTACTAAAGGTTGGAAAATATGTTCCACACGAACTGAGCGAACGACAGATGGAAAAATGAAAAACTGTGTGCGAAATTCTTCTTCAACGCCACGAGAGAAAGGAATTTTGTATCGGGTTGTGGCAGGCGATAAAAATTAATTTATTTTATTTATCTCAAATGAAGAATATCATGGGTAACGCCAGGGCAACCATTAACATGAAGCACAAGACCAGATCGCTTCGGGAAGAAGACTGCTGTGAGTGACGTATCTCAAGCCTGGTGAAACAGATAATACCAACCGTACCGGTAGAAAATGATCGATTCAGACCACGCGTTGATCGAAAAACGGCCAGAATAGGCTGGGAGACATGGTTGAGTCATTTTGCTGCATGACAATTGTCCTGTACATTCGGCCAAACTGGTCAAAGACACCATTTCCGCCCTTAGTTGTATTTACCAAACTTGGTTCCTTCAGATTACCGTCTGTTTTCATCGATGAGTCACGCACTGGCTGAGCAGCATTTCACTACATTCCATGAAGTGGAAAAATAGCTTGATGAATGGATGTTGATGAAACTTTCTTTTGGAATGGCATCCATAAGTTGCCTGAAAGATGGCCAAAATGTGTAGAAAACGATTACCGATGTTTTGAGTAAAAGATCTTTCGCCATTATTCCTAAATCATTGTGGATTTTTTAATGAAGAAAATGACATTTTAAACTTGTACACCTGGTACGGTTGCACATGTTTCCATCATTTTATTTTCAGCGTTCTTCCTTGCTAACCACAGCTAATATATCCTGTACATTGACCGTTGTCCTCCAACGGACCTTGTAATACAGTTTAACCCGCCCTGAAAAATCGTTGGTTCGTTTTGTTGAAGTTATATTTTCCCCTTAAACCAAGTCTATGTAACCAGTTTCCCTCTAATTAATTTTCAAGGCAATCGAGTCACTTTTATTTTCAAATGTTTTGAATAAACAGTCTTATACTTTTCATTTGTTAAAAAATTCAACGAATGCTTGTTTTATGTAAACCTAGTTCAGCGCTCCTAATTAAATTTTTTTTTCATGAATTAAACTTTATGTACTTGTGTGTTGCAGATTTTAATACGTCACTCATCAGGGAAAATTTTTTACTCAAATGTCTTCTATGTATCTCTCGAGATTTGTACGTGCCAAATTTACACTTTCCTCAAGCAACTGTTGATTCGTGACGACTTTATTCTCCTTTCCGCACGCTGTGTACAGTTATATCTTCACTTTCGGTCTGCGTGACTAAAGTGAGCAAAGAGCGAGCGGCCTTCATGCGCCAACGGTTACTTGCCATTTCAGCGGCAGCCGCCTCCAACAACAATGGCCTAGATTTTACGCTGTGTGCTCGGCATATTGCCTCTTTTTGTCGGCTGGATATAATATAAAAAACAAACCCAGTAAAATAAGTCTTTACACTCCTTGCACCTATTTTGTTTTTTCACTTTTCAACTGCTAAATGGTACAACTTCAATTTGTTCCCTCAGGTAAAGTTAAAAGAAGTATAACACCCCAGATATAGTAAATTAGGTAAAGAATTGTGTTCTATCTTATAAAACCTTTATCTCAGATTTATAATCAAAATAAACACGAGAACTACACAAGCATATCTTAATATAGATAAAAATTTTACAAATACCAACGAAAAATAATTATAACTTTCTCCCGTTAATTCTCTGTATGTAAGGAAAATAATCATGAAATTCTATTTCTCCTCAGCATTTATTTTCACAAGAATATTTTTGTTTCAGGAACTCGGTAGTGTTTTATAAATTGTGCTAAAGTTTTCAATCATCCATATCGCGGATCAGCGATATCGTAAATATCTTAGAACTGTTATTGAAATTTTATCTATCACAAGGCAATATGTCGATATGTCATAAAAGAATCTGTTACCCAGGAAATTCAAAACTTCTTGCATTGCTGTTTAACTAATATATAGAACAGGCGATGAAGAAACCTTTCGCTTTGCCGATGACATTGTTGTATTAGGAAAGTCAGAAGAATGCTTGGAAACCATAATAAATGGCATGAACGTAGTCCTGGAGAAAGAGTTCAATATGAGAATGTATACAGGGAAATCCAAGGTAATAGAGTGTTGTATGGGAAACAGTGGGATAAGAAATGTATTGGAAGATTGGGAAGAGATATTTTGAAGGAAGTTAAGTAATTCTGCTTCTTCGGATGCAGAATAACTAGGGAAGGTAGAAGTATAGTAGGCATAAAGAGTAGGATAGCACAGGCAAGAAAGGCTTTCGCGAAAAAGAGGAATTTACTTACGGGTAATATAAGTGCGAATATTAGGAAAACGTCGCTAAAATGTTCATGGACGTGGCGTTATATGGGTACGAAACGTGGACGATAGGAGTTGCGGAAAGTAAAAGAATAGAAGCTTTTGAAATGTGGCGCTGAAAATCAGATGGTAGATTCAGTTACTAACGAGGAAGTTGTTAACAGAATAGGGGAAGAGCGAACAATATGGAGGACGTTGACCAAGAGAAGGCATAGATTAATAGGCCACGTTTTAAGACATGAGGGTCTTGTAAAATTAGGGTTAGAGGGAAGTGTGTGGGGTAATGACAGGAGAGGGAGGCCAGGGATGGAATACGCTAACTAGATAAGGGAGTATGTGGTATGTGCTAGTTATGAGGAAATGGAAAGGCTTGCGCAGGATAGGTTAGCATGGAGGGTTGCATCAGACCAGTCTTAGGACTGAATACCACAACAACACTTGCTTAATAGATTACCTGCTGATCATTTCACGGCATTTTAGACCTTCCCCCTCGTTGGATTTGTTTCTTAGCTTATTCAACTGAAGCTTCGTTTTCATTTATAAATTACCCCTACGGTCCTTCTCAGAACCCTGGCTCCTTAAAGAATTTGAGTCCACTACTTTCCTCCTCCACCTTCCCACTTTCAACTTTAAGTGCTTTTGTACATTTTAGAAGAATCTTATTGTTGGTCTTCCAACCTTTCTTCTCATTCCTGGGTTCAGTCACTTGCTTTATTAACCTACTATTTCTTATTCTAATCATGTTCCACAGCCATTTTAGTCTTATTTTCTTTTTTTCACTGCTACTGTATCTAAACCATTCTACAAGTCTTGCAGTTCATGTTCATTTCTGTTTTATAACTTGTACTGGTCAGTTCATGCCTCTTGATTTCTTCTTTTCCCAAACGTTTACCGGCATCATCTGACAAAGGCCGGGTCTCGAACACGACATAATTGATGGTTTTATGATGGTTTTACACAGTTTTAGTTTTTAAATATATTTATCACAGCCCCTAGATTTAAAAATATAATTACGATAAATTTTCAAACGAATGGCGAATTTCATTAATTAAAAGAAAATTCTCACTAATTATTCGCAGATACAGATGTCATGCAAGGGTGCAACGACAATTTAACAAAGATAAAATTAAATGTAATTCGTTTGTTACGAATTATAACAAATGTGTTTAGCTTCCGGTGTCTCAAAAAGAATATGCGCTTGGATGAAAAGAGCCAGGTTTGTTGTTCACAATTTCATTGGTATAATCATAATGCTCGTATGTGTCATAAGTATTTTTTTTCTCTTGGGGGCAAGAAAAAAATCTGCGGGTAGATTTGACAGTATGTATTTTGAACTCCATTTTCTACTTGAGTTGCAGTAGCCTATACCCTGTTTCAAGTGACGTTTCGTCCATGTCACATGTTGCGATTTAATATACGCTTCATTTTCGTGTATTCTTCTGATTAATAAATTCTGTCTTGATTGAAACGTTACATTCATTTCTCTATGATCTAGCTGATCCAACACGGTCAAGCGTACAATCTCTATCTGTTCTACTCGATACATGTCGAATACATGAACACACTGACTTAGTAATAATAATAATAATCATTATAAACTCGTCTCCGATTCTTCTATAAATTCCTTTACTGAATAGAAGGAGTGGCTAAACAAAAATGAGGAGAATTCAGCCTTAAATTTACCTTGGTTATCAGACAACTGTTTAATTCTATGCGGCAGTCTGTTGAAGATGGATATCCCAGAATAATGCACACCTTTCTGTGCAATTGACAATGTTTTACATTTTTTGTACAGATTATTTTTGTTCCTTGTATCGAAGGGATGAATATCAGAATTATTCAAAAATAAGTGCGTATTTGTGATTAAAAATAACATCAATGAATAAATATATTGGCACGTCAAGGTAAAAATACCTGACTTTTTGAACAGAGTTCTGCAAGAAGTTCGTGAGGTAACCTGACATATTGCTCTAATAACACGTTTTTGACAAATAAAATTCTTATCTATGCCTGCTGAGTTGCCCCAAAATATAATACCATATGATAAAACAGAATGAAAATATGCAAAGTATACTAATTTTTTTGTTTTTAGATCACTGAAGGTGGACATTGCTCTTACAGCATATGTAGCTGAGCTGAGTTTAATCTGATCAGTCCAATTTATTTTATTATTTACTAAGAGACCTAAGAATTTAACAGAGGAAGTTTCATTTACATTTTTGTTGTCGTATCTAAGTGTTATAGATTGTAAAGTTGTGTAAAGTTGATGACGTTAACATGCCAAAAGTTATATATAATCCTGGAATACAATAGAAACATTTCAGACCGTATGAAACTCGTCGAATACTTTGACAAAACGCAAGTATGACTACTTATTAAAAATATAGGTGATATTTAAGTCGTATATAGGTGAAACCAAGGACTCTACATACTACTGCAATCCCAGTCGCTTCGCCAAAATACATCAACAGCATGCAACTTGCATACCTTCAGAACACGATATTAACACATCCATGTACTATTTTTACTATTATAAAGCGATTATCGCAATATACCTGATTTAGTCAGAAATCGTGCAGATTTTTAAAACATCACAAATACTTAACTTAGGTTTGTCATTGAGATATTTCTAATTTCATACAGTCACGAATGGTCGAAATGAAAGGAAAGCTTTCACATCGCTCACGACTTGAGAGAGTTAGCTGTATCTTTATAATCTACTAGTTGGCGCAATCACTTCCTTACTCTTCTCTTCTTCGCCACGGAAATGTCCCATGCCTAACAAAAGAAAAGGTGATAGTAAATTAAAAACTCGTGAAATTATACCCAGAATGAGAAGTGCGCCCACTGACTTTGTTAGGACTATTGCTGTAGGAGAAAAATTGACATACTTTGGAATTAGAATTTCTACTTCAAAGAAACCATTTCGAGACAAAAGAATAAACTTCGAGAAAGTTAGTGATCGGACTTCAACCATAACATTCAGAGTTAATATCTGGACTTCTAAGAAGAAGCTTCAGAATGTTCTAAAATATTTTCCAAATGTTTTTTCCGGACCGACTACGAGAATCGACCCCGCATCGGAACGGATACAACTGGCTAGAAAAATCTCTGCTAAGCGTCCCACAAGTTACATTTGAGAATAATAAAGTCATTTCCCGTGTTATTATTAATAGTAGATTGTGAACTCTGAGCTATAGACAGTAAAACCACTGTATAACTGAGGAAATTTAGCTTGTCGTGAGCCAACATGATTCGCAGTAGAAAACTTCCTGATATTGTAGTCGATGTAGTCTAGAGATCGGTTTACCTGGAGTTTTTGTTGATACAAGTTTGTAGTGTAAAAGCAAGTCTGAAAACATTGGGGCTAGGAAATTATTGTTTTTAGTTCAGGATATGTTATAGATGAAGATACTCGTCCGTAAACGCTAATGAAGCTAGGGTGTGGTAAAATACGCCTCAGTCTGTATATCCCGTTCATATATACTTCCAACAGTGACACAGGCACGCTTGAAGGGGAAGTTCTTTCCCAAAAGACAATACTCCACTCCTCCTTTTCCTTGTCTCCTGCGCCTGTGCTATGCCATGTTATATCACAGGAACTGTAACATGTTGCCACTCAACGTGATTGATAATTAAATTTTGTATTGAATTATTAAATTAAGAACCATGAGTTATTTTTTTTAACATGTTCCTTTATTTGATAAGAACTGCTTCTACTGTAATAGACATCTGTGTCTGTCACAAGCTCTATCCACGACCGTAGCTTTTATGTATAATATGTAAAGTTTTAAGCCATTCCATGTTCACCACACCAGGTGGCATACAAAACAATTGCGCGTGCTTTTCTTACATGAACAAGTTCAAATAATAAAGCCAAAATTATATTCAATAAACTTGATTTAACGATCTAAAATAGCTTACTTCGCTGGACTCGACTTCTTGCGCCAGCAGAATATTGGGAAGGGGACAACGAATTTAAAATCAAGGGCAAGACAACAAAAACTGTCGTAGGAAAATTTTCATTCTTAAACAGAACGAAAAGCGATTGGATTATTATTATTAAATGATTTTCGGCTACTTTATAATATTTCATAATAGTGATTCAATAAATTTTCTAATTATTAGAGGAGAATCTTCAAGCAGCAACATAGTTGAAAAATATCTTAAATTGTTTCTTGAAGTGAAGTGAATAAGGCGGTGCGTTCTTACTCTTATTTTTTATTGATTTCTTCTGTTTAGTGAAGTATCATAGAATGTATAAATTTCAGAACAAATTTCTTAGGCATTATTTCTATACTACAAAATTGTATTATTTATTTTTTCACAGATTTTTTTATGATTTTGATCTCTTACTACCACCGCGATCTGTCCCATTCATAGAAAATTATATGCAAGGAATATGTAGATTACTTAAGAGAGACAAATAAAGTTTTCTTAAATATAAAGGCGAGTAGTGTTTGAATAATAAGGATAGCTACAAATAAACGTATATTGAAATATTATTCCATCCACTCGCTCGATGTTCGTTCTACACATTAAAAACTATAACATATATTTAAAAACGTAGATCCACTTCATTGCCAATAAGAGCAAATCAAGGGTGGCTTTTGTCTACGTTGCATCAAAACGTACCTGAGCTGCGACAGCGAATTACTGAGCCATTGCTAAAAACTCCTTAAGTTTCACTCTCCTGGCAGAAATTTCTTTCTCAATAAGGCGTTGACTATATTTTGTTCTCAACGAACTACCGTACATTTGCAAAAAAGTATGGCAACTCTTTTTGAATTATTTCCAATTTTAGAACAGGAGGAACCATGAGCTTACGCTTGGTGGGATATAGTTCCAAGTATAAAAAAATCATACGTTTATTAAACGCCCTTCACTTTTCCTTCCCGTACTAGGATAATAAACCATAAAAATGTTTCCAGTTTTATCTCTCTTACTCAGCTCGGTAGGGAAATTTTGTAATTTGAAATGCAAATCGCGTTATTATCGGTCCGGTAAACAATGCTAAACCACTAATGGCGTACCCTTTGCAGCAAGTTAGAGAGAAACTTCCTAGTAGAAAATACAAAAAGTTAATTAACAAAGGAACCTACATTATTATAATTATAATTAGAGTAGGTGAAGATATTTGACCAGTAGGTATATATGAACACAGTTTATAATAAACAGTTTTGCAGATTGCATAATTAAAAATTCATACTTTTGCTCATGTATGTTGAATAGTAAGACGGAGTGGAAAAACTCGACTGTGTCATATTAGTGTTGAATTCACACATTTCGGAATTGTTGAAATGAACGACCAATTAAGTCACGTATTCGAATACTGTCAGTATGCGGCCGATTGAGTCAGGGTTAATAATAAAACACTTACAATGTCCGAAATTAGTGTCAAAGTAATGCCTTTTCCTGTTTAATATAAAGATTCGGATAATAAGTACGCCTACGATGGGCGCGCCAGGCAATCGGCTACTTTGTAATTTTTCATAATGGTGATTCAATTTTAAATTTAATTTAATGGCGAAAATTATTATAATGAAGTTCAGTACAGTATTAAACTGCGGTTTCACAATTATTTCATCGCTAATTTTGAAAGAGCGTCGGTCCAGCTTATTCTGCACTCTTTATATTTCTGTGTTTACTGTATGATCTAGGTAGTAAAATTAGTAACTGCAAATTTTGCCCTCCTTATGGCATTATTCTCACACCCAATCGTATCGGCTTAAACAGAATCAACACGACGTATTTCAATGTGTTAAAACAATTTATTTCCAGACTTTCCGCCCACTCTCTTTTATTCTCTGCATTTACATTGGTTTGAAATTTAATTACATGTGGGATGGATTCAATGTGAATATTTATGGGTCTCTTTTCCGACTGTTCAAACCGAAAAGCGAAATTGTAGAATTACTCCAACAAAGCTAGTTGAAAACAGTAACGGACGCGTTACGGTGAAAAATAAAAATAGCAGTTTAGACAACCGTCTAAGACCGTAGTTTCACAGACCAAATATTTCTACCTAGGCGTGGAAAGATAAATTTTGTGTATATTCCCAAAAACTTTGATACTGAATCATGGAAATTTAAACATTGTAGTTGTAAATTATTCCGAAAAATGGTGTAACTTCAACTTGTAAATTACACAAGAAAATCTTATTTTATTACTTCACCATATTATAGATTTGAAATATTAGCGAAGTTCACGATTACTATAAAACTATTTTAGAAAATGTATAACAATACGAAATTTACGTTTTTCGTTTTCGCCATTTTTAAATAGTTAATATCCTCCCAGCTAATTATATCAAAAATGGACAATATCGAAATTTAGCTTATTAGTATAAAGTGTGAATTAGTTTTCATATTAATTTATTAATTGTGGTTTGATATCCATGCATTGAAAAATTCTAGAAGAAAACGATTTTACAATTTTTGTTCCTCTTGTATTTTGCGCAGCACGACAGTCAACTGTTGCCTAAGTGACGTCACGGCTATGTGACCTTGGGTATTTGGACTGTATTGTTTCGTGCTTCAACTAGTGTGTACATTGTACAGGAGTTGTTTACAGATATTTATTCAAGCTGGATAACATTTTGGTTGGCAGATATTTATCTTTATTGGATAATCAATTCGTCGAAAATGTTGCCAGTGATATTCAGCATTTTCTTTCTAACAACGAAACAAAGCGAAGGTATGTGTTCCGTTATGGTTAATATTTCCCTTTAAACACAATGAATACGACAACAATTAAAAAATAAGTACGTTTGGTCATTATATAAATCAGTTGAAATACGGCAAGAGTGGGGAGATGTAGCACGTTGGAGCAGGAAGAGCAGTTGCCTGCTGCACGAAAGAGAAAGTGGTAGTCTCATAGTGCAACTGACGCTCATTGCAGCTCTTATGTCAAACTCTGAACCACTTTTGCTTTCAATTCACTTTCAGTGTTCTCATTTTCCCTCCTGTGAGCAACTACAGACGTTTTCTGATCCACAAGGTGTGTGAAGGATTAAATAGTGATTTGGACACATTTTCCATTGGTCAGGGATTAGAAAGACGAACTGTGATTTGTTTCGAGAAGCATCTTATAAGGTAAAGTAATGTTTTAAATAAAAACACATTCTTCGTCATTTTTAAAATTTCTTTTACTGTTTGCAATTCTTTTATTAATCAATTGGTTTTGAAGGAAGCTATTTATAGACACATGCATATTCAATAACAAAACAGTCAAAACCAGTTTAAATTACCTTAAAACTTTATTTCTTGTGTTTTTTTAATATAATTTCAAATTTTAGGTGTTCTGCTGTTTTGTATTTTATAAAATTTCATTGTGTGTGCTGTTGTATTCAGTCCTTTGACTGGCCTGATGTAACTCTCCATGCTAACCTATTCTGTGCAAGCCCTTGTCCTCCCTCTTCTATTCTTCCGTCTAATTCTTTCTGCATCTCCTGTCTCATTTTGTACCCATATAATGCCTATACTATCCTCTTAATTTCTCTTGTACTTCTACCATCCCTAGTTATTATCTTCAAAATAGCTGAATTCCTTAACTTCCTTCAAAATGTCCCTTCCCAATCCATCACTGTTTATTATTTCACTATTTCCCATACTACAGACCCTTTTTTTGTATCTGTTTTGTATTTAAGTTGAAAAGCATGGGTGACACACTGCATCCTTGTCTTATTCCATTCCTGATTTCTTTTCAATTAATTTATAATAGTTATTAACGCCTGTATGTTTCATATATAAGTTTAATTAAGGCCAAAAACAGACCAAAATTAGTGAGATATAAAATATAATTGAAAAGCAACTACATGTACTGGTCCTGATAATGACCCTCTTCAGGTTAAACTGAATTACAAAGCACGAAATTATAACATTGTAGTTGCTTTTCAATTATATTTTATGTCTCACTAATTTTTGTCTGTTTTTGGCCTTATTTAAGCTTATAAATAAAATTATGTTTAATTTTTTGCATGCATCAATATTTGTGGGTTTACTACTACAGTTTTTGAATTTGTTATATGTAGCAAACCTGTGGCAAATGCATCTAGTTCTAATTTGAACAGCCAGCAGGCTGGTGCTTCAAAGAAAATGGTTGTTGACAGGCATCATATCTCAGGATGCTCTGCGGATAATACATCCACATTAAATGGAGGTAGTAAGAAAGGTAATAATTGTACTATTTTATTTTACATGCCTTAATTAGCCTGTAGGAAGGAAAAGCATAAATACAATTTAGAATGTTCTATGGCTACAGACTCTGTTAATCTTTGTTGTGTCAACTGCAGTATACATAATTTATTATTTTTATAGCATTTGTTCTGTACTTTTATTTTTTGATATTGAATACTATACCAGTTATCCAACATTGACATGTATTTCATCAGTTTGTATTGACAACATTGGATTTGAAATATTGATCTTCATTTGATCTCAGAAACGTCCTTTATATACTCTTAAGACTTTTCATCCCCCTCTCACCATCCACAAAACTGCAAATTGACCATTTTTGTCGGTCTGTGCAATCCACAACCTTTGGTATTTTACGAGCAGAAGGCTAACTTCTAATTTTGTATCATAAAAAATTTTCAGCTACTCAGTTTATATTCAGAAAATATTGCTTATTAATTTTGGGTAATGTTATTATTTATTTTCTTAACATAATTTTGTTTCATAGAAATTTTTGTTGTGAGAATAAATAAAATATTATGAATTTTCAATTATGTATTATACATCTTAAAATAATTTCATACATTGTAGAATTAACATTTTTAGCAAGACCAGCAACTCCGCTAAACATCTATCGACCACCTGCTGCAAGGAGGAGGACTGCAGAGTTGGAGGTATCAACATCAGATACAAGTCAAAATGATCCATTAATACCAAAGATTGAAGCAAGGTACAAATATAATCATAAATAAATATGAAAAGTAGGTCTCTTCTTATAAAAATGTTATGAGCTTTTACAAGGCAGCAGGTGACATATGGCATTAGCATAGTTTAGACATTTTATATTATTTGTTGTTCCTTCTCCACTTAAATGTGATGTATTCCTGGTAGCTCAAGTACTACATGATTTCTTACTTCTATGGCCATGCTCTCGCCAAATTCATTTCATAAAGTAACATTATTAAAACATATTTAAATCTGCTTCAAAAATACATTTCAAAATTTCAGAAATTTCTTTTCCTCTGGTGAAGTTAGATTCATTTGTTTACTAACTTTCTCCTGACATTCATTGATCATATTACATTTATGCACTCTTTGTTAACTTCAATTGTAATTGATATTTATCATTTTTGCACATTTGTATTTACTTTTTGCATGAACTGTAAGTTTGTTTCTTGGTAGTGTATTTAGTTATAAGTTAAGGAATATACTGAGAATGGAAAAGTCATTAACACATTACAGGAAACAAAATTTATTTTATGTAAATTCAGAAATGAGTGTGTTATTTTGTATACCCTAATTTTCTTAGTTTAGTCAATATCAGTGAGATAGCATATAATATTTTAATGAAATTACAAAATATAGTTTTATAATCACCTGTTTTGTTATTGCAGTCGACCTATGAAGCAGAGGAGACCAGACATTCAAGTTTATGTTCCTCGAGCCAAACGATCATCTGCTCCCTTTCCATCTTCAAATTCTATTCCACCTGCCAATCATCTCAAGAGGCAAAGCTTTCCAAGAGTTAAAGTGGGAAGGTCAAGCACTGACAAATTGGCAGTTAAAGGTCATAGCAAGGAGCTTACTGCATGTGAACTTATACCTGTACCCATTTCATCCAACAATGTTTTGACAACTGAATGCAACAAACCGAAAGAGACAGAAATTGAAACTGATGTAGAACATGGCAATGGACTCATTTCAACACCTACAGGCATTGATAAGGATAAACAAGTAGTTAATCCTCCTACTTCCATTCAAATACAATGTGATGTTGATTCTGTTGCTGGTAACATTTCATCAGATAGTGGCAGAAGTACTCCATCACTGACATCTGAAATTAGAGAGTTTGAATTAATTAATGAATTGCCTGTAAGAAATGAAAATACACCTTGCTCTTTAGATGACTCGTGTAAAAGTGAAGATGTGAATGAAATTAATAGTGTTTTTAATAGCTACTCTAGTTCTGATTTTGAAGTACCTAAGGAACCATTTAAAAGCGGTGATAGTTCTGTGACGCATTCTAACGAATGTTTGCAATTGACTGATGAGGTAATGAAGGACAATAATGAAGTGCTTAAAACAGATTCATCAAAGGACAGTACTCACAACTTTACAGAAAGTCTCTGTGTTGTTAACAGTAATATGAAAAGTGATTTGACATTGGACGATGATATAACAAACCTCAAATTTGATGCTGTTGAAGAGAATCTTCAGAGAGAGGAACAAAATCGAATAAATAGGCAGTTTTTCAGAGAGATATCTGATGTTTTAATAATATCAGATCCAGAACCAGTTATAACAAACACCCCAGATGAAAAATGTAATGTGGTCAGTGGTTGTATTCCTAGCCCCGAAAAGGAGACTAAGCTGGGTCAGGCAGAACTTAAAATTAAAGATCCGCCTGTTCAAAATGTTCCAGAAAGTGAATCCAGTTCCCCACCATTATCACTCAACCGTGATGAATGTTCATGGGAAATGCTTTTTGATGACAATGGCGATTGCTTGGATCCAAAGTTGATAGAAGAAGTATGTAACATTTTTTTACCAACTGACATATTGTTTGATAAGATACTTAGTGTTCAAAGTCTTATTCTTTGCTATTTACTACAATCACTTGTCTTAAACTGAAACATAATTAAACAAACATTTGAGAATATACTTGATGGCAAAATTTCAGGAATGGATTTTTAAATTGTTATGAAGAAGTATTGTAATTCCAAGAAAGTCTGTAGAATGATTGTGGTTCTAATTAAAAAGTGAATTTTTAAATTACGACACTAGTTAAGAAAAAAATTAATTTGATTTAGATTTGGAAATTATGAAAAAAAAGTTTAGATAACAGTAATTGCGCATTTCTGGACCACTGTTCAATTTGAGGAATCCATTCCAGAAATTTTACCATAGAGCAATTCAGTTGGACCTAATACTGGTAAAATCTTTATTTTATTGATGAAAATGAAGCAAACTTCCTAGATGTATATTTTAGTGTTCATAATTATGCACAAAGTGCACTGAATTTTGATCTCTCTTTCATAATGGTCTGCAAATAATTTGAGAATAGACTGGGACCCATTTCTCTGTATAGTTTTAGTTCTATAACCAAAAAAAGTGATTTTTTTTTGTTGATAATTTTCAATTTCGTCCTTGTAAAGAGGCTAACATTATCCTGCCAATACTGTAGGGTAGTTAAATTATCTAGCACAAGTCCAACATTTATGGACTTAATTTATTTAGTGTAAAATAAGTATTTAATTAAATCCACTCACTTTTCTCACAGACCTACCAGTCATACGAGAATTTACTTTTCTAAAAATTTCTGGCTACTGTATTGCCCTAGAACCAGTTAAAAGTCTTATTGTTTTTAGTTGACCAAACAAGCAGCAACACTTCTATGCTAGTCCTTTGCCTATTTTGGCTTCTCAGACCACACTGGCAATCAAGAATTCTGAACTATTCAAATAATTTAAATTTAATTGACCATGATACATTATCTCACTTGTGTACTGTTCCCAGTTTAACGCAATAAACATAATTATTCTCTATTAATCAATAAACTGTCATCTTCAATTATAAATAAAAAATCAAGCCAATTTGTTAGTTAACAATATTGCTTTGTAATTAAGACATATATTATATTCCGTCCATAATTGTGGACTTGATCAGGTAATAATGGATAAAGCTGTATACACTACCAGGTAATCTTGAATCACTGGGCACAGTCCATGACACAAAATTATCTATCCATATGTATATATAGATTTACCTGATTTAAGTCCACAAATATGGATGGAACATTGTAGATGTCTTAAATAAATATCAATATTGTTTGCTGACAAGTTGGCTGGATTGTTATTTATTTCAATTGTATTCAATATATGTTTTGTGGTATTCAGTCTTAAGACTGGTCTGATCCAACCCTCCATGCTAACCTATCTTTGCATGCCTTTTCATTTCCACATAACCAGCACATCCCTTATCTGCTTAGCGTTTTCTACCCTCCCTCTTCTGTTCTTACTCCACACACTTTCCTCTTCTCCTTGCAGTATGTTTCCGTTTCCATATTAACTTTCTTCATCGCCTGTTCTATATATTAGTTAAACAGCATGGGGCAATAAATTGCATCCTTGTCTTACTCCTTTCTTGATTTCTTTTCTTGATCTTCAATTCTAATTACTGCTGACTGTCTTCTGTAAAGGTTAGGTATAAGCCTTCTTTCTCGGTGTTTTATTCCTGTGCTCTTCAAAACCTTAATACTGTGTTCCAGTTCACATTATCAAACCTTTTTTCTAAATCTGCAAATGAACGTAGGCCTATTCTTTCTTATCCTGTTTCTAAAATTAGACACAATGTCAGTATTCCTTCTCCTGTCCCTACATTCTTCCTAAAACCAAACTCACATTCTATTTGATATTCCATCCTCCTATATACTATTTTCGTTAATATTTTGCATGCATGAGATACTAAACTAATTGTTCTGTGCCCCAGTCTTCTACAGTGTGGGTGTAATCATGTTTTTACTAAAATCTTAAGGTATTCTTGTTTTGTAGATTTTGTAAACTACAGCCATGATATTCTTCTTCGTCCAATGATCTTATCAACTCCACTGGAATGTTATCAAATCCTGACGCTTTACAATTGCTCAGGTCTGTCAGCACCCTAGCAAACTCTGACCTTAAAATTTTGTCCCCAACTCTTCATCGTCTTCTTCTATTACTGACTGATCTAGGTATTACAACTCTTCTAGATGTTCCTTCCATCTTTCTACCTTTTCATTTTTATCCAGAACTGGCCTCTTATCTGCTCTCCTGATGTTCTTACTAATATTTTTCTTCCCTCCTAATGTTTCTTTGTTTTACCTATAAGCTGCATCAATTTTCCCTTTCACCATGAAATCTTCAATCACTTTGCATTTCTCTTGTAGCCAAGTCTCTTTGACTGCTTTGTACTTCCTATCTATCTTATTCTTCAAGCGTCTGTACTTTTCTTTACCATTTTCATCTGTCATGTTTTTATATTTACACCTTTCATCAATCATTTTTATTATTTCTTGTGTTATCCATGCTTTCTTATTGGTCTGAGCTATTCTTTCAATTTTTACATCAACTGCTCTACTCATTTCTAGCTTCAAGAGTGCCTATTTCTCTTCTATATTGTTTCTTTCTCCTTTCTCTATTAATCTACTCTTGATGTCTTCGAAACCCCGAAGCACATCCTGTTGTTTCAGTTTTTCTAATTCCCATCTTTTTGTTTTAACTCATTTCCCTATATATAATAGGGAAACGACAGAGAGATAGAAAGAAGGTGACTTACCCGAGGTTCATAGATGGTAGACACCTTGTGAGGTTTAGAGTACTTGAATTTTCGGAGGCGCCGACGACTGATCAGCCAAAATATATATATATAGTGTTGTTTTACCTTGTAAATTTAAGGTTTCTGTTTGTCAAATTAATTTTAATTATTATTCATTCCTAATATTTTCTCTTCTTTGATTACAATTTCAATTTAAAAAACATTACAGATAATTTATTTTCACTTTCTAGCTACAATTTCAATTTAAAAACATTACAGATAATTTATTTTCACTTTCTAGCTTACAAGTGCTGTTGGTTCTGTCAACATTGAAAAACCCCAGTCTAATTACAAAAGCTACCAAAGTAAGCAAGAAATTTCAATTGATCCTGGGGATGAATTTTCTCATGTTGTTGAAATATACAATTTTCCAGCATCATTTGTAACTGAAGATTTAGTTAACATTTTTTCACCATACAAGAATGGGGGCTTTGAAATTAAATGGGTCGATAATACTCATGCTTTAGGAGTTTTTAGCAGTGCTCTAGTAGGTAAGTTAACTGTATCAAAATAATTCTGACAGTATTACATAACTTTAAAAATTGTGAGATTTATGTCAATCAATTCATGTTTTAGCTGCTGAAGTATTATCAGCAGAACACCCTTTTGTAAAGACTCGACCATTACGTGAAGCAAGTCACGAGTCTCGAATGAAAGCAAAAAGGTCTGCAGAGTTCCTACAGCCATATCGTGTTCGTCCTGAAACCTGTGCCGCATTAGCAAGGCGACTTGTGACAGGAGCTCTTGGAGTAAAACTTAGTACTTCACGAGAGGAAAGAGAAGCCGAAAGGAAGCAATTAAGAGAAGCCAGAGGTATTGTTATTTAATATATTGAAAATTTTAAAACAAGATAGGTTTTCATAACCTGAGATCTCTGCCAGAGAAAAGGGGGCAGCTTTGCCAGTATCATGTAAACAATGACCAGACCACAGTGGCACTAGTTCATAATTTTTTTCTCTTCGATTATGTGAACAGTTTGGCAGACCTAAATGGCCTATCCCCATCCCCTCGACAGCTTTTCACTGGTAACATTGTTAGAAAACCTGGCCAAGAGTGTTTTTGCCACTGCAGGTTAACCCAAAAAATCGTGCCCCTGAGGTAAAAAGCCTTTCAAGTCTTTTTAACTAACCGATTTATAAAAGATCCATGTTAATCGGGACATAATGCAATTAAGACAATCTGAAATATGACAAATTTATATAATGCTGTAATTGAAATTAAAAATGAATGATTACAAAAGTCTAAACATAAATTAAAAAACCCCTTTAAAGTAATTTTCCTGTAAAATTGTGAATAACTTCTTTCAGATCAAATTTGTTACTCATTTCATGTTCATTGGGCAATATGCTAACCCATTAAAACAATATTGAGTGAACATGGATCTTAAATAATCAACTATTATTTTAGAATTGGAAAAGATTATTTCATCTGTGAAACAGCTACAGCCAGTGGTAGCAATGTTGAAATTCATCCTAATTTTGGGGAAACGATGATTTTTAAGAACATCAGTTGGATCTTTCTTTGTCAAAATTGAAGAAACTAGGCTGTTTTGTCAGCCAACTGTACAGACAAACATTCAACTGGTTTTTGTGAACAAAGATAGTGTAAACATGTAAGCAACATTGGCACTTGGTTGTTAGAGAATAAGTGATCAGTGCCCACAAGGGTAATGTTTGGCAGAGCACTTCCAACCAAACTTTGATGGAAAACAGCCTGTGTTAACTGTTAACTTGTCTCATTTTTAAGATCTTTTTTGTATATTAAGTGCTCCTCTTCATT
The DNA here is from genome assembly GCA_034510155.1 of Eucriotettix oculatus. Taxonomy (NCBI): domain Eukaryota; kingdom Metazoa; phylum Arthropoda; class Insecta; order Orthoptera; family Tetrigidae; genus Eucriotettix; species Eucriotettix oculatus. The sequence continues at coordinate 89,465,277 of CM067376.1, forward strand.
ATTTTTATCCCACATTTAATTCTTTAGTGGCAATGTTAGTAAATATTCAAGGGTGGTGTGAAAAGTTTCTGACATCAAGCTAGGGAGTGTGAGCATTTTCAGAAAGTTATTCACAAAAACTTTAGCCATTTTGGACTTGCAGTTCTTGCTTGACAACCGTTCGAGTATTTTTCTGTAAATGTCAAACATCAGTGTGTCCAAAAGGCTGAAATTTTTTAGCACCTTCCCAAAGGTGTCAAACTTTTGTTGACAAGTGCTGCCATCTTCATGTTGAGGTCAGAAACATGTCGGACCATCCTTGTAGTTCTTTTACTAGTTTTGACTTGGCTGTTAAACAGAGAAGGGAGAAACTTTGTTTAGATTCATTTTGAAATAAAATGTTAAGACAACAGTCTGGGGCCACCTTGAATTTAGCAAATGTTCACCTTCATAAGTGATCATACTTGCACACTACCTCTATAAGAATCACTATTGTGAAAGACAGAGTTTTCCTTGCAGATCAAAATTGTGTGCTTTCCATTTTCACTTTCTTCTTTCACTCCACGGTTTTTCGGAGGGTAGACTGCTGTTTCACCATCTTCCTTGTTGATCTTTATTCTCTTTTCTTTGTTTTTATAACTTAAATTTTTGATAATCATTTCAAAATAAACACCAATTTTAAAAGTAGATAGAATATTTTTTGTAATTCCTCAAAATTTCTGAAGTTCCCTGATATCAGATAATTTTTTTTTGGGTTCGGGATAGCTAAACAGTGGATGGGAGACTGGATATTTGTTTCTGAATGAGGTAAAAAGATATTTTCTGAAATTAACATATACGGACACATCCACATCTTAACAGATGATGCATACTAAAAGGTTAAACATGTGTATACTAATACACATACATATAAACATATAACAATGCATACACACATATCCACATTATAATACATACTGAAAAAGGTCACACATGTACTCTTGTAGTTTGGCTGGTCAGTTTGGAGGGGGAAGGTTGATGAATGTTACTATATACAAACTTCAAGATGCGTTGGGAGGAGAGGTCCCATAGATTGAGTTCAGCTTCTGAAGAATCAGGGGGGGGGGGGGGTTAGTTAGTGTGAATTTGATTTTTGGAAGTTTTCTACGGTAGTTGGCAATCCGTATGGGGAGTGGTCTCTTCATCTGGCCAATGTAGAAGGCTGTGCATATTGCACACTTTATTTTTTAGATTGTATGGGAGGAGAGGCATGTTATGTTTTCTTTCATCCTATAAATTATTTATTGGTGGGGAGGTGGGAATTTGGGGTTATGGGGTTGGACCAGAATGTTGCCTAAAGGGAAGCCTTGGATAATATGGTAGAGAGAATGTTTTTGATATGTGTGTTGGATTGTAGGCCAGTGGAGAAAAGATTTGAGATTACATAGTCTGGGAAAGTAGGTAGTAGTTAGGGGAAGACTATGTTCTGTTGATGATCCAGGGTGGGATTGGCTATTGATGTCAGAATATTTTATCTGGTTAGAATAAGGAGATAAACAGGTGTTATCTTATAAAAGATAAAAGGACATTTAGTTTAGTATCTCATGCATGCAAAATATTAATTAAAATGGTATATAGAAGAATTGAACGTCAAATAGAATGTGAGTTAGGAGACAATCAATTTGGTTTTAGGAAGAGAAGCAATATTAACTTGAATTTTTGGAGGCATCAGAAAGTTGGGAAGATATTTCCAGTGATCGGCCCTTCATCAAATTGGTAGTTGCATTCTCTTGGTGCAGCCACAGCTGAGCAGCATACACTGAGTGGCTGATTACCTTACAGTTGAGACACTCTCTTTAGAAGAAGGGTTCTTTCCCCAAACTCTTCTGTTCGCTCTTCCTACTAATCATTAAATTCTCTTCAAATCAGACTAATAAATGACAGTTTTCTTGTAAACATGTAGTTGAATACTTACATTACATGGTGAGAATGCGTTTGGTTTTTCTTTTAAAAAATGCTTGTAAATTGCCCATTTTTTGAATAAGAACTTCTCGCCATTTCACCTGGGTTATGTGATTTGTAAAATACACCGTTTCAACAGCTAATTCCACCGTCTTCAGGTAAATGATGCCGAGACTGTGTCTGTGCCACTTATATCCGGGTCCTTGGTCCCCTCCGCAGAACTGCAGGGTCCTGATTTGTCCCTCCTCTCTTGCATCAATTTAACTGTCATGGTTAACAACCTGCACATTTCAATTGTAATGGAGCAAAACATGGTATTGGTCTCCTGCCATTCCCATTTCTAAAATATGACTACATGATTTATTTATTTGTTAACTTAGCAGCAATGTGCATACTTAATATGTGTGTTTTATTTATTTTAGAAAAGAAGAGATTAGCTGCCAAACAGAGAGATGAAATTTGGGAAGGAACTATTGCAAATTGATGCCTTGAGCCACTTACTGAAATTTATTTCATGTATACTTAAAAATTATTTTTGTTATATTCTCATTATTTAAGTTGCATTTACTACCATTTTTCATACAACAGTTCTGATCATCACTACACTGTAAACGTGTTGTGTTTTTCATTTCTGAATCTATTATGATATTTTTCATCAATATACAAAAGAATTAGATACATTTTCTATTTATGTATCCATTTACAATGAAAGCCAAATGCATTTAATTAATGAAAATTAATATTTTATCCAGTTTTTTACTTTTTTAAAATTATATTTTTTAATAGTTTCAGAGACAAACAGGTATTATTGTACTGGCAGAAACTTAATTAATTGGCCATAAATAAATCAAATCGTGCCATATTTAAGTCTTTACATTTGTGCCTTTATAATGAAGTGTCACACAAAACTTTGGCACATGGTGATAAATATAATAGAATAAATCAAAATGTAGTGCTAGTACACAATGAAATAATTTTGTTTTGTATATATAATAACATTGGTGTTATTTTATAATTTCTGACAATTGGCCTTAAAATTTTGATGGCATTGTTAAAGATAAATTATACCATTAAATGTATAAAAGTTTGTGGCTTTGTTCTAAAAGCCATGTTAATATTTTGTAAGTGCAATATTTTGATTCTACTGTAAAACATTTATTCATGTATAGACATGTATTGTACAGTTTATGTACATTTGTAATATATGAATATTTCAAATTGAATTGTAAATATTACATACCAATAAAAACATTTATTTATGTGATAAGCATAAAAGTTGTGTGAAACAATTTATTATTTTACAATAAAAACCAAAATACTGGATAATTGTAAGACAACCTCTTTAGCTTAATTCCTCATGTTTTGTCATTGTTATAAAATGTATTTAATTTTTTTTCACTTGAATATTGTAGCCAAAATTTCTCATAATCACTTGTATTCTCAAATAATTTTTATTGTGGAAACTTTAACTTTCAGTTGACATATTCATTCCAGATCTCTGGTAATATTAAATAACTTATAAGAATAATTAATGTCTGAATAATGTGGTCAAATGAAGAATTAATGACCCGTATAAACAAACTTTTACATGGAATTTGGAAGAATTTTTAACAAACATTTTGACCGTTCATCGTGGTTCTTGTCAATAAACAAAACCAACTGATATCATATGATTCACCACTCATTTTACACACACACACATATATATGGTCTACTCACCGCACCCGCTTTACCATGAATTTTCCATATGATTTTCTACAAAATATTTGAGTTTATAATTCTTAACAAAAATTATATGCTCTTTTCATTATTTATTAGTAAATAAAGATATAGTTATGAAATGAAATAAATATCTAGGACATTAATTTTTATAATTGAGGTATACATAAGCTTATAATTGCAATTGTTGTCACTGATTAAAAATTGTTATACAACTCTACAGCAACCAGGCAAATAACACAAAAGCATTTTTCCACGTAAAATGTTAAAGTGCAAGGAGTAATGAGACAAAAAATCTTTCATCTGAAGTTTTGAGATTACTTCGTGCAAAATTTAATCTTGTGGTTCACGATTTCTATAGGTAATTTATTCTTCATTTGAATATAACTAACTTCATTTATCACAATCATAAATTTATGTATCAGTACCTTACAACTATAAAGAAAATTTTTGAGGATCTCGCACCTCCGAGCTGTTTTCTCCTAATATCATATTGCTTTTCCATATTTCCCTTCTACAGGTCCTCCAATGGAGTTTGCGTCAAATATCAAATTTTGGGGAGCAGCCCACCCACTTGTATTTTGGGTCGTCAGCTAAAGATATATGTAGTGACTCTCCATCTAATTTTAGAAGACAGGATAAGAAAAAACAGGCAGTCGGCAGTTATTAGAATTGAAAATTTAGACAAGGATGCAGTCTGTCGCCCATGGTGTTTACCTTATATGTAGAACAGGCGATGACAGTTAAAACGGAATAAGGAAAAGGAATCATACTGCAAGAAGAAATAAAAATCCTATGCCTTCCCAATGATTTTGTAGTAAAAGCAGAGTCTGAAGAAGATTTGGAATAAATAGCATGATTGTGGTCCTACAGAATGAGGGTTAATAAAGGGAAAACCAAGGTAATGGATTTTAGTATGGAAACGGTGGAATAACAAGGGAAGGAAGTTCAGAAATTCTACTTGGGCAGCATAATAACTAGGAATGGTAAAAGTATAGTAGACATATAAAAAGGATTGTGTAATATCGGGTTTTTCAGGGCTTAATTAAGTAGGGGTTTTATAATTTTTTTAATTTAAATGAATACAAAACATTTTAATTATTTCAATAAGTTAATGGAAGTACTTTATTAATTTATTACAAAACTACAGGACTCTCTTCATTTTTTTTCTTCACTCGAGGATTATAAAATAAGCAGGATTAGTGATTCAAGGAGATTTATGTGGACGGGATATGTGCAGAGCAGAATGGCAGATTCATATAACATGCAAGTGGCATACTGGAGCAATCGTTGATGTTGCTTCTGGTAGTCAGGAGCATAAATTCTCGTATCTGAGTAGGCGGAAGTTGTGTACTCCTCATCCCAGGTATAAATTCAAGCGTTTACCCTCGTCTCAGTAGCTCGATGGCACGTGCCCAGGTTAATGTGGCACATACAGGTGGTTGGTTTGGTGAAAATTACCTGTTCTCCAAAAAGTTAGTGATTTCTTAACTCTTCTCCATTAAGTCTTTGCTGAGAGTTGTGCTGTTAACCTTGCTTCATCGAAGACATTTCCCGAACTGTTCGTCTCACCTCGTTGTCGCCTCCCTGCTCAACTCGCGTTTTCCACAAGCCTTGGTGTTACCGCCTACCATGTGGTATACTTCACCTAATCCATCTCTCCGTTTCAAACTCTCTTCCTTAGGGTCATCCAGGTGGTGGGGGTAAAACATCTGGGAAAATTACAGCACGATTAACATCCATCTGAGAGAAATTTTTTAATCCACTCTGTCGCGTCCTCTAGGGTTTATGTCAGCAGCAGCCTTTGCTTGCCAAACACAAAGAGAATTCCTTGTTTGTTGATTTCTTTTTTCTATGTATATGTGGGATGTGGTAGTTTTGCGGAAATGAACATGAGAACCAAATGATAGACTAAAATTCCTTTTCATACTTATACTTTACCTCATCAAACCTAATTTAAAATAAGTTCAATCTAGTAATTTCAGATTATCAATTTCCTTTCATTATTCAAACCCCTAGCATTCCACACTCCAGTTTCTGATTAGTTACCACCCAGGGATCAAACTGAAGATATCATTACGAGATATGTTCAGATTTATGTGACATTCTATTGGGATTCATCTGCCTTTATGGTAATTGAATCCTAAGGGAAATAAGGGTGTCGTTATCTGTTACCGGCCATTATGAGAGAGAACTGGCAATAGGTAATTGATCCAAGTATGGCATAATGCTTATAATATAATAGATCTATAAATAATAAAAATTTGACAGATGTGACTTGGCTACTTTGCATATTTCGTTACAAGTAAATGGGAGATAAATATATTTTTTTAAATTAATAGAATTTTTACACTACAGTTATAGCCAAATCCCCAGAAATTGATGTTGAAATATATTCCAGTAATTAGCAAGAGTTGTTTCGTTTGTAAATTGTGTGTAGTTCAGCTTTATGAACTTTCTTGGTTAGCGTTACCCAAATGCAGTAAGCAAGCATTTACTTTAGCAAGACGCGGAGACCAGCGAAAGCACTTCCTTTAAGTCGTTGTTGAAAGACCGGTTTCTGTTTGAGAAATAATTGTATTTCCGTATACTGCAAAATTAGGCGAACACCCAAAAGGTAAAGATGACTTCATAGGAATTCCCACGGAATTGATTTCAGTATTCACGCTTATGTTCATTTAAAGTGAAGTACATCATAGAAATGCATTTTTTTACGTTTACTTATTTTCAATAAACTATATGCTAAATACAATGTTTCAGATATGCAAATTGTTGTCATTTTATTGTATTGGAACTAGTATTATTTACCCAATATATGAGTTAAAAAGATACGATTATTAACGTATACCATTTTTAGACCAACTTGCTATCAGAATCTACATATTCGTTTCTTTATTTTAAATTACAAAGTATTTTACTTGTCTTTAAACTTATGGAAAAATAAGTAGATTTCACATTACATGTCACTAAACTATATGAGTGGCCAAATTATTGTGACCACCTGACAGCGTAGCAGTCAGTGTTGCCGCTGCTAGAGGGCGAAGGGAATATAGATTAAGTGAATCAACAGTTGTACCGTGTTGTTTGCGAAGAAATGGGCAAAACACGTGATTTAACTGAGTTTGAACGCGGAATGACCGTAGGCGCTCGAAACGTCGGAACCAGTATCAGCTTGTGAAGTGTTCGAGAGCAGCAGTTATTAAAGTTTACAGAGTGTGGGTTACCAATCATGACCGGGTCTCAACGTCACGCTTGTGGTCGTCACAGGCTACTCAATGCTCGAGCTGAAAAAAAGACTTGCCAGAGTTATGCAGTGCAACAGAAGAGCAGTCGCGAGTCAAATACCGGAGAATCTTAATGAAGGACTAATTGTGAACGTCGCTGAACGAATTTCTCGCCTCACATTACACTGTATGGGCTATGGAAGTCAATAACATAATCGAAAGCCTCTACTGTCTGCCGTGGACAAGAGAAGACGTATTCAGTTCGTAAATGTACACAAGGATTGGACAGTAGATGACTACAAAAGGGTCATGTGGTTTGATGATTCGTGTAGCATTCAGATGGCAGGAGAAAACAACATGAAAGCATGGACCTCAACTGCATTTCCGCAACACTTCAAGCTGGTGGCAGCAATATTATGGTTTTAGGGATGTTTTCTTTGCATGGTATGGGTCCTCCTTTGATTCATGCGAAACAACGTCTGAATGCCCAAGTGTATTTAAGTATTATCGCAGATCAAGTACATCCTGTTATGTTAATGGTGTACTCTGCCAGGGATGGAAACTTCCAGCAGGACAATGCTCCTCGTCATAAAGCAGACATTATCCTCAGATTACTCGAAGAGCATCCGAGTCTCCAAAAAGTGCCTATACGCTTGATCTGATTATGCTCCGAAACGGTAAACGAATTTCAATGAAAATTTCAGGGATTGAAACCGGAGTTTTAACTTTAATGTTCCTGTATGTTTCATTTCGATATCTTATAGACCTCAGAAGATATTAATGTAAATATTTGTAAATCTATTGAATTGCTGCGTGAAAACCAACTCCTATTAGGCGTTCCATTCCCATTCATTCCACTTACTGTGTTATTATAAGCGTAATTTTGGCAGAGAGGGGGCGAGTATTCTGACTCCATATATTGTAGCAGTAGGATTCACGCCGTAATGAACCTGAGAATAATCTTTGGATCGTCGATACGATGTATACGTAAATTGGTATTAATTGTTGCGGCAGGTAAATTTTAATATTTAGTAATTGCTCATATTAAATGTCCCAGAAACGTGTGAAGGCGGGACCTGTTTAAATTAACTACGAGTTATAAGGTCTGCCCTGAAGCGATCATAAATACCGTACTTTTTATATATTCAAAGAATTCAACTTTGTCATTGTTATTTCGTTTTTAGGACAAAATAAAAAGGACTATTTCCGCGGGAACGAATTCGGGGGGCATAGCTAGTCAACAATAATATGACAGAATGGGATAGAAAGAACCCATAATGTAAGCGAAGTAATAATGCAAGCGAATTTACAAGTGGATACAGTATAGCACAACTGGTTGTATGAAATCAAATAGTAATTTTAATACGTTTGATAGGTAGGAATGTGAAGCATGTGATTTAAAAATAAATCAGATTATGAAATACGCTTCGTCCCAGGTAAGGAGGAATGCTCCCCTCCTCCTTCGCGTAACAGTTCAAGGGTTCTCCAAAAACAATCCGACGCTCACTTGACGTATAAGGATAAAGGGTTCCTGATTAGTTCTACGATGAAAGAGCGGAATAATTAGGAACCAAGCAGGACCTTTTTGACGATCACTGATCCAGGTAGAGGCTGGGTGATGAAACATTATTAGTGTTGCTGTTGAAGGAGGCAGCAGCAGCCTGGGTGCACGTGGTAGCGGTAAGACTGTCCTATGACCGATCAGTTTGTGGATAATCTTGTTACCTTGAGTAAAGAGAACTCTTGTGCATATTTAGGTAGCCAGGAAATAATTTATTTTACTTTAATTTTTTTTCAATTTTTTGTAAAATATATATTGGGTTTACATAATAAATAACTATAGCGGAAAATCGCAAAATATTTCCTAAACGATAATATTCAAATAATTAAAAATAATGAGTAAATTAAAACAATATGCGTTGTCTGTATTGATGGTTTATGTCTTCAGCAACTTCTCTAACGGTGATTCAACGATTGACCAATACCATTTTCTTCACGTGTTGACGTGCTCGGACGTCCGGCACGCTCTTCGTCATTCACTTCTTCTCGGCCCTCTGAGAACATTGTGTACCACCGATAAGCGTTGATTTGGTTCAGGGTAGCTTCACCATAAGTCACAGTCAACATTCGGAATGCTTCCGCGCACGTAATTTTGTTTTTCACTCAAAATTTGATACAGATTCTTTGTTCCATTCTGTGGAATAGGCAAAAATCGAAGACAATCCAAGACACGTCCAACTTCAATTGTTGTCAATAACTAACTTAACATTCAAAATGGCCGCCCTTGTCAGCATAAGTGACGGACACGTGTGCCAACATGACGCCATAAAAATATCGAAAATCGAATATACGTAGCCCGCGGAAATTCAAAATTCGCGATACTTTTTGAATATACCTCGTACTAAGTTGACGATACTTGAGGTTAACTTGAAAGAAATGTGTAGTAGGAAGTCAGAAATGATAGAACTAGAACATTGATAGCAGAAGTCAACAGGACAACAACGCCCGATGTCAGCACAATGAAATTATTTTTTATTTAATTCCAATTTTATGTGAATACGTTGTCATTTTAACAATGTATACTCCCAGTAAAAAAAAGCGCATGGCTTGAAAACGTAGATGTGTTTTACAAGGAAGTATGTAACGAACCATGTTGGGGAAAAGATATCTCTTGGAACGTATTGTAAATAATATATGGGGGTATTATTAATTTATTTAATGAAATTACCTGCGCTTTAGGATATTATATAATAATTTTATTAAAAAAAGTTACTTTAAAAGGGGTCCTGCGCGCTATTAAAAATAAATTAATTTAAGAGGACGTTTTTTAAATATCAGGGTAACCACGTGCAGTCGAGATTTCGTTCCCTTTCGAATCTATTTTATCGTCATTTGAGTCTTGATGCAGGTAAATAGGTGGCCGGAACTTCTTTCTTCCTTTGGGTTGAATTGTAGATTTTTCCTCTGCCGGCGGAAAGTAGGATGAACCTGGTACTACCGGTGATTGAGGAAAACCCATTTTTTTCCTACTTATTCCCTCTGACCTTTCTTGTTCTCAATACCTTCCCACTAAAGAGCAACAATTCATACCTCACTTTCAACTCTTGTTCAACTCTCCAGCTTCCTCCTCCCTTTCAACATTTGTTCCACTCTCAGCTTTCTCCTCTCTACAACGTCCTGATTAACTCTCCTCCCTTCCACCTCGAACCACTCTTACTATCTACCTTCTCGCCATCTCAGTGTCTAGAACCATTTTCACTATTTTTCGGCGGTTAAACTCGTATATCCCTTCTCCAAAGAAAAACACTATCTCACGTGGTTCTTTCAGCCAATCCTCATGAGTCCTTCGTGTAGTGAAGGAAACTTTCCATGACACAGAGAACATTGTCCTTCGGAAATTTTGAAGAGTGAATGTTCCTTCAGCAAAACAAGCTTAGTATTATAAATCCGCAGACAGGCATGTCCCCCGTCCGGCAGCTTGGCGCCGGGAAAAACCACTTCTTACCTTCCTGTCACCGAGCCGTAATGTTCTTGCTGAGCCTAGAGATCATTCAATAATCCAAAATTTCGAAGAAAATTAGGGAGGGGTCCTACTACGCTACAGTATTGGAAGTTCTCATAGAATAGATGTCCATCGTACAAACTTAGTTCTGAACGGAAACCCAAGGCAATCTGATTGATTGGACGAGGACAAGAAGAAACTTGACCAAAATAGCCTAATCTTGAGGTCAGTGGACAAATAAGGATTAAACTGTAAACAAATATTTGGGTAAGCTTATATTCTAATGAACAGGTATCGCCAATATAAATAACTACTCATTTAATTGATTTTTTGATCATTTAATTGATAAATACAATATTTTATTGCAGTATTTTATCAGTTTTTGTAATAGTATCAATCCCTTAAACGTACAATAATAACGAATTTCTTTTACACTGACAAGCAGTCATCACTGGTTAATGTGAAATTCCTTGAATCAGAGGCGTCCGTACTTCAATACTGCAGCTCAATATTGCAGTTTTATTTGAAAGGACACACGCTCTATAAAACAGTATAATATTATTTGGTCTATTAAAATATTTTACACACCTTCCGCTAGGCTTATTTTTCCTCCGATTATCATGAAAAGTTGTCGAGGTATATTTTAACGTTTATCGTTTTTTAAGTTTCACAACTATACCGTTGAGAGGCCGCAGGATCAACTCGCTCACTACCCTGACGTCTTCCCTCTTTACAATGGATTCCAGTCTGTACCTCCTTAACAGGTTTGAGAGCACTGCCTTTTCTTCAAGCACTGCAAACTTTTGACCTGGGAACATTAACAGTATTAATTTTCTCACAATATACTTGCCTGAGAACAAATTTAAATGAAAATCTTATAATACAATTTTTTTATGAAATATTTAGCTGAAACTGAATGATAAAAATTTCTGAATTAACCGTGCATCACAACAGAGATATGATGTCATAGCCGCTGACTTAAAATAAATTAATTTTTTAATGTAGACAATAGGAAGAAACTAGCATATCAGTCGATCGATTTCCTATGAGAAAAGAAAATACAAACTGTATAGTAACTGAACGTTTCTTTCAGAATGATGCTAGTGTTTGACAAAATGTACGCGTTATTTTAGAAGGGGGAAACAGCAATCAGTTTAATTGTTCAGTAAAATTAGATATTCACGCTTTCCCGAGTTATGGCTAAATCAGTGAAACATCATTCACGACTAAGACGTCGAGAGCTTTGTTACTGCTGTATTAAATTACCTATACAGTTTCTTTGGCCTCCGCTGAAAGGAACGTAAGCGAACGGATGTCTCCCTTGTACCCTTTCAGGCAGGAAATTGTCCGGATCGAAGCTTTCTGGATCAGGGCCCCAGACCTCAGGATCTCTATGCACTCTGTATATGTGCAAATTCAGGTTACAGCCAGCGGGAATCTTGTATCCGTCTGTTGAAAAATAAATATAAACAAATCAATAGCGTTTGCAGCAGTCAAGATCGTCACTTGAAGGTCTTGCATAAAACACCGAATGAGTATTCTGTACTATGGAAACTATTATACCTATTTCCGTGTCCTCAGTCAATTTCCTGCCAATAAACGGCACGCTAGGATACAATCGCAACGTCTCCTTTATAACCATTTCCAAATATTTCATTTGCTGCAAGTCTCGAAGTGTCGTGGGTCTGTCAGATCCTTGAAATATATCGTCCAGTTCCTCGAATACTTTCTCCTTAAACAACAAAAACACCCATAAGTAGAACATATCTTATACAAGTGAAAAGGCAGATTCATCTGTGGAACTTAGACTCTGACGTTAATACTAAGTAGTACAATATAAACTTATAGTGAACAGTAGTTAGAAAAGTTTAATTCCTATATTTGGTACATCATGTGGTGGTATTTAACCTATAACATTACATAAAAAATTAACAATGTATCATATAAAAATTACTTACGGAATCATGAAATTAAAAAGGATGAAAATTTATATCTGCATGTCGCACAAGCCAAGAGGCCGAAATAACCAATATCTCATAAGCATATTTTTATGTGGCGTGGGATGGTATATTATTTATATTAATAGCTAGCTATTCCCGCGACTTTGTTCGCGCGGAAATAGCTCTTTTTATTTTGCCCTAAAAACGAAAGAAACGGAATCATTTACTTAAGATCGCTTCACGGCAAACCTTATAACTCGCAGTTGGTATACTGTCGATATACTGTCCTTTCCTGTTTATTGCAACAATAGATGGAGTTAGAATGCTCGCCAAAATTACGCTTATAATAACACAGTAAATGGGATGAATGGTATATGAACGCCTAATAGGACTTGTAACTAACAGTTTGTTTTACGCCCCCTTATCGCGGCAATTCATGGATTTATAAATATTTACACTAATATCTTCTGAGCTCTGCGAAAAATATACAGGAAAATTAGCTAATTAAATTGTTTCAATATCTGAAATTTTCATTTAAATCCGTTAAGCAATATCGCAGCATGAACAGATAAAGACTATAGGCAACCCGCGTGCACTTTTTTGGATATTCCAATACACGTAAGCCAAGAAACCTTCCCATAGAATTAATATTTATATTATGTCAATATCATTAGAAAAATTAAATATGCGCGAACATTTAAGTTAAATTTCGTGATTTTAAACCCTCAAATTATTAAAATCCGTTGAGCCGGTTCGGAGTCTATTTCAGACAAACATACGGACAAACAGTCAGACAGACAGACGCTTCAATTTTACTTATTGGTGTAGATTAATTGTTAATAAAAAATAAATTTTTTAAAAAGGATAAGCAATTTAATTCAATTAAATTACTCTTTAACAATTATTTTTACTAAAATTAATTAATTCATTTAAAAAATAGGCTGGCTACATCTCAAATTAACTGAGAGCAATAATTCTTCTCCATGGATTTGGTCGGGATAAAATGAAGTTTGGCATCGAATTTTCATAACACTCACAATTACCAGGGACGAAAAACGCGAATTTTTGTACACTACCGTTCAGCTTTCAGATCAGGATGTCTGGTATTTTGGTGGATTCTCGAGTAGTCGCAGTCGCTGGAAAAAGCTACTCGTTATTGTTGTCTCGATCGCCCGCAATGGGACATTTGTAGATGAATGGGGATCCTCCAAATCAGCAAGGTTCCATTTTCAGGACTATAAGTCTACTAGCGCATGTACGAAAACAAGCGATGCTGCAGATTTGATATGATAACGACGAAATTAATGTAAGAATGAATGTATGTCCGAAATAGTATTTATGTCCAAACAATGTATGATTGCCCTCTTCCTCTCCGCAGTTCTTATTATCTTAACTTTTCTCCGCCTTCGTCTGTATGGAGAGGGTTGTGTCTCTGCCAGCAAGTATCCTTTTTGCATTTTCATTTTCAATTGAAGCCCTTACGCGTGATGCAAGTCAACTGTTCAGATTACGATCGTTCAAGACAATAGTGTCCCGAAATCTTCGGGCGTGAATAAGGGTGGCGAGCTGGACCTATTGTCAAGTGCTAAGATTCCGGTGATTTGACACGGACACTTTCGATATACTGTCTTTTCCTGCTTATTGTCGCAAAGGATACATTTATTTAGCTTTCGTGAAGTTAGCACATGTAGTTGCTCTTAATTTACACATCTTATTCAAATGTGTCTAACTCAGGTAGATGGCCAGCCTTTGTCACGTTATTTAGGCCTTCATGCTGCCCTGTGAATCTTCCCCTTCAAATAATTTAAGTCAATGGTAGTAATGGTACAAGATTTCCGTTTCTCGCCTGGCTTCATGTTTCACCTTAAGTGGATGTTAAAATCGACCAATCGTTATTGCTCTATTGTTGGCTTAGTAAGAAACCTAGCCCGCTACATAAAAAATACGATATATATATATATCATTAAATAAGACACAATAATCATTTTAATCGGGATAATTGTCTCCGTTGTAGTTGTGGGCACATATGTTCAAAATAACTATGGAAAATTGTAAAGTGTCGCATTAATATTTAGTTCTCGATAAATTTAATATTATAGCTTACAAATTACGCGTTATATTTTTTATAATAAATTTAGAGTGGCCATAATAGTTATTGAAGGTCAGTGTTTATTTTATAATATCTTAGTGGAATATGGATATCTTTCAGCGATCGACTTTGAAAGCCCTTGCAATGGAACGGTCGATTGCGATCCTCTGTTTGAGAACCTCTGGTCCATAATAAAGACTACATTAACTTCTAAAATTTTTATATATTGCCAATTAATTTCAATATATATATTATTATAGCATTTAATATGGATGCTTCGACAAGACTGAATAAATTTATACAATTAATTATAAATTATTTTTATGCTCATTTATACTGGATTGTAATGAGAGTTTGATTTGATCAATGTAACGGGGATGTGAATATTATTAAACAGAACACAATTTCTCTTATAGTCTCGTTACAAATTCTTCAGATTTAATGGTTTTAAAATATTAACAAGGATGAAGTAGCAATGTAGTATATGACACAAAGTGTTTATTAATAGGCAATGACAAAATTCTTCTTTATTGTCGTTAAATATCACGGCAATTAATTATTATTATATTTTAAGTTAAATTTTAATAAAGTGGATAAATTTTCTTAAGGAAATGTCGAACTATAAAACCAACCTGGATATGTGGATGATGACCCAACAAAAATAAGGCCCAACATATTCCAGCCGTAGTTGTGTCATGACCCTAGAAGAAAGAAATGAGCTATAAATCTCTAGTAAAAAAACGTGAACCATAAAATATTCTGATTTACGTACTTCAAACATGAAGGTGTCCACTTCCTCTCGCAAGTCTTTTTCTGAAAGTTTTTGCCCACCTTCAGATGCTTTCAATAACAGGTCGAGAAAAGCAAGGCGCTTCTTTTTTCCTGTCCATGAGAAAGAAAATTGCAATAAAAGCTTCATTTTTATCGTTTAAAACCTAGTTATTTATAGAAATAGCGTCACCTATATACATGTCGTCTTCCTCTACACGATTCTTCGGCGTAGAAATACTTTGTTCCAGTGCGCTTTGCTTCTCACGAATAACCTGAAGAACAACAATCATATTATTAAATAATCATGTTAAATACTATTTGAAACTTGATAAGTTCATTACACAATAAAATTATTACAAAAATATTTTATTACAGAAATTAATTATTTAGACCTCACATTCTTGAATTGTTATTACGTTGCTTGATGAAGTTCCAATTAGGGAATTTTTACTGTTGATATTAATTTCGATGTCACAATGCAATCAATAAATATTTAACAATAAACTCGATTCCAACTTAACGGCCATTATACTGATTCGTTCGGTAATTAATAAAATTAAAACCTGTATTAAACAGTTCCAGTTGTCAATTTTAAATATAACTCGAATCCCGCAAACATTTACAATATTTTTAATTAGTTTTAAATTTTAACAACACAATTATTTTTAATAAACATATGAGTTTTGTAAAATGTTTATATATAAACCATTAAAAATGTGGCATATTTATGTTAATAAATCCAATATTTAGGAAATAAAATTTGCAATCCAATTTAACCGCGGCTGTATTGATTCAAAAAAAGTCGGTTTGTTAAGAGTCAATTTGTTATAAAGTAATAAATTGACTAGTTAGTAACTCGGAAATCACTGTTTTACTACAGACTACAATTCTGGGAACTTAATTTCAGACTTTTACTAGGACCTTTTGCTGCGTGTCTCTAAAATATGTACAACGAAATATTCGATTTGACAAACTGGGCAAAAATAGCATCCTTTGGAAGACGTCTATTTTCGTTAGGAGCTATTTTCTGAAACAAGTTTAATTAGAACAAACAGATGGGGATAAAATATAGCTGACGTAGATAATTCCTAGAAGCTAGTGTTTCCCATTTCTAATGGTCTGAGGATACCTCAATTTTAGTGTAAATCAACCATTTACCACCTGTTTTGTTGAAGATATACTATGATTGGGGATATTTGATGGATTACATTTTGGGTTTTATTTTGATATTCAATAAATAAGTTTGTTGACAGAGATTTATCAGAGTATTGATCTTATTGGTACATCTGGTTATTATGAAGAATAAATCCACCCTTTATTAGCTATGGAAAAAAATAGCACCTACCATTCCGAGGTGTCCAAGACATAATGTACTTTTAGAACAGTTTACCATCAGAATAATTACTTGCCCTCCCTGTTCTTATTTTAAATACACGCATAATAAATACTTATAAAATGATAAATTTTGATAAGAACAAAATATTGGCATACTATGAAATATTTTTAATAATGTATACAATTACTGATATAACTATTTATACAATTCATACTGCGCATACCTTCAGAGTAAAATCGTGCAGGCACTGTAGAGTCTCGTTGTACAGTTTTCCGTAAGACGTAAATTTAAATAATCTTGCTATTCTGAGCCACGGCTTGGTAATCTGACACATGATAACTTCTGACATGCTGGAACAAATAATGCCACATATACTAATCAAAAATGCTTTTCAGTATTCGTATTTGAAACTTCAAAAGAACAAATTGAGGAGTTTCTAAAACAGTTTTACAGAAGAGTAAGCTGGCTGAGAAGTACGAACATCAGTTTATCGTTACAATTTGATTGTATAATCGAAATAGTCAATTCGCAATTTCCGTACGTGAAATAGTTTTCAGAAGAAATAGTACACTGATTCACCTATATTAATTCAATAAAATCCGTCTAATTAATATTTTTATTTTTTAGCTTAAGGGCATGATTACTCGATTTAACATTAAGTGGGACGTAACGATAAAGTAAATTACAATTCTAAAAAATACTAATCTAGTTAAACACAAAAAACGTGAGCCGTTCTTGAATTCAACAAGTAATATACCTTATATGGAGAAAAAACGAGACTGTTATTGCCTCTGAAGAGAAAACAGCGTCTGCTATTTCCAAATATCGTAGCCTAGAGAATTGCAATGATCTAACTGGCCAACTTGTGAATATGTGCCAATTTAGTTCACAAATAAACAAATAGTCACTATGACTGATCCGTTTAATACTGTTCGTAGATAACCATACCAGTAGTTTCAAGTTTAAACCTGAACTTATTTTTTTCAAAAGAATTATAGTAGTATCAACTAGTGATTGCGGCTGGGCTGTCGAGCGGCAGGTAGAAGATTTGCCTGTTTTATAGAATTAAGGAAGACCCTCTTCACGTTTCACTACTCGCCAAGTGAAATTTTTACACCAAACTCCGATTTATTTTATTTAACACGTTATTTAAAAATGATACAAACGAATCTATAATATAGTCTAGCATATTAGATATGCTTGGTACAAATTGAACGAAAGATTATTCATAGGCTTAAGTTATTTTGTTCATTATATTATTTATGGAAATTATGATTTTAATAATTTATAGGATTACGTTACGAATGCAGTATCTGAATCGTGATTAACATTTTATCCAATATTGCTTATGTCTTTCAATTGTAAATTTATTTCCTAGCAATGCTGCGTACGTAGAATTGATATATATTAAAATGAAATGTCAAAATAAATCGGGGTTTGATCTAAGGAAGTCGATGTGGTGCGTATCCACTCCACATTCCCATCTCTTGTTTTGTTTTCCTTAATTTTTAATACATTCGCATCAACTTGTAAAGGCCATTCTTGAACGATTCGGGGAACTCAATTTCTGTTTACTATAAGGGTTTCACGGTTTGGAAACTCACACACACACACAACATCGATGCCCTTGCCGAGATTCGAACATTATTTCTACTAGTTTTGAGAAAGAAATATTTCTCCACCCAAGCGTAAACTTACGTGTAAACTGATGAGACATATTTGGAATCAGCGTCTTCCTGTGCGTTCACGGCCGTCCCCATTGCAGTTTCTGAAACAACATACACGGAAGAATCCGATATAAATTTAGCGTTATTCATTCTGAACGATTTCAAACGGCAAACATTAACTTGACAAATTGATTATACCATTAGTGACGGTGGGTGTATATGTTCTAGTAGTTTACTTAAGGGAATTTTTTTAAATAATATTTAACACCTTGATGTAACTGTGTATTTTATTTTGAAGGCTTTAAACTGCGCACTCCCTCTTTCTATTGCAGCCAAATTGCTGTCTCTGATCTAAACATTTAAAATATGGCCAAAATGAGATTTTCACGTACGCTGTGTTCCATCCCCTACCCCCTTCTTACCGTGAAACTAATTTTTAGTTATGAGTTAAACTCACGATGCCAAGTAGATGTGATAAGGGACCCCTACACCGCCAATCATACTGTCAGTATTAGCTGAAACTGCCAGTATTACTGAGTGTGAATGGTGGACTGACGCCGTGAATGACGAATATCTAGATATTTTGATGTCTTAGCATCAGTCTTTGGAGGTGTTAAACCCGCCCAAACCCCGCCTCCAAATTGGTGGAGCCAGGACCAAGAATTTATACCTGCTATCCCCGTTTGACGTTGCTGAGGTGTTTATGACACTATAGCGGCCCTGAAGAAGAAACTTCTCAATAGCTGCAAAATTATATACAAGTCTTTTTCAGTCCTCTCGCACAGCGGATGCCACAAATAAAGAGATTCGGACAAATTATTCAGAAAGTGATTAATATCCGACACATGCAACGTCACGTGCTATACATTCATTGTCGTCAATTTACGCTGCCTTCACGGAAAAGACACGTTTGATTGAGCCGTAATTATTTGAATTAATATTGCTGCAATGCTTGGAGTTTACAAGAAACGTAGGATACGCGGTACAGGAGCCAGATTATTTGATCGAAAGGAAATAACAATATCCGATAGGCAAAACGAAAGTCAGTTACAATAAAACCAGAAAATCCTCATGACCAGGGTATTATGGAAAAAAGCGTTTAATTAAAATTATTACGTGCAGTAATTTTATGTATAAGTTCTTCTAAGGAGTAGGAACTTAATCATATTTCAAATTGAATAGTTAAATACTCATAAATGTTAATAATTGCCTACTCATTGCTTGTTTTCGCCATTAAGATTAATTATTAAATATGTCGTTAGGATTTATTTCCAAACTAAGACATAGAATAGATAAAATAATAATTTAGAGCATCTATCAACCTATTTATTACACAAATCAACTTTCATCCTATTAACGGATCTCTCCAAATAAACGCAGCATTATATTTCACCAATTTTCAATATGGACCTATTATTTTATTCTACTATCTATTCTTTTTTCTGCACAGATGAACTGCAATCATTTCGAGAAATTTATTGAATCCCTACTTTCTATGAAATAATGTATTTTTTGGTGAAATTTACACAGTAAACAAATACGTATATTTTTTGCGAGGTTTTAACGTTCCTTTCGCCCAACGTCAACGCTTCGCTGTTCTTTTAGTGACAATTGCCATTATTATAATAATAAATACGACATTTAGACTTTTTTCTTCCTGTTTCAAATTTTGACAGTTTACTTTATAAGAGTCTTTTGAGTAAGACGCAAAGCCAACGTCGGCATATCAATATTCTCTTTATTTTGTAAGATTTTTCTATTAATAAGGTCAAATATTGTTATTAGTTCCATAGACGTTAATTTTTACATTATTTCCATTATTGTAGCCAAACCGGTTGATCTCTTTTAACTGGACAACTGCTCCTGCTGACTTACGGCTGAAGACTTTTAGTCTGATTGACCGTGTAGGGTACTACGTGACTGACGCCAGGATTGTCAATACAATGGATCATTGAAACTGAGAGTCTTGAATGACCATGTATGGGCCCCTATAAACTTGCAGTTGCACAGCGATGGCGATTACAAGTTTATACTTTTACTTTGTGTGAATTAAAATAGGTAGAAAATAATTCTTTTTCGACATTGGCCATCATTGCAATATGCGTCATGTTGACATTCGCCTGATAATGTTGACATTAATCAGATTTCGGTCTTTCACTGTAACATACGCTGTTGATGTGCTCAATTATTACCGCAAATGATGTCTAGAGCGCATCTTGTGATGTACGGATATATATCAAAGGCTTCTCCATCAGCCTTCTCTCGAAGTACTTTCACCAGAATTTGACTTTTCTCCTCAAAGACATCCACAAAAGATTCCAGTATGTTGAAGTGAAATGTTGGTGTGATGAGTTTCCTTCGTGAATGCCATTTTGAACCTGGAGAAAGGATAATCAAAATTTATTATTTTTTTCTCACAAGCCAAAGGTCCACATTAGGGCTGAAACATATAGCTTCTTTAATTACATTATACTTTTGGAATTTTGTATTGGATCACTATTTCATACAACACATTATATAAACACTTCATAAATTACCACGAATACAACTGTTAATAAATATAAAATTATAAATTACCATCACCACCCATAGACTTAAAGTAAACGTCATATTTAAGAGAAAGTCTTATCTGAATTGTTCATTTGTTTCTGTTAAAAATATTTATATGCATTTTTAATCTATTTGGGTATACAATTTTGTGTGGGATAGTTAAAATACACATATTTTCTTAATTGCTTGATTGAATGACGAATTGCCATAGTAATTTTGTTTCAAAAACGAATGTGGAGACACGTTTTCTGAACCACATCAGAGGCCTGCCTGTTTCATATACCGACCCAGGATTGCCGGTCAGCCAGGAATGAATTGAAAGTAAGGCTATAATTTCTTGCTATGCTATGCGTACAAATACGTCATACAACCTCGAGTACAATAGATTAAATTTACTAAAGTCTCTTGCTATGTTATTTAGGGCTCAGCTGGGCAAATAAAATTAATTAACATCTAAATATTTCTAATTTGTTGAATCTGTTACATTTTTTAATAATAAAACTGTTTTAATGTCAAAGTTGAGATTTATTGGCGCACACCCATTTAAACGTATACTCTAAATTCTTTAATATATTTATAAATTTAAAAAATTAAAACCACGTCACAAGTTCATTCATATGTGCCAAATTTTTATAGTTTATATACATATGTATATAAATGTAAGAAGTTTAAGTTGTTTTGAAATACCCTTTCATTTAAACACATTGGTAGCCCAATGTTGAATTATTTTTCAGCAACAATAGAAAACATTATGGCATAATTTTTTTGCACAGTTACCCAGCTTTTAGGAATAAGCTTTCAGATGCTCTTATAAAAAAAAGATTTTTGAGATGGACCGCTTCCTTCACCTGTTGATCAATGATCAATGACGAATCAGCGGTTATTAGAAGTTTTGACATTCTATGCTCTGGCGTTTGTCATTCGGATTTAAGAGATTGACCTATGTTTCATCTCCAGAGATAATTAGTTTCGAAATCGTTTCACCTTCGTTGTCATGTCTGGCCAGTAGATGCTGCTTGTTAAGCGACTACATTTGTGGACGAAAGAAGCACGGATTTTATAAAAGCTAGCTGGACCTGTTATTGATAATTCAAAAATCACAATAATGATTAATCAATAATCACTCATCAATTATTCAAGACGAGTACACGGATTTACTCAGCGTTTGTTTGGTCACCATGAAACGTTTCTGTGAACCGGTAAATACTTAACCGCTGTTTCCTATTTGCACCATATGAACGAGAAAGTCTTCTATAAATTTGAGCTACTTGTACTTCCTGACGGCACTAAAATCGGATTACAGAACTCTATTCTTCTGCAAACGGAAAGTGGCGTAACCATGTTTACTTCGTAACGTCCCAGAGCTTAACGTTGCAACCTGCCACAGTCTATTTATTATATCAGTGATAAGCAACTTTTTTTTGAGAACGAACCACCCACAAATTTAAAAGAAACTTAAGTACATTATTATAGAAAACTGATTTAAGATCGTAAATAGAGACAGATGGAGGGAAGACAGGGATAGTGAGAGATACTTGACCGTGATCGTCTAGAGCAGTAATAAGCAACCCACAATACGAAGCATAACTTAACAAAAAATAAAATAGTTAGAAATAAAAAATAAAATGCTAGCAAATTACTCGTTAATATTTGTCGGATTTTCCATTTCCTAGTTCGGTTTTAACTAACAGAAAATAAAATTAAATAACTTGATTAATCTGACTTAAAACGTAAAGTATTAAACAAATAATGGCCAAAAGTCAGAAATAGAAGATTTCCATTTGAATTAAAACGTTTCGTCCCAACTTTCGGGACCTCTTTAATTCATCAATAAAATTTTTTATTAATACGTCGGGTTGCTGCGGCAATATCCGGGGACGAAACTTTTTAATTAAAATTAAATTACTATATTTGTGACTTTTGGCCATTTTTTTCTATATTATTTATAAAGGAAATTTACTTAAAACCGATCTAGACAGTTGAAACCTCGACTGCACCGGTGTCGCAAAATTTCAACTGCAAAGAAGAATGGTTATAGTAGTGTAAAAAGTTTACTGATATTTTTAAAATTCCTTTTTCAGTTACGATTTTTTAATATCTGGTTAAACATAACTCGTTCGTTTCTTACCTTTGGAAGTTAGCAGTCCATCGCCTAACCATGGATGTATAAAATCATAAAAAAATGATTTCTCTATATATTTTATGTTAGTCATGACCAACTGAAACAAAAAATATATAATTTTAAAAACTAGACATAGTTGATGTTTTCATGAATATGAAACACCTCTTTCTATATGTATGTATATTTTACGGTCTTGAGACTTACCTTGAGGTTGGCAACTGTGATTGGCTGGCAATGTCTGGTCGTTCGTGATCTGATACATACTGTGCTTTTTGAGCAATGTGAGATTTTATGGGATATGTTCGTTTTCCCTAACGATTCTTGCTCGATGCACGTTTTCCCGTCGACAATATCTCGCATTGCCGTTGTCCGACAAGTCAATAAATATCCCGCAGGGTCAATTTCACGAAAGATGAGTTTTTACGAAATATAACATACTTTTAATAAAACACTTGATGTAATCTTATTGTACATAATCTTTTGTAAACTAGAATACATTAGCCCGCTAAAGTATTTAATTCGGGAAAATGTCTTATCAACACGTTATTAAAACCGTCAGCGAGGGCGTCACATTTTAAAAAAATAACACTTGCACGCTCCCTTTATGACAGCTCAATTTTATCATAACCTCCGCGATGTCTAACTATCTTAAACCAGTCAAGAAATCTGCAGACACATTAACTAAGCACATACATACAGAAAAATACACAGAAACAGTCAATTATATTTATAAGCAGAAGAAACTTGAACCACGTCTTCGGTCTGATTAGCGTGTACATACATATATGAATCTGAGAAAACTAAATTGAGTACGTGCCGCCCGAGTCTTTATATAACGTACCTCATCATTCGCACTTCGACTTATAAAACATTTTGCACATTTAATAAGTAATTAAAAAGTATCATTACTTAAATGAAGTTAAGCATTATTTCAAGTTTAACAGTAATTTAATCATCTCGTTTAACGGGCTACGTTGCAATTCTATGTGTCCTTAGGATTGGACTTTTTCGCCTGAAAGGAGAGAAGGAAGGAATCTAACTCGGCGAAAGATCGACAGAAATCTTCCCTGAACACTACAATACACCAAAAATACATGGCAATCGGATGAATGGAATATGACCATAATATGAAATCGCAGAACAGATGATTGACGCAGGACCTATTTTGGCTTGAAAGGGGGAAGAAAAGAATCTAAATCTACAAATTATCGAGAGGAAAAGTCTCTGGAGTGAATGGTTCATACTTCGGGGTCACAGACCTTGGACATACGGTAAGATTTGATTACTGATCCCATTGCAGCTCCTCAAATTTGATCGAGATATGGGGTTGGGATTGTTGCATTATCCAGCCTGTTGTAGCCCCACCCCCTCCTCCCCATCCCCAAAAAACATACATTTCTTTTTATTTATATAGATTAATATGTTAATGAAACTCAATAGCGCACGAAATTTTCTGGCATCTTAGGAACTGTTTGCCTATCACCCTTCGACGGTACTAAGCGTGTATTATTATTGGTATCACTTTTGGCATTTATTGTAAAAATTTCTGAAATAAGCACTTTTCGTGTCTAAGTTTTTGTGTTCGTGACGCAAAGATTCACTTCCGACCTTACATACTTTTAAAACATGCATGTTTTATTAAACATAAAAGATTGTCCAAGAACTGTAGAAACACCCTGCACACTGTTTTAAAAACACCATAAAAATAACATGTTGTGTGGAACCCAGTCCTAAGACTGGTCTGATGCAACCCTCCATGCTATCCTATCTTGCGCATGCCTTTTCATTTTCTTATAACTAGCACAACTCGCATCCTCCCTAATCTGATTAGCGTATTCCTTCCTTTTCCTCCCTAGCCTCCCTAGTCTGTTCTCACCCCACACACTTCCCTCTAATGCTAATTTTACAAGACACTCATGTCTTTCACGTGACCAATTAATCAATCCCGTACTCCATACTGTTCGTTCTTCCCCTATTTAGAACTTCCTGATTAGTTACTCTATCCACCCATCTGATTTTCAGCATTCTCCTATAACACCACATTTCAAAGGATTCTATTCTTTTCCTTCCTGCCACTCCTGTCGCCCGCGTTTCGCACCCATATAACGTCACACTCCATAAGAAAATTTTTAGCAATGATTTCCTAATATTCAAACTGAATCCCCCTTAAGTGAATTCCTCTTTTTCGCGAAAGCCTTCCTTGCCTGTCCTATCCTACTCTTTATGTCTAGTATACTTCTACCATTGTTATTACGCTTCGCAAGTAGCAGAGTTCCTCAACTTCCGTCAAATTATCCTTTCCCAATTTAATACCCTTTGTTATTCCACTGATTCCCATACTACACTCCATTATCTTGGTTTTCCTCCTATTAATCCTCATATTGAACTCTTTCTCCAGGACCACGTTAATGTAATTTACTATGGTTTACAAGTCTCCCCCAATACTACAATATTATTGGCAAAGCGTAGGGTTTTATTTCTTCTACTTGGAATATGATTCCTTTTCCATATTCCGTTTTAACTTTATTCATCATAAGTTTTCTATAACATATTATCGTTTAACCGTCGAAGAAATGAATGTATTATTCTGGCTAGTGCATTAAATTATAAGAAACTTAATAAATTAACTGAAATTGCCCTGAACAGGAATTTGTTTGACAGGTTAGGTATAAATTACAATGACATACGCAATCTAAAGAAACAGTATTTCCAAATTACTGTAGTACTTCGATTCCGAATACACAATAAACTAGAAAAAGAGTTTGTAAAAGTGACTACTGCGGTAACAAAATTTAATATTAAATTAATAAATATATCATGGTAAAAAAGCGTTTGCTTACCTCCATATGTTCTGGTTTTGAAAGATGAACTTCAGGTACGAAAGCATTCCAAGTTCTAAAAAGTCTTCCAAATGTCGTTGATCTCTTCATGAAAAAGTCGAATAATTCTGTAAAAAATAACGTTTTAATCAGTTCACGCTTTTAATTTCGATCGTTATTTATTTAAATAGTCAACTTGCCTTCTCGTGGAATACCGAAAACCTCATACACTGTTCCTATAAGTGGATAATGATATGGTCCAGGAAGTTTCTCTAAGTGATACGCCATTTTCTTCTTCCATGACATCAAGCGGAATATATAAGAGACTGGAAAGGCTATGAGGAACATCCATAGTATTGCAGAGATGACAGGTTCCATTCTATGGTTTTAAAAATGAACTAGATTCTTCAAAACGAGTTCATTTATCAAAGATTTCCTGAAAAAAAGAGAATAATATTCTAATATTATTTAAAATTGTAGAATGGCAGTAGAAAAATAACTACAGTTACCATACACTTTAATATCACATATGAATAGTCCGTTGGTTTATTACTATTTGAATCAGATTGCTGAAGCCGAATGGCTAAATAAATATCATCGATCGACGTCTACAACTTATATATTTAAACTCATGTCTAATATAAAATTATTTTTAATATACTATTGATATAACTAAAGAAACCTCGTAAATAAATGCTGAAAGAATCTAAATTCCGATTTTATTTAGCTTCGTGACAAGTTTACGAGCAAAGAAAATAAGCTAGTATATTAAATGAGAGGTGGGAAATTATATTTTCTAACAAAATATATTTATAAAAAAGAGAAATCAGAATAAATTGGAAGTAAAATAACCAAACTGTGTGTTAGCTTCCTATTTGTTATAAATGCTACAAACGTATTCTTTACAGTTCCAGTGTAAACAAAAAATTGTATTGGGTTATGGTCAGAGAAAGAATTATTTAATGAAATTAATAAATTTAATAAAATAAAATAATAATAAAGTATTTTTCCGGCATCCTCGGAATATTGAAGGATTTTATGTCCAAAAATATCACTGATGGTCACTCATAATACAAAATATATAAGAATAATATATTTCATAACTATCATAAACTTCTTTCATTCGTAAAATTAGATTAGATAAAAAATTATGAAAAAAATATATATTATTCAAATAAAATTTTTAAATTGTTATATAACTTTCTTCAGTGCAACAAACGAACTTATTTTATTATTTTAAAATAACACGTGGACACGTGGAGTTCTGTTTTATCACCGGAATCGAGTAAACCTCACAAAATTTCAAGTCCATGAGAAGAAAGGATAAGGTTGAACACTGAGTTATAAGATTTTAGATACAGTCACAAAATGCAAGTTATGCATTCTTCGGAGATATCATCCATACCGTTCTTACGTACACAAGCCGAGAATCCGTCGTTGCCCGGGTATTTCTTTATATTAGTCCAATAATGCATTTAATTCGACACCAATCTTTTATCCTACACATGATCTAACCGGCATCGAGAGCAATACTATTTTGAACATTTACCTCTTCACTTTCCCTGCCCTACCTACGGAATATTTATTTCACCGTAACTGGCGCAATGACGTAATAGTTTCAAGAATTCTACTGGTACCTTAAATAAGCACAGTAACCGCAAAAATACATAAAAAAATCAGTACATGTAACACTGGTATGTTAAGAGTCGAAAAGCTTCCCAGTACTCTTAGTGACTCAAAATTGTGGAATCAAACAAAGCTTTGCAGGAATTCCTCCACGCCTTGAAGAACTTTGTTTCACCGCCACACCTACGGGATGAACTACGTATTCAATATTGAAATTAAACTGATTGACTTGCATAAGCCCTGATTCGACACCAATGTCAGCTGTTTACGTATTATAATTACGCAAAAATCTGTCACTTCCTTTCTTCTTTACGCCTAGGGGTTGAACTACAACTTAACCCGGATTGTGAACGTTGTAATTAAACTCAGGTGCCTCTATACACCCAGAATAAACATCATTGTCGGTCTTTTTGCATTATTTTTATGTTATGCCCTTCCACTCCAACGGATGCTCCCCTTCATTCTCATTAGATGTTAAAATTCGGCACTAACAGCTCCGAGAACGACACTATCAGAATCGGCGACCCCAAAAACTTACATTCGATACTAATAATTATCGATTTAGAATGTTTCTGAAATGGCACCTTCATCCCTATAGCGATGTTTTAACGAAGTATTTGTTCCTGAATCATAAGTAACATGTTTACAATGTTTGGTAAAAATTGCTCCACTTGTTGAATATTGTAATCGGATCATCTTTTCCCACCTTCCACTCCGAGGAGCTGAACTAATATGCAACCTGTACGTTGAATGCCAAAATTAAACCCAGCGACTTCCAGAACCCGAGATTTGACCTCAGTGTTGGTTATTTTGGATTTATTTTCATGTAACGCCCTTCCACTCTTATCCCTGACAATGCTCCCACCGCACTCTGAAAAGGTTTGAAATTATTCACAAAAAATCGACGAGAGGAACCACATTCAAGCTTAAAAAAATTATTCGAGACAAATATCGACTCTGTTTGTATGTTTTAATATTTTCCCTCATTCAGTTCCGTGTCTAGGTGGGATAGTCATGTTTTATCACCCCCTCCCCCAACTAATGTGCTGGTTTCCGAGTGGTAAGGGACATGTGCACAACATTTGGTAGAAATTATTTACATTTCTTGACAGAACACACCTATATACGTCCACAGATACGTACATACAAATTTATTTTATTTATTTATAACGAAGTTTACAATTAACTAACTTTTCTTTTTACTTTTAACAATTGAAAGTCACAGTTTTACTGTTTCGAAGCAATGAATAGTATTAGTTACCATTTTTAACTATTTTATGCCTTTTAAATTTAGAAAAGTTTATGAACTAATAAATTTTATTATCTTCTGATTAATTAAAAGTTGAACTGAAGCAATAGGTACGAGAAGAACATAAATATAGATGACTATGGTAATAAAAACATCCGAAAGCTTCTATAAATGATGAAAAGGGAAGTATAACAAATACTTTCTATAAATTTCTGGACTCCATGTTTTAATTAATCAGTAATAATCCATAGTCCTGTATATTTCCTACTATGTTTATTATCTTGTTTTAGATAATTATATTATAGTAATAGATGTTGATAACAAATCGTAAATGCAATGACCTCTTCAAATAATATGAGAAGGTAACATTCGATGCAGTGGTAGATTAACGTATAAGCTACTATAGCTTGGTGTCCCAATCCAAATTTTAATATATTTGAAATAAAAATAAAATTAAGAAGAATCATCAGCTCTGAGTAACGCTCTTCGTGAAACGCTCGGCATTAGCTTCGTCAATAAAAAAACGCGTTCTAGAGAGTAAAATTTCAAACCATTTTCACATAATAACAATTATATAGCATTCTATGCATGGTCAGATTTACGTATAATCTACACACAAGCTATAGCTTAGGATCCCCACCCAAATTTTTAATATATTTTCATTAAGAATAAAATTACTAATTTGTCCTCCAGATATATAAGATAATTATTTCTTTTTCTTCCTAGGCTCTGCAGCTCATTGATGGCCTTGGCCTACCGGGTCGACTACGGTCTGTCATCTTACGATACACATTCCAAAATGCGGTGTGATGCGTGGTCAGCGGATCGATTCTCCAGCAGCCTTAATCCCAGTCTCCGTGACCACGACGACACAAACATCGAACCCGGTATCTCCATCGTGAAAGGCAGCGACTCTACCCACTAGACCACGGGAGGCCGGTATAATTATTTTACATCCATGAATATTAAAGCTGAAACCTTAGATACTAATAACAATATAACTGAATTTTTAATGAATAAAAATCTTGTTAAAAAGGAATTGACTTATACTATTTGCCAAAATTTTCTTATTTTTTTAAGTATACAAAATAAAGTTTGATTTTCTTGCCATCGTATGATAAAACACGTATAAAAGTTATTATTCTATGAGAAGTGGATCATTTTGTGATAAATTTACTGGGGGACTTCAAGATGTTTTGAGAATATTAATAAAACTTATCCGGGTCTTTTGAAATGACATATTTCTGTTCACCAGCGTTTTATTATTAAGTTGTGATGAATAAAAATGATTTTGAGTTAAACAGTTATACTTTTATTAACAGTTGAATGTCGTGTATCCGAATATCAGCTATCAGAAACGTCAAATATCCAAAGTGATATTTCCTCCACTTTAATTTTAACGGCGAGGCTTTTTTAATGCACTATTCTGAACAAACTTTTTTTTCAATCTAAGATACTAAAAGGATCCTAACTGCCGAAGAATAAGAGAATACGGTTTGCAAGATTTTGTTAAAGCCTACGGGTTTTCTCTAAATTCAAACTGCAACGAAAGCTACTTGTTACTGTACTGTTCAATAAGTCTGATCAACAACATTGGGAAATACGTTTTACGACTCTTTCCCGGAATACTTAATGATTCCAAAAATAGACGACCGTTTTAAGTAGTAAACCATATTTTTTACGTACTTTCGTATAACATTATCATATAGGTATTTTAAATTTTATAATTCGCTTATCTGAACAATTAACAATCCGAACTATAATAGATGGTTCCAATCAGTTCGATAATCAAGGTTCTGCTGTACGACTAGTTGTCTATCAGTTCAATCCTTTAGGTGCCTGAAAATTATATTGGTCACCTATATAAATTATCTGAACTTATAAACGCTTAGAGCTTCGTCAAGTCTAAAGTTGGCCCTTGCTAATGTTGATCGATTTTAAAAAATTGGAAACGACAGAGTACCTAATTAGAGGAGTCAACTGTAAAATGTGATGATTTTCGTTTCATACTACAAGACGGAAACAACAGGAAACAAAAATGATGCTGGTTAATTGACCTGAAAATGCTGTTACAGATGTATGATCTTTGGAGGGAATCCCATCAGGATATTAGTCAATTTATTTGTACAAAATTAAATTTATAACAATAAATCAGTTTATAGAAATATATGTAAATATGGCCGCTGTTTCAATAATATAAAAAAGAAATTCGCAATCCAAAGATCTTAGCACTGTCCAGGAATGCAAGAAGTTTATAGAAATATATGTAAATATGGGCAATATTTCAATAAAAGAAAAAAGAAATTCGCAATCTAAAGATCTTAGAGACTAAGAGTCGGAAAATAACGGAGAATTTTCAAATAATTTATAAAAATATCTAGTATACCATTAACCAACTCTTACATTTAAAAATGAATCGGAAACACCAGAAACTTACCAACGAAGGGCTCTGCACGTATTTCTCTGAATGGAATTGTTGTACTGAGACAGTTAATGGGTCCCTCTGAAGATTTGTTCCCGACACCTCGCTACCATTGGCTGGAAACGTTGAGGTCACGAGGCGCTTCCTCGCACACAAAAAGGCGTGTTTCGCACTCCTCGGGTTTTTCTGGAAATGCCGTGTTGAAATTATGGCAAGGTGCTTCTGCTGATTCCCGTCACCTTTTTTTCTTCGCTGCATCTCAAGATTTATGTTACACTTCAACTTAATTTTTTTCTACATATTTTCTCATTATTGCATCTCATATTTTTTTTTGTGAATATGGGAACAAGGTTGCCCCCTTGACGCGTTCTGGCCTATTAACACGTAGGTACTCAAGACAAATTTTGGCGCATTAAGAACACAATGCGTTTGTTTTCCTTCGTGTAGGCGCAACGTCATCGTAACACTTACAGTGAATAATTATTTACACAAGGTACTACCGTAAAATGTGCACTCTTTATGCACGTATAACAACTCTACGTCAAGTCAACTAAAATCAATACTTCTATAAGAGTAATTAAAAGTAACGTATATGTCTACCATTACTTATGAAGTGATAAAAAAATTTCAGATAATTTACTAACTCTGTTTTTGTGTCTGACGCATAAAAGAAGTCGAAAGAGGCTCCCGTATTTACTAAACCCTTAAGAGTTTAGATTGGTATTAAGTATAACATTGAAATTAACTTGTGTTAAAATCCATATATCTAAAAACGTTTTGTCAGTATGTATGTCCCATCTATAAGCGTCCAAACAACTGGTCCGAATAAGACCAAATTTGGCACACATGTTCCTCAAGACCCATGATCGTTTTAAAAAAGAGAAAAATATTTTACGTAAAAGGTTTTGTGTCCCTTATGTGCATCGAGATCTCCACAAATGCGCGCGGGTTGCCTATATACTCGATCTGTAATACTATTTTTTTTAAATTATAAACATTTCACGTGGTAATTAACCTATCGTTGACAGACAGCTAACTCCCTGTGGAATAAACTTCTTTGGATCGTCGATACGATGTATACGTGTATTAGTTTTTATTATGCGAGTCAGGTATATTTTAATATTGCTCATTTGTAAAAGCAAATAAAATATTATGCATTTCATAGTAATATTCATCAGAGATAAAAGTATTAAATTAAATAAGCTTTAATGACAACAATACTGAATTCAAGTGAAACAAATGAAATTATCAACAAACCTCCGTTGTTACTACTTTTTGAAGATGTTTTTCGGTTGTTTTCAGCCTCTAGCAAAGGCGGGACTCAATTTGAAGAAACGTGTAAGGGCTTATTTTCTTTTTCTCACCGAGACCTATGAGTAGATATCCCTCGCCCTGAGTAACAAAATTCAATTTCGGAACCCCGCCAACTTTTGGCCCTTGTAGTTTGAAACTGAGGAATTTAGAAAAAATCTGAGGATACATAGCCGTCTGGAAATTCGAATTCTCTACTGTTCTGGTCATATGACCTTTTCTTCTCGTGTTGATGGACAAATTGACTTTCCTAAAGTCAGCAGAACTGTTGTCAAAAGTACCCTAGAACTGATCAACAACATATATCCTTCCATCAATTACAACTATGTAAAAATTAAGTGTCTGTGTTAGAGGACTATTCTGCACCAAAAAATGATATGCTGGAATTCATAAAAATAATTTTCTCAAGGCAATCCAAGGTAGTGGCAAATTACATAAATCTATTGATAAAACTGTGTTACATAATGATTCTATCCAGTTCCTAAATTCCTTAACTCCAACTGGAATGCCTCCACATGTTCTTACAATGAAAAAAGTGCTCGCGTGACCTTTCTGAAAATCTAAACCCACCAAGGCAGATCAAGCAGCTGCTGCCTCATGTCATCGAATCACCTATTCTCACAGATCCATCTGCATGAGAAAATGTTTTCATTACAAGGATATTTTTTATCAGCCATTGGTTTCAGTTCCGAAAGGATCGAATTACCTCTTAAATTATTCTTTGTCATGTGCATCAACAAATCTCAAAGCCAATCACTTAAATTTTCTGGTCTGTGTTTACAGGTTGACAGCTTAAAATAAGATTTATGTTCTTTAATGTTAGTATTCAAAGTATTTTTTTGTTTGTCCTTTGTAACAAAATACACAATTATAACAATTTATTTTCTTACATTGGTAGTTGAACATTGGATCTTCATGTCATTTGATGAATCCATAAAAAGTGAAGACTTAAAAATTACAGCCTTTTAAATAAATATATTACATTAGACGACAAACTACCACAACATGGCAAGACTGTTTGTCTCATTTTAAAACTGGCTTTAATGTGATGTCAGTTAATATTGTTATGACGTCATTGCAGAAATGAAATAAGGGTGAGCAGAGCTTTTGTTCGTGAATTTGCCCAGACAACATTTATCACTGGAAACGCCAAAAATAACGTGGAGATATATGAAATCTTTAAACAAGCAAATTATATACATTGGATACTGAACCAAAAAATAAAATTGATCTTTGAACATCAGGCTAGGGGTGATGTTGAAATTCGTTTCAAAAAAAGAACTGAGCATAAATATTACCAACAAATTAGTTCAAATAGGCGGAAATCAACCATGATAAATTGGTGAGTTTGTACCATCTGACCATATAAGAAAAATTATTTTTACTTGAATAAGGGAATTTTCTAAGAAATAAAATCAATCATATTGTAAAAAGCAATTAATCACATCCTTCCGAATTTTCCTAACATCACTTTTAAAAAATAGGAACCTTTCGCTAGGAAACCATTATTGATTTTTGGGGGGTTAACAGATCCAGAAAAAGGCAACTCCCCTTTAAAAGCATAGGAAGGGAATTGAAAAAGGGGATGCGGATAAAGCATTATTTTTAACCTCGTAGTATGCGAGTGAAAGTAGAATAAATAACTTCAATTATCATATATAGATAATAAAAACCTTCTGAACTTTTACATAAAAACAGATTTTAATAATTGAACTTATAATTAAATTTCTAATTATAATATACCATTATTCTGCTTCCACACACATACCATATTGTTTAAAAAACTGAAAACTTCAGTCCTGGGTCTTCAATGATTTCCGAGAAAAGTATCTCTAAAAGTCATCATTAATACATTGGCAACACTCTACCTAAACTTAAATGTGTTTAAGTTCAGCTAAAGTAAAGTCCGAAATGAAATGTTTTAAAGTTTTCATTAAAATCATAATTAGCTAATATCAAGAAACTATTAAACCAAAAGCTAACGTCTGTTCAATTAGCAGCAATCACTGAAATCATTAACTGAATTACTATATGTACATACATAAATACAAATTCCCAAGATAAATCTGGGGATTTTCTGAATATTTATTGGCTGCTACTTAAATAAGGAAGACGTGTAGTTATCCTCTATTCATTTCGTCACTAAATAAAACATTCTTGGGTTTCCAACGGGGATAAATATTTATCCTTGGGGTACTCCTCCATCGTCGTCAGGTAAATATCGGTTACGTGTGTTAGAACTGACAACTATTTGCTGTTGCAGATTTCAATTAAACATATTTAACCTGGATGGGAACCCTATAATGTATTGCTTATTGATAATTGACACCGGGAAAGTCCTCGCTGTCTTGTCTCGACACTGTTTGCTGTATGTATGAACAGTACTCGCGGCGTAAATAAGCTCACAGACGAGGAAAAACCATCGTAAATCAATAAAGCATACTTGAGTATAACATTAGATTAGATTCTTACTCCCATTATTCTTTATGTTTATGATAGCTTATCTGACCTGATATCGCAGACAATGCTGTTTTACAGTTTTCCGAATGGACTGACGGATACGAATGAATGTAGTATCAAGGTAACAGACACCTTAGGTATCCGGAAAACCACTTCCCTTACTATCCTAGGGAGATTCGACGGACATCCTACATGAACCACAATAGCAAAACACTTCACGAATTAAAAAACATAAAAATATTGTTCACGGAACACATTGATTTACTACAATGGACGAAGGCCCACAAATATAGAACAAAAAATCGTGATAAAAATCGTTATAGGCACATTGATCGAGTTATGCAAGTTAGGGTTATTTATCTGAATATGGCTTTATTAAAGATTGAAGTTTTCCTCGGTGAATGGTTTGTATAAACAGTTCTCGGACTTCTGTGTATTAATCGTATTGTAAAGCCTATACTATTCTCATAAGTAAACTGACGCCTATATATAAGTAAAAACCAGTTTATGAAGAGTAAAAATTTTTTCGACATTCCGAAACTATTTGTGGCTGCTGTGAATAGACGGAAGTGTGAACAATCCTGTCATTACCTTTGTAGCATGACTGATTTATTGCGGACAATTTCAGCCCGGACCTTTTGAGGGAGAAAGTGATTAAAACAAACGGATGTGGCAACAGTAAACGTTTAAGCAGTCTTATAAAACCGGAAAATATTTTATGTTTGGGGAATTTTCGCGAGTCACATTTCGCCCTGCCCTTTATAAGACTTAGAATGCAAAAATTTCTTCGGTTAAAATTATTTTAGAGAAAGAGTCAATATAGCGTAAGAGGTTCTCGGTTAAAGTGGAAATAAAAAGAGAAATCGAGCGTAACGTTAAAAGTGTTAACGTGAAAAAAATTTGAATTGGTGTGAACAGGTCATTACTGAATAATAAACGCCTCCACATTTAGGCCTTCAAAATGAACAAAAGTGCAAAGAAAATTATAAGTTTTCAATTGAGAAAACTAGACAGTTCATTAATGGGTGGTTTAAAATTAACCTAGTTCCTGATTACTTTTAACAGTCCTATCTCGAAAGTGCAAGTAGAACGATTTTTCTGGAAATGTTTTCTATAAAAAAATTATATTTCAGTTTAGTTTACTTGTGCAATGTGATTTGATTATCAATAATAATAAAGCAATATATTTTGTTGTTCTTTCTGCAATCTCTGAAAATAAAAGTAAAATCCAAATATAACGTCATCCGTTAATATGAGTAAATTCGGACTGTCCCGTCGAACTTGTTATAGCCCAGTTCGATTGTATATATATATATATATATATATATATATATAATAAGGAATTCGATTTGTGCGCTTTCAGATAATGCGTCAGCTTTCCGTAATCGGTGATACACGAACTGATAACAGTTGATTGCAAGGTTTATAGATTTTGTGTACACACAAATTCACCAACATAAACCTTTATTAAAACATTTATATTAATTTATTTAAGCACTACATAAATTAAGTTCGGCTCCAGCATATTTAATCTTAGCTACACCGGCTTTAATTTAATATAAAATATCAACTTTCCTTTACTGAAGGGTGTTCTGCGTCATATTTAACTGACTCGAAAACAAAGCTTTTGATTAAACTGTGTATAATTTAGAAAAATAATAGCACTTAATCGGAGTAAATATTACGATTGGTTTGTTCTTACAGTTTTTCTGGCTAAGGTCCTCAGTACCTTTAACGTTCCAGCACAGTTCCTGTGCAGCAAATGGGAGTGGAGAATAATCTGATGATCTTCTAGTTCGTTGTCCCAAGAGACTGATGTGAAGGTGCATCCTCAAGCAGCTGTTGAATGGACGTCCAAGCAGGTCTGACACGATCCGCGATGCGTTACTGGATAGTTTGCTCCAAAATGGGAACTCGAGCATCAAGGCTCCTCCAGGACGTGATTATTCGTCCCAAGATACAGGCACACTCGTATCGTAGAAATTCAAATTTCATTTTCAGCATAGAAAAAACGATTTCACCCCTATTTGCATTCAATTGAACTATGAAAATTTTCATATTGTTTTCTCCTAATTAAAATCAATTAGCCCTGTTCAGTGTACTCTGCTCGTCCGCGTGGATCTGATCTCATTGAGATCCACCCGTCGTCGTCTGTCATCGCCGATTCACTTCATCAAAATAATATCGACAACTGATTTAACGGCGTGTTCACGGCGCGCTACGTCTTGTCATCTCTGTACAGACCAATCGTACAATCCCATTTTGGTGAGGCCTATGAAATAACGTCCAATCCCGTTGGCCGACCAAGGTTCAGCCACTGCGCAATGTCGACAATTACAATATTACGAATAGCCAGGTCAACAAAGGAAAAAAATCCGTTATTAGCTAGTTTTTGCCGGCTGCTGGGCAAGACCCCCGCCTCCACCCCCCCCCCCAACCCTGGTGGTCACGAAGATACAGAATGGGGGTCGCAAAAAACTACCTTGTGTTCAGTTTTTACGTTGTAGCATTTCTATGAACTGAAGAAACGAAATATTAATTATCACGAAAGACCGATCTTGTGTTTAAAAGCTAATTTGAAGAACTATCAGGATATTCAAGTTTGCCACTAAGAACCAATACATGAATACATGAATTTTGGTTTGAAATCAAATTAGAATATCTCGTACTAACGGAATTGGTGCTAAGATATTGCCTCATTTCAGAACCTGCAGCCATAGCTCAAAGGTTGAGAGCATGAGTGAATAAATGTGGACTCGGGTTCGGGTCGCACTCAACGGAACCAGTTTTATTTGTTTACTTTATTCCCTTTCTAGTATTTTCTGTTTCTAGAATGTTCAGTTTTCTGGAATATTCCACGAATGTATAAATTGTACTGGATCTCGAAGCGGAGGCAGTCTTTTACAATGCGAACCTTTGCATAACACTTCGTCTTAAATAAACGTCTATAACCTCTGTCAGTGTTTGTTACTGTATCTCACGATCCTGCAGAAACGTGACAATATTACTACTATTTTGTTCAGCGTCTTATGTGAATTGCCTTTTTCACATTAACGTGCTTATGAAAATTTTAATAAATGCTAAAATATATTACAACCTGCACAAACTTAAATTGATCCTAGATTTAATTATATAAAAATAAACAATCTCATCCATCACTTTAATATTTTTTGGCATTAATAATGTATGTTATAAAAATGTTAAAGGTAGGAAATAATGATTACGAAAGTTTTTTTCTTGTAATAAGTACGTACTTGTATAGTCGAATTGTAATGTTTCAGACAAATTCAGTTAAGATAATTCTTCTGGTGTTTCTCTTTTCATTATTTCAGGGGTATTAACATTTTAAAGTACTACGATCATTTTTTTTAGATTAGGAGTCTTATGTATGAGTAATTTCATTATGTTTCTGCCACGGGGCTTACGCTAAATCGTAGACCAACAATAAATACAAATACTTGACAAGGAATTGGTTTGTATTAACTATTCCTTATATTATCGGCATTGTAGATGACACCCAACAATACTTGACTACTTTTTCTCACGATATAAAAACTATTACAACATAAAATAATTGCATATGCGATTAATTTTAATTAAATGAGTGATTATAATACATATTGGATACTTGGATACTTTTTCATTAAAATACATATATTATATATACATATATATTATAGCATGATATATATATATATATATAATTATTTAAATATAGTAAATGGCATGAGGCGGAGCTGTTGCACACATCGGCATTGGGCTAATATGAAAGCCATGTGTTAAGTACTTCGGGCAATAAGAGAACAGCTAGACGGCAAACAGGGAAAGTTTTGTCGAAATCTGTGATTGAGATATGGAATAACCTAAATCTGCAATTCGAAACGGGGAATAACGATCCCATCATCACCTAAAACGTAAGATCGAGGAGATGGCACAAGGCGGAGTAAAATTTTGTAGTCTAATAATTACAATAATTATTTTTTTATATTAACAGGGAGTTTTTCTTATATAATTTCGGTTGTCTGCAGTTTGCGCGAGTAAGGGACGCATGTCTAAAATGTCAGATGTTGTTATGTTTTGGGTCTTTGCCTTGCTCACGCGTGGCCTGGAATAAATTAAAGAGGCTGACCAAATGAACGGTAGAGAATTTCGGAAGGTTACCGAATGGAGAGAAAAGGTGGGGCGAAGCCTCTTTAAAAGCGCGCCAGAAAATTGCATGTGGGTTTGTGAGGAGAAAGACTGAGGAGACTGCATGGAGTGAGTGGTGAGAAAGAGATTGTGATGAGTCAGTCGTTCAAAAAGAGATTTTATGGAGACTGGGCGTTGTAGGCGTAGAGATTGAGCTTCAAAAACTGACGATTTCTGAAGCATTGTCTGACCACGGGCTAAAACAGCTTATTATCCATCCCCGCATCTACCTTCGAGTACTTGCCGCCCAGGCTGCAGACACCCATGTAAACGGTAAATAACAGTTCCCGAAATAGTCAATATATATATATTGACTATTTTATTGACTATATATATATATACGGGACAAAGCAGGAATTAGGACTTTAATAATGGCCCACCATACCCTGATTGTATGGGCCCCTCAGGCACAGATTGCAATGTAAATTTAAAAAATGTAAAAATGCTAAATAAATTCAAAATAAATGTATACATCTAATAATTTTATCTTGTTAATTATAATCTTTGTAACAAAAGTCCTATTACAAGTTCTAAAAGCCTGGCATGTTGACCGAAGGGGCGTATCCCTCTGCATTCTGATATAAGTATTCTTACATTAATAGGAATCGGAATATAAAACAGATATGGATTGAAACTTGGTTTGATTTGACGACATAAATAGATTTAGGCTGTTGGAAAGCATGTAATACGAGTGTTTACACACCTCTCTAGCTAAAAGTGATCCATCTGGAGTAGAACTATGAAAGTAGTGTGCCATCAGAGATATGAATGTAGTGTAACGAACTTATCTTTAATTACATTCCTGCTTTAATATTGAAGTCTTCAGTTTCAATTATTTAAATATTAGTTTTCAAATGTCATCCCTCATTAGATTCCACGTTCAATACGTTCTACGTAATTAATTCTTGAAGTAACGAAAATTAAATTAAAAATATATTATACTTAAATATAATATCATTCGCAAGACTTTTATTCCGGTTTTAATGTCTTCTGAAGTCATTTATTATACATTCATTCAGCTGGACATTTTTTTGTCACACTTACATCGTCTCTTCTTGTCACAGTCACATTGTGTCTTCTACGCGAGACAAAGATTTCACTTTCCTATAAAAACGATATAAAGTTAGTCGACATGATTTAAGTCGTGTTCAAGATCTTGAACTTCA
Organism: Eucriotettix oculatus; assembly: GCA_034510155.1. Classification (NCBI taxonomy): domain Eukaryota; kingdom Metazoa; phylum Arthropoda; class Insecta; order Orthoptera; family Tetrigidae; genus Eucriotettix; species Eucriotettix oculatus. The sequence continues at coordinate 89,505,358 of CM067376.1, forward strand.
GTAGATAGCTAGTAGACAAATATAATCAGTCTTCAATTTATGAATTCTTCGTGCACTACGGACTTGCGCACATAAAACTGGCACTTCAGATATATGATGTTAAAACCTAAGAAGCATTCCCCTTAAATAGCTATTATTGTGTTATTAAAACCAATCATCACTAAGATTGTTTATTATCATAGGACATATCTAGTAACTGTAATGCAGAGTAAGCGTGATGCCGTGTTTTCCTACGTGACGTCGTTTCCTCAGGCAAAGCATGCGTCAGCAATTATACTTGCCTCCGTATCAGTTGCCAGAGGTCATTATATAATTGGAATGGAATCTTTCCAGAACGGATGTAAACATTTCAATATTTTATATATTTTTATTATAACACAAAATAGGATACCATTTAAAAGGCTTTAGTAAAACTTAAAAAAATATTTTATTCATGACTAATTAACAACGTTTCCGTACATATTTGGTATCTCGTCATGTTGGCTATGAATATTATCTGTGATATTTCTGCGGTGACAGAGCATATTATAAATTTCTCCTACATAACATGATACTCATTGCTATGATTTCTTTTACTTATTATACACCCTCAACTTTTATTTAACTAACTAAATAATAATAAATCAGGTAGCCGAAAGCCCTGTAATATTGGAAGGGGGTGATGGAGACGGCACAACATTTCAAATTACAAATTTATATAAATTTTTAAATTAAAATGTATCAAAGAAAAACAACAATTTTTTGTCTCAAACGGTATAATAACCAACCAATATTATCAAATTACAAATTTAAACCATACTTTTTTTCTTTTATAAAATTTATCGAAAAGGAAAATCAACAGTATTCTTCTTTGCTGAATGTTGTAAAGCAGTAACACTTTAAATCGAACGTTTTCCAATTTAATAATAGATGTTCCTAATCACAAAGTAATTATAAATTACAGAATTTATAAATATCAAATTTTATAACTATCTTTTACTCAAAATGTTTCTCTTCTATCAGCCTTCCGTGATTCATATTGTTGCGAATAGTACTGCCAGTTAATCCATTAAATTAAGATTAAAACGGCTTTGTTAATAAAATGGTGACGTCTATAATAAAAGATTATATTCACAACATGTTTCGTTTGCTCGTAACTTATTCAGGTGTTTATATAGGCTTTAGTAAAATTTAGTCATCAATTTACTGTTCCATTGAGACTTATTATCTTTAACATTGTAAACAAATCGGATTTCTTGGTAATAATTATTTTTATATATAACATAAAGAATTTTAATGAGATTTTATGAGTAATTTCGGGGTTACTATTTTTATTCAGCTCTCCTGGAATTAAACTATATTTATAATTGTGCTATTATTAAGTAATTTGAATATTAGACCGCAAGAAAGTACTGTTTATTGTGTCACCTTAATTGTCCAACATTGTGCCCTGCATTGAGGAGGTTAATGTTCTAATAGAAACTGCCGCGTTCAGCAGATGTTCCAGGAGCACGAACCTGCGGCCAGCTGTCACAACGGGACGTCGCACCTTGATCGACGCACTCAAACTTAAACCCTCATCTTCGCTATATTTATTTCGAGTCTTAACATACTTCTTGAAGTTAACAGTAAATTTCGGCCATATATTTAATTCTAAATCCGTAAGTATTTGTATTTTATTTCTTATAATAGAATAAACTTCAGCTAATATGAACGAGGGTGTGATTTAAGAGCTACTGTTAAGGAGCCTTGTGAACGTGAATTGTAGATACCTTTCTGCCGCTTAAATTGTACTTTAAATGTTAACGTAGTTATTATTAAATACTTCCCCTCCTCACCTTTACACATTTACATATAATTGATCAGAGCCAAGACCCATGAGATTCTCATGCTCGCCTAAAGTATTTGCGAATCTTGGCAAATCGGTTCTCATCCTCCTGTTTGGTTCGCGCGTATCGCAATATTTGAATATTTTAGAAGACGATTGTCGTATTTATCATTAATGAAATTAATAATACATATCCAAGGGAGAGGATAGCGTTACAATAGATTGAGGTATCCATAAAAGAATGTCCCAGTTATAAAATTTAATCATATGAACTGTAAGCGTTGTAGATCACAATTAAAGGTAACCCAAACAGTTTTAGATAAGCACGTACAAAATACAAATTCTACGTTTCTTCACTACTTTGGAGATTAATCGTGTGATATATGAATAAATATACAGAATACCGTGTTTATTATGAGGGTGATCCAGTAGCTGGCAACTCCCCTCTTATAGCATAGGAAGGTAATTTAAAAGGGGGATCCGCAAGGGAAAGGAAGAAAGCGAAGGAGCGGTTTATGGCCTCCGGGATATAGTTTAAGGATCCAACCAGGTATTCTCCTGAAAGTGATATTAGACAAACCCTAGAAAATCTGCATCAGGTAGGTTGAGCTATTGGGTACCTGTCTAACACCCATCTGAATGACGGAAGAGAAATTTGCTGTGCAATCGCAGAATTCCCTTCTCCATGCATCGACCACTTTAGGAGGCAGCTGGCCGACTGATCCAATAGTATCAGCGAACAACTCATAGATGTCGTTGATATTAAATATGTATTATTTACTTCATAAAACTAGAAACTCGAATAAAAGTATAGTTCGCATAATTAGCTAATACATTTGTTTTATAACAATTAAATTTCAGATAAATATTAATCTTTGTGTCATTAGTTTATAAGAAAATAAAATAATTTTACGCAGCTGTAGCTGTATGCCTGTTTCTAATTTATTTCTTAAAATTACACGATAGTATTACGATCGCGGAAAGAGAGCATACTATCATAAAAATTATGTTATTAAAATTGTTTACTTAAAAATGCCGTATTGATTCAATTATGGCTAATTAGGATTGAAAGACTAAATTGGAACGCGTTTTAAGACCGTGTTCATGCTATCAGAATTAAACTTTTCTTCTTTTTCTTTCATGGCCTAATGTGTTGTTCAAAAATATAACCTAAATAATATAATTATTAAATAAAGTATTAATTAATAATTAATTTTGCATTGGATGTTGGTAATCTTTATACACGTTTAAAAATGTGCGTAGAAACCATTAAATCTGCCAAAGCACAAATAATTTACTTTTTCGCGCGAAACCTTAAACCAGAAAAGATTATATACGTACATATATATACAAGTATACGCTGACAATTTTTTGGATCTTTACAACTTATGCAATTTAGAGTATGTTAATTTTGTATTCCAGGATTTTAAAAATATTCCTATTGCAAAATTTGAGACGGTAATGAGATATATAGCGAAAAGTAATGTTGGCTACCTTGCTCTACCTTCCCCTTTTTCAATGCCCTTCCTGTGCTATTAAAGGGTAGTTGCCTGTTTCAGGATGACCCTCATGTAGCCTGTTAGCCAAAACAAATTGTTCTCTGACTTATAAAACCATTTATTATTTCAAATTAATCGCAACTAATTATATGTTTAACTCCCATTATATTCGTTAAAAGCGGCGTGCCTTCGAAAGACCAATGTTCTATGACGATGATTTTTCTGTTATTTTCAGTAGCTTAAGAAATCGATAAATGTGTTTGTTTGACTTACAAAGATGTTGGAGCTCCACGGCGTGATACAGCACTGACACTCTCTTATCTCTCTCACTGCAATTATAGCTGAAATTCTGTGAAGGCCAACGATACATAATACTTTTTTAGCTTTCTATCACTTACATTACGTTCTGATAAAAAATTATAAACTAATTTAAATATTGCTTATAAGGTGTACACAGTATATTGTATTTAATTGTATGAATTGTATGTGTGACATCAGCCGCAAGCGTAGAATGTGTGAAGTAGGCTCACAATCTCAGAATATTCTGATCCTGGATTATATAGTTTCTGAATATATTATGCATTATTTAATTTTGTTTTGTCTGTCTTGTAAATATCTACCTAAACTAAAATTGGGAATCTTGAACGTTTCATCACTTTACATTTAGTCCACTCAATTGTGATGATAAAACACAACTGCTAGAGGAATTTGGCGGTACGTAATCAAAGGCAAGCGGTGTGAGGGAAGTAGTAGGTTACAGACAAACGTTATAAAACTCAGACACGATAGCGCGACTGTTTTTTTTTCAGTCTCGTGAGATTTGGTGGCATCGGATGCTGAGTTTCCCCAAAAACGTCAGTCTGAGTGGGGCAAACGGCTCGACCCAGAGAGGGCGGACAGAATCCATCCCCGCCACCGACGGAATATGAAATAAGAAAGTGAGGAAAAATTATTTAAAATCCTAGAAAAATGGATTTGGGAACATTATGGACGTGGTGTTCGCGATTGCGACATTAAACAGATTATTATTGGAAATGAAAATTGAATTTTAAGAGGAAGAAATAAAAAATTTGAGATTGTCCTGACCGTGGAAATTTAACAACTGGATGAAAACGTGATCCAAATTGCTCATCATAGTTCAACGTGGAATTTTGTTGGGTCCAGTAACAAGTCCAGGAAAGGCTGAGAACAAAGGTAATGACTCTGTCTGTAACCTTTTGTCGATTTCCTGGTACTACCAATTCCGAGTAGGATTTGTGTTAGTGATTCTGCTTTATGAGACTGCCCATTTAGACAACCCTTAGTGTAGAGCTCATGAATTTAGTTTATAAGATATTTAGTGTGTATAAATATTGTAAATGTATAGAGTTTATCGTTACAAAAACCCGTTATGTAAATTAAGAAGTATATTGAATTAATTTATGCTCCTATTAATAAATGTTAAGTTTAATATTATTCACATTTTTATAATAATTCATCTTTATAAAAATAAATGCGCTCCCTCCCTCCCCCACTCCCCTATTCATTTCACCATCACGAAAATCTGGCTCTGTTGTTCTGAGAATAATTTGTTAGTTATCTGAGTAACTAAGATACTTGCATTCGGGATCAGTAACATTTCATGATAAACTGTTGGCATCGGTTCAACACTAAATTTTACGCAAAAATATCAAATAATGTGCGTAATTTAAAATTTCTTTGATTATTACTCACTTATTAAGTTCCATCTAAAAAATTAATTTGCCGATAAACTCTCTAGTTAGTCCTATCAGAATGTAAACAACTATCTTTGAAGCTATTAAATATGATGAAAATCCTAGTACTCTCCGTCTCCCTCACTCCTCGGTGATGTCAACACCTCCGACACGATTTGTTTTTCTCACACATTCGAACATTTTTTGATTAAAATTCCTTCCACCTTCACAACTGTACACTGTTTTCTCCGAGTTTTTAAGTATATGAGTACCTAGTTTAGTTTCAATACGTCCACGCGTTTTAATTTATACTAGTTGTGTGCCCGGCTTAAATATAACTAACATTTTACTTGAGTTAAAATACTTTTTGATTCTCGCGAACGTCGTCGACGCAGAGGCGCCACTCGGATTCACGCAAGCTACGTAAGGTCATAATGTATCCTATAATGAGTTCTACATGTCATTCTGGTAGGACGGATACAAATAGTGTCACGGGAAACGCCGTAAAAGTAAAAATCCCCGAAAGTATTTATTCGACGGAAATATCAGCCTCGCCCCTATGGGTGGAGACCATGTCTTAAATCGACAGTGCTGATTTCGGAGTCGCATGTGTGGGAAATTTGGCTTAAATTGCTCCAAGTTTTTATATTTGTATGTGGAACAAACCTACAAACACACGTACGAAATTTGAGTTTTTTTTACACATAAACAATTAATTTTATTTATAAGTATAAGGCAGTTGATCCATCTATTTCGTCTGTTTAGCGCGACTTGTAAATTTAATGAACATTTTATTTAAGTAACAATATATTTTAATTACTTAAAAAATATACAAAATTGTTTACCTCTCCTGTGCATCGCACACACTGCGCCATATAAATACGACTTGTTGGGTCGCTCACAGCCAATTTTATTTTAAGATAACATGAATAATGTACAAACAAACATCCTGTTTATTATACAGATAGATTTATATGCTGACCGATAAACGGAAATTCCGGGCGATAGGTTATATTACATTACAGAATGCATCCTCTCTTTATTAACATAGAAACGAAATGTAGAGCAAAGCAACCAAATGTTAGCTAGGTCCTCCGGGCAGTAACTTAAGGATCCTTCCCGAAATTCGTATAAAAGTGATGCATGGAATACCAAAGAAGGCCTACATCAGGAATCTCGGGTTATTGGTATTTGTCCCAACTCTTGCGTTGACGGGACAAGAGTAGCATTCCCTTCACTGAGCCTCGACCACGTTAAGAGGCAGCTGGCCGTCTTTTTTAATAGGTACAGTGGACACCTCAAAACTCGACGAGGTGCCTCGGCTTGTCGGAAACTTATTTCAAAGCCTGAGATGAAAGAAGGCATCCCGGAAGGTAGTTCCCCGCGTCTATCCCGGAATATTCACATGCAGGCTTCACTTTATATGTTTATTAGTTGAAAAAGTCGCTATGATGAACAAGTTGAGAAATTCGAGAGAGAATATATTCTAAAAGAGAAATAGGTTTCATAATTTTTAAATGAATATGTTATAGCTATAAAGTGTACATGAAATATAGCCGGAAAGTTTTCGTTTCTGGTGAAGTTAATATGAGGTATGTTAGAAAAGTAACGGGAAGTTTTTAATTTAGCGAGTTGTATTGGTCCGATCCGTGCAATTTTTTCGTCGTTGCTTTGGTAACGGTACGTTTCCATTACCATAAGTTCGTCCCGCAATATGTGCCCAAAATTTGTTGAAATGGATAACGATGGCAGAGTAAGTCATCGAAACGTCGTGGGTGAAGCTTCATTTGACCTGGGAGGAAACTCAAGAACTGTTTATCCAGAATATACACCGGGAAAATCTTCGATCTTTGATAACTGTGCAACAAGTTCCGGGGACAAAAATATTGAAGGTGATCTTGGCTTGCAACGTGTACCGCGACTTGTTCCACTAACAATGGAAACGGACTGCGACATGTCCCAAAGCGACGCGCATGTGCAGTATAGACAATACTCGATGTCCAGGCCCTAATCTACCCTAAAAATTCTTTATTGTTTGAGATTGTGATGTTCTCAGAATTGTATCTCAGTGCGAGTATTTGTTTCATGTTGGAATGGTCTAAATGTAAAGTGACTAAACGTTCAAGCTTCCCTAATTGTAGTTACTCTAGTTTAAAACTTTATGTTATGAAGAAAAATTACTACTGTAGAAAATGTAAATCATTGTGAATAAACAATTTTATAAAGAAAACGTTCATGTTAACAGATCAACATTTTCCAATTCTTCAAAACTACAACAATGGCCTAGCACACTTCATATATGAATCTTGAAATGGAGTGTTTAGAGATTCTGTGTAGATGCATTAAATAACTGTAGATATCACTTATCGCTAAGAATGGAAAGATTTTCGCTAGCATTTAACACGAAGAAATTGTTTCCGGACATTTTCATTTCTTTTTAATCGTCGGCCCAGCAAGGTTTAGTAAAAATTCAAAATCACTTGCTTTCTAACAAAATTCTCGTTCCAATTTACGTAAGACCATCATAAACGAGTTATAGGATCCTTTAAAATGTCTCATTGCTAGAAAACTTTTAATCCACCACTTCTTTCGTTTTAGGTTTTTTTAAAAGTTCAAAGCACTCGCCTGCCATTATCATATTCGCTCAACTAACTCAAAAATCGCACAAGAAACACTGAAAATCAATTTATCTGATTAGTACTAACAAAACTATTGTGTGCCACTCCAGATTCTACTGAATGTTGCAGACGTCGCGGTATAATAGAATCAGTAGAATTAATGACGCCGGCGCTTGTTGTGCGACATGTTGTTGGAAACGCACCCTATGTCTGAAAAGTATGTGTACATTGTTAGCCATATCAGATGTTTAGTCTGTTGTTAGCTGTTAAAAACATTACGTGTGTTTTTGTACCATCGTTTGGTTTCAAAATAGGATCAGAGGATTTTCAATAAATTTTGGTATAATAAATGTATCAGAGGGTGTTAAATATTGCTTTTGGAAAGACTTCTAAAGGTAAAACAAGTTTTTCCGGATGGTTTAAGAGTTTCTAAGAAATCCGTGAAAACGTTGCAGATGACGAGCGTCCTGGACGCTACTGCTCATCAACAATCGGTGAACCTGGAAAAAGTAAGACAAATTATTGTGAAACATGCCAGTCACAATCAGAGAAGTCGCTGATAATGTTCTCTATCATCACAGTAGAGGCATTCTGGATCGCCAAGACCGGAAAAAACTGGACAAGTGTCGTCGAATGTGAAGATTATGAGTACTTTGCTCTTCAGTGTTAACGGCATAGTTCATCGTGAGTTCTTGCCACAAGGTCAAACGATCAATAAGAAGTATTAACTACTAGTTCAACGCAGTTTGCGTGAACAATCCGAAAAAATATATACGAGCAGACTTATGGCGAAACAATTCGTGGCCTTTACAGCACGATAATGCACCAGGTCAGACTTCATTGCTTGTTCGTACCTTTTGGGTCAAAACAACACTGTGATGATGCCCCAGCCTCTATATTCGCCAGACATGACCCCCTAGGACGTTTTTCTAATTCCAAAGTAAAAAGAATCTTAAGGGACGTTCGGTTTACAAGCACTGATGAGATTAAAAGTGCATCGCTGAAAGAGCTAAACGCTATCCCACAGATCGAGTTCCAGATGAGTTTCGGAGACTGGAAGATTCGCTGGTATATCTGAAGGAGACTATTTTTACGGGGTAACATTGGTGTAGAAACAATTCCTGCTACATTTTAACACGCTTCTTAAACAGATTGGAAAGGTACGTCGAAGGTATAAAAACTAAACACTTCTGTTTTTAAAAGAAGAAAAAAGGTTATTAAACTCTGAACTGAAAAGAGGTAAAATAGCGTCACTAAAATTTGTTAGTTTAGCATGGAGGGTTGCATCAGACTAGTCTTAGGACTGAATACCACAACAACAACAAATTTTGTTTAATTTATATACCCTGAAATTAGAATAGTTTAACAAAATTTATATGTAGTTGTAGCGCAGTAGGATCCTCCCTAATTTTATTCGAATTTATGGAATTTTGAATGATACAAAATTTTAGCAATAACATGCTAAATGGTGACAGAGTTTTCCCCGGCTCCAGGCTGCAAGCTGGGAGACATACATGTCTGCATATTTATAACGTTAAGCTTTCTTTTGGCTGAAAAAGCATTCACCTTCAAAATTTCCGAAGGATACTGTTCCCTGTGTCATGCAAAATTACCCGGAGGACTCACGAGGATTCGCAGAACAAACGTTACGTGGGAAAGTGTTTTACCGTGAAGTAGGGATATACGGAGTTGAGCTGTGAAGGTGAGGAACCGAAAAATATTCGGTATGGGGTAAGACGTTGAGAAGGCGAGGAGGCAGAATAAGTGTGGTGCAAGACGTTGAGAGGGCGAGGAGGTAGAGATGGAGAATTGATCAGGACGTGGAAGGGAGGAGAAAGCTAGAGAGTCGAACGGATTTTGAAAGGGAGGATTTTCAACAAGAGTGAAAGGGAGAAGTTGTTAAGAACAAGGAAGACTGGAGAGAAAAAGGAAAAAACTGAGTTTTCCTCAATTATCGGCAGTTCGAGTTCATCCCATTTTCCGCTGGCGGAGGTAAGACCCACCATTCAACCAGACGGAAGAAGAAAGTACCGGTCGCCAAGTAACCTGCATCAGATCGCGAATGAAAACAAAGCAGGTTCGTCAAGTGAACGAAATCTCTGCTAAACGTGGTCACCCCAATGAATAATTAACACTGAGATTTAAAAATCGTCCCCTTAAATTTATTTATTTGTAGTAGCTCGTAGGACCCCTTTTAAAATGATGTTTTTTTATATAAATAAAATTATCATATGATACCATTAAATTTTCATTATTAAATAATTCAAATAATACCCCTAAACATAGTTTGCATTCGAAGAATTTTCGGAGTGGAAATGTATTTGTAATGGTGAACGAATTTTCTAATCTCCTGTAGAGAAATCAGAATTTAAGAAAATACATTGTCACGATCAGTGGCTCAGTAAAAGGATCTTCTATTTTATAAGTATTAATGCGATAACAAATCGTTATTTCTCTAATCTAATAGCTTATGAGAAATGATTCGAAGCTGTTAGCCTTTCGCGACCGTTGCATGTATATCCAATTTTCACGGCCACACAAGTACACATTACATTCTAAATATTTGCTGTCCTATACCATCTTTTGTTTTCCAATACAATATTTCCATTAGACATTTGTGGTTATTTTTATGTATTTCGAAACAAAGAAATCAATTAGTACCTATCAGGACGTTTCCAAGAAATACTCCCTTATCTTTACGAGTAAAGTATCTTTCGTGAATTTTGATTAAGAATTATTTTAATAAGTTTCCGTCGTGACCTGTATAACAATATATTTTACAGGTTCAGCGTGTCTTGATCTGACAAGCGAATTTTCTATAATTTTCCGCTTTACCACTGTAACGCTATTCTGTTTAAACTCCATGTCCCGTGCCCACTTTTACTTCGAATCGTTTCAAGTAGAAAATGCAATTACTTTGAACTATTCACAACGTTAAAGTTTAAATAAGGGCAAAAACGGACAAAAAAAATTTAGTGAAACATAACAAACTATAAATAAAAATAAAGCACCAGAATCAAGGAACACAGATCCTATATTAAGCTTTCACGAGAATAATTATTTGTTATTTCAAAACATATTTTAGAATCTAACCACATTATTGACTGGAATAATTTCCAAATTTTAGACAAAGAGTAATTACAAATCCCGATTAAATTCAGAAATGTTTCACAGTAAACACAATATTAATACTCGGAATGTAAAAACGGACATGGATTTGCTCAGTAGTATATATAATGTTTTAATTCATGAAATATAATATATCAAATATATATTTATTATCTTTGCTTTTTTAAATGTTGTCTTTTGGTTCTTTTATTACTGTATTATTTGGCTGTACTGTCATATCTTTGAAATGTAATAATTTTTGTGCGTTGTTATTTAGTTCAACCTGAAGAGGGTCCAGATCAGGACCGAAATATTTAGTTGATTTTAAATTATAGTTTATGTTTCACTAATTTTTTGTGTTTTTTTGGCCTTTGAATGATACATGTGTCATGTAAAATTTCCCGGAGGACTCACGAGGATTGGCAGAACAAACGTTACGTGGGAAAGTGTTTTGCCTTGAAGTAGGGATATACGGAGTTGAGCTGCGAAGGTGAGGAACCGAAAAATATTCGGTATGGGGTAAGACGTTGAGAAGGCGAGGAGGCAGAGTAAGTGTGGTGCAAGACGTTGAGAGGGCGAGGAGGTAGAGATGGAGAATTGATCAGGACGTGGAAGGGAGGAGAAAGCTAGAGAGACGAACGGATTTTGAAAGGGAGGATTTTCAACAAGAGTGAAAGGGAGAAGATGTTAAGAACAAGAAAGGCTGGAGAGAAGAAGGAGAAAAAACCGAGTTTTCGTCAATTACCGGCAGACATTAAGAACTATTATATTAAAAACGTTCTTGAAAGAGGATGCATAATATGTTAGAATCTTGTTGTAAACAAAAAGTGTATTTTACCGTAACAAATGATACAGTGCGTGAAACACGAACGCTCAAAGATTTTTCTGATAATTGTGCAAACACGTTAATTCAGAAAACCTCTGACTTGTGTGCACCCGACTGTAGTTTCTGAATATTCAACAATTGGACTTCCAATTAGATGAGAAACAATGTAATAGTTTTTCTTAAAGTTTATTACATAAATCATGGAATTAGTTAAAACAGATAAATAAACTACATGAAACAACCATTTTTCTATAATCTGAAATACGTTTCTACTGCACTTCGGCGGACCTCATCAGCTACATGATATAATTAAACTCATATGTTTAAATATGTCATGTAACTGATGAGATCTGCCGAAGTTCAGAAGAAACGTACTACAACATAAAACTAAGTGGTCGTTTCCAGTACTTTATTTGTCTGTTTTGGTAATTTCATGATTTATCTAATAGACGAGAAACGTTTATTTTTATAAAAAAAACTTAATAGTGGCCAAGAACAACGTATCAAATAATACTGTATGTGAAAGACAAAGTATTAAAGTATTTTTACAATGTATATAATTGTACGCCATCGAAACGTCGTGGCTTAAACTCCATTTAACCCGGGTGGAAACCCAAGAATTGTTTATTCAGAATATACACCGGGAAAACCTTCGATCTTTAATATATAATTGTTCTTCGTCACACGTGAAATTCTGTCCTTCCTCGTTCCAGCATATCACGAGTGGCGTTAACATTTTCTGCTGTGTCCTGAAGGCTTTTATGGTACATATCGAATATAAACTCTATCCTTGATGCAAAATGAGAAAAATCGGAAAGCGACAAACTCGGTCCGATCGTTGAGCATTGGAGTAGCGCCAGGTCGTTGCCGGAACACGTCCTATCCAGCGACATCGCGACGTCTCATTCACATAGTCTGCTACATGACTGTAAAATTATGGAGGGACGCCATCTTTTTGAAAGATGAAATTCCTACTATCAGTTTAATGTTGTTGGATGAGCCTCAGTTGTAGAACTTTGAACTACTACGGTCGGTCGTGCCCCTGTTTGCGGTTTTTCCAAAGTAACTTATCTGCACCACGTTCAAAAAATTGAGAGTTTGTTTATCACGTATCATTTCTTAGGTCTTTTGAAATGGTTCGCGGACTTAATAATTTCCCTGTATAATAGAGGTTCTTAAAATATTAAGTTTCAATTTTTTTATTCTGTGACTCTAAACTACTTAGTTTCCGTGTGGGACTTCAACTGTCTATTAAAAGTAATGTGTTTGAAAAACCCTGATCACTTAAAAATATTTTACGTATTACAAGTATATTATTCGTCGGCCTTTTTTAAAAGTATTTCGATAAATGAACATACATTTGTAATTTATTAGTTTTCCTAATTAAAGTGTTAGGAAATCATAATGACAGATTCACTGACTTAACGAAAATATTTCTGGTAGCCATAACGCTTTGTTTATGAGTGATAAGAGAAAATTCTCTCCAAAGTGGGATTTGTGGATCTCTAAACAATTATTCTCTTACTTTAAAGGTCTGTAAATAAGCATATTAGCTGTCTCGCGAACCGTTTAGTTTTTCAGTGTACAGTCAACGTAAACAAGACTTTCATCGAAGAAATGACACTGGAAAATAAATACATTTAAAGATAACAGAAGCGCCCAAAAATGATTACTGCGAAATATTCTACATGCCTCATTCGCACACCCGAGAATATTTCCGTGGGCTGTGTTTCTGGTCAGAAACTTTACGTACCGATGATCAAATACAAGTAACGGGTTTTCTTGCAAGTCTATTCACAATGTGATATTTCGCTGGGAGCGTGAAGTCTTTTCACCGCTGAGTGTTTGCGATACTTTCTAGATACCGAGGTATTTCAACTTGATAAGATACAAGAACTCACAGCAGATGAGATAACCTGGCTCTATGTGTAAACATGAGTTCAGTGACTCTATCCTGACATCTGAATTTTGAAAGGCCGCTGATTGCTAATTTATGTATTGTAACGAATTATTCAAAAAATTACGCAAAATTAATTTAATTTTTTACAGTGGTTTTTTAAAAAAATCTTGATTATTAAAAGTCATTTGTGAGTTAACGAACTGACTAATGTACAATCCTAGAATACCTAGATATTTACACGTTTCAACAAGCGACACTTTTTCGTTTCCTATTTTATATTCCTCGGGTATGATCATTTTCTTTTTAGTAAAAATAATTTTTTTACTCTTAGATGTATCTCTTTTCCTCTTATTAATTACTGTCCATTGATATATCTTATGATCGCGAAGACCGGGAATGAGACTGTAGGAGAATCGATGCGCTGACCATGTGTCACTCCAAATTCGGAATGTGTCATGCAAGATGACAGTCCGCAGTCGACTCGGTAGGCCCAGGCACTCAATGGGCTGTAGAGCCAAGGATAAAGGGAGGAATTGCTATATCTTATCTAAATCTGCTTGAAGAGCGATTTAATCCTCTATAATTTTGTAAATTATGCAGTGTCGCGAATTTTATTTTAGAACCTATTCCCTGTCGAAGGTCATTCACAAAAAGCCAGCAACATTATTGGCCGATTACTCTCTCCCCGCTGTACACGGTTGTAATTTCTTACGTCGGATCGGATAGGTTCTTCTATTTTCCACGGATTTTAAGTACGTTGAATATTCAAAAAAAATTCCCTAATCCATTAATTAAGCGAGTATTATTCCCGATTCCTTAAGTTAGCTAACAAAATTTGTGCGCGCACTACATGGATAGAGTTGGTAAAATCTGCGGCGTCATTCTCTTCTTCGTTCATCGACAATGTCGCAGATCTTAATAACCGGTTGTAATTGGCGATCGTATGATTATCCTGGTTAAATCCAGGATGTAAGGTTTTCCCGACCGAATATTTTTTTCGAATGGGAGGGTGGGGGTGGAAATGAGTCATATGAATAAACAAGGATAATTATAATTTGAGGTGAAACGGTGAAGGAAGTCGCCGTGTTACATTGTGACATTAACTATGCGCATTTAAGTAAAATACTCATCCTTAAGTGGGGAAAGCTATTGTATTCTGTCAGAGTATTCAAAATATTTTTAGTCCTGTTATGTTACGGGAGTATTTTTGCTGTCGAGTCCTGGAAGTATATTTGAGGTCATATTGTGACGTTTTCGATGCGGTTTGTCTTTGTTGACCAGAATTAATAATGTATAGGAGTTAATAACTAAATAATACGGATAATTGCGGGGGGTCCCCATCTAGTACGATATAAATTTACATTTGGCCTATTATTATTCGTACACGAATAAATATACCCGTCAATGTTCAATGTAAATGCATAAAGAAAGTAAATTGTAAAGTCAGAAAACTATGTTATCATAATGAAAGTAAGTGCAAATATTTGAAAAATATTTTGAAACTACTAATAATAAATAATAAGCTGTATTTTACCAACATATACAGCGCAAAGATATAACGTATGTACGCTTTATTTCATTTAGTTTCATGTGTTCGTAATACTTCCGCGATATTTAATTCAACGGATTTTGGAAGAGTATTTACTTGATTGACTTCAGGACAGAACATAAATCATTGAATATTTTATCTACTAATTCACTCGTTTCTGCAGACTCCTCTCACAACAACTTTAATTATGCCAAATCTCGAACTCCTCCGTGCGCGCAATGTGTTTAAAAAGCGGTTTTACCCTTTCGTATTAATGTATAGATTACACACGTGTTTCCATTAGACCCTTCGCAAGCTTGTTACTTATTAAAAAAAAACTTGAATAAATTTTATTTTGTCGTACTCTATCTTTTCTGATGTACACCCTCCATTGTGACCAAAACGCGAATAGTTTGAGTTCTTTCTGTAACCAACTACGCGTGGATCTTACGTTGTGCGTGGCTCGCTTCAGGGAATGTCGAGGATTCTTGAAAATTTAATGGGACGCCAGGCAGACGGACCATTGAACCTTTTCTGAACCGCTCCATTATAGTCTTAATAAGAGATGTCCAAATTTTCTGGAACATCAAGGACTTTTCATAGGCCAAGGGATGGATGTATGATTATGGGACTCGCCATTGTCAGAGGTCTCCTAAGGGTTTGTTTCTTGGTTCTTTTCCTTATCTTTAAAGAGAGATTGTTTTATTTTATTAAACTTTTGCATTTTTTTCTCTTAAGCATGAAGGATAATCTAGCAGTAATTATTATTTATATTTAATTCCTTGGTGTAATCAAAATGTCTATTCACTGTATTTTTATTATAACTACTTCTGTTTAGTGATAGAAGTTTATGATAAAAATAGACTTAATAGAGAGTGATATTGTGGTTTTTTACTGGTCAGGTATATACAATAAGATAAGAGATTGGGCGGGAGGCCGACGAGATGTCGCGCACGTGCGACGAGAACTGGTACTAGGTTCAATTTCTGGTCGTGTTGAGATTTTTCTATACTAATCTCTTAATTAATTATCGTAGCTGAACTTGAATGAAAGCATTTCTTCCATTATAAAAATGATTATTAAAAACTCTTATGTCTTCCAAAACCACTTACCAACATAAGCAGATTAAAAGTATTAAGAAGATTATACATGATAATACGAAGAATCCACCTTTTCTCTGTAGTGTAGATCTGATGAGGTCATCTGATTGTAGATGAAACGTAGTGTGTTAGTTTTTTTTTCACAAACAATATAGCCATATTCCTTAACAGTCCTCATAAATTTTGTAGACCGTGGTATTAACACAAAAAGGCAAAATCGGAGAACAATTTTCAGATTCAGGAATTGTAACGTCGAGTTCTTTAAGGCTCTGTTACCGGGCCATTACGGTTTGAATATTTATTGATGACTTACTAAATTATTTAAAGTCAGGGGTAAGACTTTTCACTGGCGACTGAATCAACTACAGAAAGATAACGAACGAGCAAGACGCAATAGTATTACAAGAAGATCTAGATAAAGTCAATAGCTGGGCTCAGATAAAATGAAAATTAATGGAAAGAAAATAAGCTCAATCTCGCCTACAAAACGCACATTGTTAAATGAGACAGAATATAGAATAGGCGGGGAACTAATTCCAATGGTAACGAGTTGCAAATATCCGGGGTATTATTTCAACAACAGACTTGGGTGGGAGGAACAGGGTAATTTCACAGCGTGGAATTCCTTACATTTCATACTGAGGAACTTTAAAAAGGGAAGTTCAAAATCAAAGGAGGCGGCATATTTATCCTTAGTTAGACCAATTTTGGAATTGTTGGGATCCCTATAGAAAAAATCAAATAGAATCATTAGAGAAAGTTCAGAAAAGGGCTGCTAATTTTGTGCGAGTATGCCCGGGCCATAGGAACGAAAAAGTAGAACAACTAGGTTGGGAAATTTTGTCACAAAATAGGGGTAAAGCAAGGCTGCATTTGTTATTCAAAGATTATATGTCGCAAAAACCATGAATTGGAATTATCTCCAAAATGCAGATCCCCAGTTATATAGGTAGATGGGATCATCAATTCAAAGTGAAATGTAGGAAGCAAAAAACATGTTGGTAAATTCTCATTCCTAAATAGGACCATCAACGACTGGAATAATTTACCTGTGAGAGTGTTTGGAGGAAATCCTCTTCGGGAAAATAAATTCAGGACAAATCTAAAAAACGTGTGTAGTGAAGTGGGTATTTTGAATAATAGAAATGCATATTCTAATTTAATTGTTAAATTCACAGTGAAGTGAAGTGTTAAGTTAATATAATTCTTGTAGTGTTTCTCTTTTTTCTTTCAGGGCTACAGAAATTTAATTATGTTTAAGAAATTTAATTTTGCATCTGCCACCGGGCTTACGACCAATAGTAGACTAACAATAAATACCATACAATCTTATGAACAGCTGGAACTTTCGGCTCTGCAGCCATCATCTGTTGCATATTTCCTTCCCGTTGATGTCGATGCAAGGTTTGAACAGGTCTAGTGATGTTTTAAAAATCAACAAGGGAACGTGCATAATGCAAGTACGCCCACCTGTATGAAAATAAGGATATTTACCAAGGCCGTGTGTTGTAACGACTTGAATCGTGTTTCCTCTACTGGTTTCCACAGTTCAAATAGGAAGCCTCATCTCCATTCCTGAGTCTTTGACATGTGCTATAGCGTACAGAAAGAAGCGGATTCTTCTTATTATACGAGATAATATTCTCACCTGATGTTTATCGCCATTTGAACGCTAACTTTGTGAGATGCAGGGGGGATAGAACTAAGTAACACCGATATTATTTGTGCCTTCACAATACAAAATAAACCACATAAAAATTGATATTTCTACGAATAGATTAAATTATTGACTTGATAAAAATTCTATTTATTGCCTTCCTTAAATAGTATATATTAGGTGAGTTAATTACCTTAGGCAACTTGAAACTATAAAAAGAGAGTTGAAGATTTGCTTGTTAATCTTATATAAGTGATAAATATTATTCGATTTGAAAAGGGGACGTTTTATTGTGGACCACGTACTTATTAGTACAAATATTAATTCAAATGGGAATATTAAAAATATTGTGTATATTTCGAAATCATTATTGATAGGCCGACATTTCGATGCTACATTAGCATCTTTCGCAAATGGCTCTTAAAGGAAATTTAAAGTTTTTATTTCACTATGTTTCTAAAGCCGGTATCAGAAACCAAGTATTGCTGAATTGTTACCCAGTGAGAGCCATCTATCTCATTGTATACCGTTGACTTAGGATCGGTCCAACATTAATTTGTCTTAGAAGGAAACTTGTTCAGAATATGGTTCTCTTTCTAGTGCAGTATCTGGTTTCACAAAATCATCGATTATTTCCGAAAATACACCTAAATTCAAAAGAGAAACAGACAAATAGCCGTGTTATCTCTATTCAATTAAAATTTATAATCCTTACTTTCTCAAAATAATTTTAATGTTTATAGTTAATTAATTTAAGTTTATATGCCAAAAAGTGACGCAGAAGAAGAAGAAATTGAGAAAATCTACGAATACATTGAAGAAATAATTAAGTATGTCAAGGTAAACGAGAATTTGATAGTAATGGGTGACTGGAACGCAGTAATAGGAAAGGGAAGAGGAAGTAATGTAGCTGGGTACTATGGACTTGGGGAAAGGAATAAAAGGGGAGATAGGCTAGTAGA
The DNA here is from genome assembly GCA_034510155.1 of Eucriotettix oculatus. Taxonomy (NCBI): domain Eukaryota; kingdom Metazoa; phylum Arthropoda; class Insecta; order Orthoptera; family Tetrigidae; genus Eucriotettix; species Eucriotettix oculatus. The sequence continues at coordinate 89,524,057 of CM067376.1, forward strand.
ATTTTGCATTGAGCACAGTTTAGTCGTGACGAATACCTGGTTTAGGAATCATGAAAGAAGACTATACACATGAAAGAAGCCGGGGGACACGGGCAGGTACCAATTAGATTATATAATGGTTAGACAGAGGTATAAGAATCAGGTACTAAACTGCAAGATATAAACTCTGATCATAGTCTGCTGGTTATGAAATGCAGACTGAAAATGAAGAAACTCAAGAAAGGAATTACAACAAAGAGATGGGAAATAGAAAAACTACAACAACAGGAGGTGCTTCAGAGTTTCAAAGAAGATATCAGGAGTAGATTAATAGAGAAAGTAGAAAGAAACAATATAGAAGAGAAGTGGGCACTGTTAAAGGAAGAAATGACTATAGCAGCAGAAAAAACAATAGGAAGAATAGCTCAGGCAAATAGGAAAGCATGGATAACACAAGAAATAATAAAAATGATTGATGAAAGGGAAAGATTAAGGGAATCAGAAGAAGACTTCGAAACCATAATAAATTGCGTGAACGTAGTCCTGGAGAAAGAGTTCAATATGAGGTTAATAGAGGCAAAACCAAGTTAATGGCTTGTAGTTTGAGAAACAGTGGAATAACAAAAGGTGTTAGATTGGAAAGGGATATTTTGACGGAAGTTAAGGAATGCTGCTATTTGGGAAGCGTAGTAACTAGGGATGGTAGAGCTATGGTAGACATAAAGAGTGGGATATTACAGGCAAGGAAGGCTTTCAAGAAAAAGAGGAATTTTCTTACGGGTAATATAAGTGTGAGTATTAGGAAATAGTTGCTAAAAATGTTCGTATGACGCGTGGCATTATATGGGTGCGAAATGTGGACGATAGGAGTTGGAGAAAGGAAAAGAATAGAAGCCTTTGAAAAGTGGTGCTATAGGCGAATGTTGAAAATCAGATTGGTGGATATAGTAACTAACGAGGAAGTTCTAAACAGAATAGGGGAAAAGCGAACAATATGGAGGACATTGACCAAGAGAAGGGATAGATTAATGGGTCACATTTTAAGGCATAAGGGTCTTGTAATATTAGCATTAGAGGGAAGTGTGTGGGGTGAGAACAGACGAGGGAGGCAAGGGATGGAGTACGCTAAGCAGATGAGGGAGTTTGTGTGTTGTGCTAGTTATAGAAAAATGAAAAGGCTTGCGCAAAATAGGATAGCATGGAGAGTTACATCAGACGAGTCTTAGGACTGAGTACCACAACAACATAGTTAATTATTCGATTAAATTAAAAATATATCAATCGGATCTATTATCTCAGTCAGGTCCTTTTATTATTATTTAATCGCGCTGAATAAGTCGGGCATACATAAATTTATTTAAGATACTCTTTGGTCTATTCTACCACCACGATCGACTTCGTCTGCTAGATGTTGAAACAAATTGATTATCTGACTTTCACACAAAAATCCCGATCGAAATCCACATTGGTTTTCAAAGAACCGCCCTTTATATTCAAGTGCATCCCGAATGTACGTAGTTATTAAGCGCTTCATGATTTTGGATACTACTGAGGTTAGACTAATAGGTCTATAATTTCTTATGATCGTTTTATTTCCAGATTTAAATACAGGTACAATTATACACGTTTTCCAGACTGTTAGCAGAGTTGAGTTATTTATGGATGTATTAAATAGCTTAATTAAGTACGGAATAATTGCCTTTCACCCAGTTTAATTATTTCTGTGGTGATGTCATCTGGACCGCGTGATTTTTTGCTTTATAATTTACTAATTCTCCTTTTACTGCGTTTGTAGTTCAATACATTTACCTTATCTTTATCTGAAGTTACGTCGATGCCGTCAGTTTTTAAGATATCTAATTTTTCACAATTCCTTCTACATTTACAAATACAACTATAAAATCTCCCCCCAGTCTTTATTGACCTTCAGAATGTTACCTAAAAACGATTCCCGTGCATTGTTCTTTTTTGTAACTAATAATGTTAATAATTGACGTAAGTGTAAATATTTAGTACTCTTTGTACGCTTTGCTCTACCATAGATGCTGTAATGGATTATTTATCGTTCATTGTATTTGTTTTGTATTACTTACCGAATAGAACCTTAATTACCTTTAACTCCAACCGAACGTTAAATTTCTGACAGAATTGTTGCCAGCATTCAATGCTCAGAGTAGATGGAAACTTGTAGGTGAAAACGAAATAATGACCAATCTTGGAATTAGGCAGTTACTGCCGAATTAGGTATTTTACCAATTTTCCTTGGTACCTAGGCCTACTTGAGGATCGTCATTAAGAAGAAAGGCTATGAAACCTGAAATACTTATTAAGTATGAAATTCAATCCAGGAAAGTTAAAGGTCTGGCATTCCACCCAAAAAGATCTTGGTTACTCGCAAGTTTGCAAAGTGGCGTTATTCAATTATGGGACTATCGAATGCAGGCATTGATTGAAAACTTCGAAGGACATGTAGGCCCTGTTAGAGGTATTTCGTTCAATCTCAAACAACCCTTATTTGCTTCTGGTGGTGACGACTATAAAGTAAAAGTTTGGAATTATAGACTAAGAAGGTGTATGTTTGTATTATATGGTCACTTGGATTACATAAGGACTGTCGAATTTCACCACACATATCCATGGATATTAAGTGCATCAGACGATTTAACAATTAGAATTTGGAACTGGCAGAGCAGAATTTGCTTACACATCCTTACAGCACATGAACATTATGTTATGTGTGCAAAATTCCACCCCTCAGAAGATTTGGTTGTTTCAGCATCCTTGGATCAAACAGTAAGAGTGTGGGATATTTCAGGTCTGAGACAAAAATCTGTGGATCCCAAAAGTAATTTTTTGGATGAGCACCTAAAAAATCCATACTACTATAAATCTGAAACAGTAAATCAACCTGTTATTGTTAAGCACACTATTGAAGGCCATTCTCGTGGTGTAAATTGGGCAACATTTCATAATAGGTTGCCCATAATTGTATCTGGATCAGATGATAGAAATATTAAGTTATGGCGTTTAAATGATACTAAGGCCTGGGAAATAGCTTCCTGTAGTGGGCATCTTAACAATGTTTCATGTATAGTTTTCCATCATAATAAACCACTCTTTGTTTCCACTTCAGAAGATAATACAATACGGATTTGGGATCAAATAAAGCATACCTGTATCCATAAATTTCAAAAGGAACGTGTATGTTACTGGGTCATTGCTGTTCACCCGACACTTAATTTATTTGCTGTGGGACATGATAATGGAACAATCATTTTTAAATTAGAAAGAGAGCGACCAACATTTATTGTAGTGGAAAACATATTATTTTACATTAAACATGGATTTCTCCGAAAGCTGAATTTCTCAAATTTAAAGGATGTTGCTGTATTAATGCTCAATGGGTGTCCACAGGATACTGCTAAAACTATATCATACAACCATGGGCAAAATTCTATTTTAATTTCTGTCAGAGCATTTAATATAGAAGAATCACATTATGAACTGTATAAAATACCAACTGAGTGTGTAACTATACAAAGACCAACATGCTGCAAAAAATCTAATGGGAGAGCTGCTTTGTGGAATTCAGAGAACACATTTGTAGTGATTGACAAAAATAATATATTAATAAAAAATACTGAAGATGATTTGATCGAACAAATTGATATTCCCAAATGTGATGACATATGCTATGCTGGAAGTGAAGCACTCCTTATAAAAAGAGGAAATTCAATATTAGTTTTTGATTGGATACAACGAAATATTGTAACTGAAATCAAAGTAAATAAGTGTTTTAATGTTACTTGGTCTGATGATAAGAAAATGTTGGCAATGTTAGGTAAAAATGATATAAACATATGCACACATTACTTTACTAAACTGTGTTCTATTCATGAAGATCATAGAATTAAATCAGGTGCATGGGATGATAATGGAGTTCTTATTTACACAACAACCAATCATATAAAATACCTTATCCCAAATGGAGATCATGGAATTATTAGAAGCTTAGATACGCCTATTTATATTACTAAAGTAGTTGACAATAAACTGTTTGCATTGGGCCGAAATTGTAAAGTTAGTGTTGTATTTATTGACCCAACAGAATACAAACTGAAACAAGCTCTACTTAATGAAAACACTGAGGAAATCTCTAACATATTAACAAACTCACATTTAATTGGTCAATCTATAATCTCATATTTGCAGGAGAAAGGTTATCCGGACTTGGCTCTTAAGTTTGTCAAAGATAAAGTAACTAGATTTAATCTAGCATTAGCTTGTTATAATATAAGTATAGCATTTGAAATGGCTAAAGAAATTGATAAAACACACATTTGGGAAGCTTTGAGCAAAGTCGCAATAATGGCAGGAGAACTGAAAGTTGCCGAGACATGTTACCAGAGAACTAAAAATTTTTATAAGCTTGTTTTTCTTTATTGTATCACAGGTAACCTACAAAAGTTACGAAATATAACAAAAATTGCAGAGATTCATAAAAATTACACTTCACACTATCAAACATTGATGTTATTAGGTCATGTTGAAGAAAGGATTAATATACTGTCTGTCTGTAACCAATCAACCTTAGCTTATGTAACAGCACAAACACATGGTTATAAACAAGCAGCAAAGTCACTTGAATGCACAGTTGGTTACACAAAAATATCTGGTCTTCCTAAGGAACCTGTATTTTTAAAGCCTCCTGTACCAATAATGTTATCAGATTCTGATTGGCCTGTTTCATCTTCAACTATCATACAAGTGTGAATGTAATTATTTTGTTAAAGGGTGTCAAAGAATATAATATATAAATGATATGCATCTAAATAAATATATCTATAGTTGCAACATACAAAAACTGTAAAATTAGCAAAATAGAAATAAATCTATTTATTATTATGCTAAATTTCATGTACTTATCTGATACAAGAACATGCAATAGATTTTTGTGGGGAAACATAACTTGCTGGCTTTCCCCACACAAAAATATTCACAACATAGTACTTGCTAATATCATTGAAGATTGTTCAAGATTTACAATGAACTGCAGATGAGAAAAGAATTATGTAATAAAGCTATAAATATATCATATACAAAGGGATGGAAATAACATTTTTTTCTAGTGAAAGTAGATTTACATGACAAAAATGCTGAATGAAGAGTTCTCAGGATTTCAGGCAGGAATCCGACTGGAATCCTGAGAATTCTTCATTCATATTCTTTTCTGCTGGGTAATGGCTAAACTCCACCTTGATTTTTTAACATTCTTTCTTTCTTCACCTTAGTAACTTTAACATGTCCACTTTTTCAACAAATATCTTCTGAAGACCATTCCAACACTAGACAATGGGAAACTAAAACAATTACTTTTTTACTTCAATTCCATGCACCTTTGATCAATTTACACAATATCTATTCTTCACTGAATTCCTAGAAATTAGGTTGTAAATAATGTGATTAGTGAATTATAAAAAAGCCTAGCTTAGGTTGTAGGAATGGAGGGATGTCGAAACGGTCCTTGGGATGTCAACTCATACTAGATCAGTGGTAGAATGCCAGCCCAGAAAGCAGGAGTTTCTAGAATCCAGTTGACACTTCTTTTTTTTCATTAACAGGCTACATGAGGGTGATCCTGAAACAGGAATCTACCCTTTAATAGCATAGGAATGGAATTGAAAAGTGGGGGTGCAGAAGGTAGAGCAAGGTAGTTAAGGGTTGACAAAGGATCCTGGGCTATAGTTTAAGTATCCTACCCAGTGTTTCACCTAAAGAGATGCAGGGAAAAAACAAGAAAACCTGCTTCAGATAGGTCAGGTCATTCTCATGCTCTTCTGAATGACAAGAGTCTAGTTTGCTGTGAGGTTGCAACATTCACTTCTCTGAGTCTCCTAAGGCAGTTGGCTGACTGATCAAATGGGATCAGAGGACAACACTTACCATATGCCCAAGGTCTAGATTTAAAAATTAGTTAAGATAGGATAACGTGCCTTGTAAGAAAGAAATATTATGAGATCTGGATCATCAGCCTTTCAAGCTTTCCAGCCAGTAACATTCCTGCATAATACAAGTTTGTTTGAATATTCAGTTGCAAAATTTGATATAGTTTGTAGTGCTAACGTTATAAGGTATGGCATTACAGACTATAAATTCATTGGCCTAAACACCAGTGTTATGCTTTTCTGTTAAAAACAATTATTTTTTATGCCCATACATTTTTTCATTAATTTTTCATCTTCACAAGTTTATTTCCCCAAATTCTGTTGTTCTGAATTCTTTATTTTAACCTCTCATTTAGACCTCATAGTACCAAGACATTCAGCAATACTATTAAAACAAAATTAACAAATATTCATGAGTCATAACATGTATTATGATATGGAGACAACAAAATAGTAAAACATTCAATACCGAGTTTTAAAAAACAACAGACTTGTTATAAATAATAGTTTAACACTTCTATACAAGGTTGAGCAATTGTTATAGACATATATAAGGCCTGTCTTTAGACATAGAGTCTATAGCCTTTTTCAAATGGAAATCAATTTGACCTTGAAGCTGTTCCTTATGCCAACCAATCAAATTATTGTGGCATTCTTACACACTATTGCCCATCTACCTAAAGTAAGGGTTTGTTGAGGGGAAGTCACTTAGTGTGGGAATGTTTGTCTATTTCTCTATTCTCCTTGGCTGAACACCACTTAAAAAAGTCTTTGTCACACGCACATTTGAATTCCTTCTTCTTTGTTAGTTGCTAAATATGGCACTATGTTTGCACAGAAAGTGTATCCTAAAGTAACTACACCCAAGCTGGTATTATTTATTCATACAATCCAGATGCAAACTTGATTGAGGGGTCGTGGGAGTAGGAACTAGATATAAATAAACTTTGGCCAATCTCCAAAACTCAACGTCAAACTTGCACATAATTTGTAATGAATTCAAAGATTAGTTTCTTTCTCTTGAAGGGAAAGGAATACACCGATTCCTAATTTTCAGTCCAAATAGATTACAACACTTAAAACAATAAAAATGATTAAAATGTTTTTAGTAAAACACCATAATATCTAGGATATTTTAATATTATTCACTGTTATATAATATCCATGCTTAAAAAGTAAATAAGAAATAATTTTAGAGTGCTTATAATGTTGTATATGCTTCTGTCACCTGTGAACTCTTTAAAGCTCTTAAATATCTATGTTCTTTATGGTGCAATTCTTATATTCAGGATTAGTCACTTCCCAGAAATAAGATGCAGAGTGATAATCTTCTATTAAATGTAGAACTTTTCGTTGGCCACATCTTGATAATAAACAAAATTCAAGTAAGTGTTGTCTAGAACTTTCAGAAGATAACTTGAGACCTTGTCTATCAAAACGCCTAAAAAATATTTCACATTGTCTAACAATTCTTAGAATTTTCTCACATCTCTCATTTCAGACCAAATTTCTGTGAATTTGTTCTACAAGTGTGTCTATACACCAAAATTTGTCTCTCGATTGTCTATGTAAAATCACTGGATTGAATATAGACATTGTCTAGATACAAAAATCAGTCAACTTTGTAAACAAAGCCTAAGAACCTACTGTTGATCAAGGTAATTTTTTTCGTTTTTGATGTGAGGCCAGTTGCAGTCAACAAATAATTAATATTACTCAGAATGATATGAATAGAGAAAGTGAATAAGACAATGAATTACACATTCCCAATTTAAAAACGGTACAAGTTTTATTATTAGCTCTATAAAAACAAAATAAAGTTTTATAATTTATAAACAATCAAATTCAGCAGCCTTCAATAAAAATTAACATAATATACAATATATATAACTCACATTTTTCATTACTTAAATCATTACAGAAAAAATACAGTAGTACTAATGTTTTAAAGAAAGTAAAAATATTTGTCATTAATAGATATTTTTGTTCAAAAAAGGTCTTATTTATATACTTATTATGAAATTAAATCATTTGTCTGTATTTAAATATGTGGCAATTCCAAAACTTTTTCGTCAATATCAATTGAGCTTAAATTTTTAAAAGAATTACTGCATTTTTCAGAAACAAAATAAAAATATTTAGGCATACAAAAATTAGTATAATATTGTGCATTCTGAACTGAATCTTAACACATTTAGCTTAACACATACAAGACTCAACTGTACAAATATTCAAAATTATGTCAATTGTATTTTAATTGGAAATACCTTTTAGCTTAGTAGCAAAGGAATATAATAAATTATTCATAATTTTCTGCTGTAGTGCAGCTATCACATTCATGCTCCATAAATTCACTTTTGGAAGTGTAAGAAAATTTTCCACATATATCACAGTTAATACTTTGTTCTGGATGATATGTTGTTTGGTGAAGAATTAAACTACTTTTAACTAAAAACATTTCTCCACATGATGTGCATGTATAAGTTTTTTCATTAGAATCTTCACAGGTAGAGTCAATAAATAATAATTCTGTTTCATTGTTTGGGTTAAGTGAAGCATCTACCAGATTTTTACATTTATTTTTCAAATTTGAATTACCATGAACTAAAGAAAAATCAATTGGTGTAGTAACAGTACCACATGTAGGGTGTAAGTATATATTTGTTTTAGGATCAACTTTCTGGATGTCTAAGTTGTTTTGGCTTTGTTCTTCTGTTGTAGACGTGTGATTGGAAAATGATTCTGATCTAAAGAAAAAAAAACATATAATACTATCTCGTTAGAACTTGATTAAAAATAATAATAGACAAACTTACTTGGATATGATTGGCTTTGGTAGTATTTTTCTGTGCTGATCAAACATTATAGGATATTTATTTTGTAGTTCTTCTAGAAAAATATATGTGGAAAATGAACACATTTTTACAGGATCACAAAGATTAATTAAGAGACAGGCATATGCACATCTCATTTTTCTAGGCTATATGAATTAAAATAAATGTCACTAGTACCACCATTTAATGTTATAATTAACCAATTTTAACAGCTATCCTTACACTGTATACTTGAAACCCACACTTTTGATTTCATGAAGTTCCTTAACATTGTTTGGTTAGATTGGAGAATATTAAATATGTAAGAAGTATTAAAAATAAACTGACCATACAGAAAAGATTTATTATGGTTATGAATAAAGTGAAAACATTGCACTGATGTATACTAATTTTTAAAAACATTTACTGCATTTTCAATTCATATTGCTCCAGTCAAGCACTAGATAATTCTTAAAATAAGAGCATTCAAAAACAAGACATTACAAATCAAACACAACTATTTGGAAATAAAAAATTTTAAAAATAAAAAAGGAATCCATATATAATGTGCACTAGTTTTTACAGTTTTTGCATGTTGGATTCCAAAGAATCTATATCCAGTTGTTCTTTCTTAAAAAAAACTTGTTTATCATGTACAATACAAATATAAATGTAAGTTAGGTGGTAGTTTTCGGTTTCTGCCACTTTCAACCATGTACCTTTATTATTTAAGTAATAGACTTAACTATCTAAAAAAAACTTGTACATTATACCATACCAAAGAAGTGTTAACAATTAATTGTAATTCAGTAAAAAAAAATCCACTAATTCCCTGATAAACAGTGATTATGTATTCAACTGGCTATACAAAACTACATGTAATTCATGTACTATTTGCAAATAACACATTATCATTCAATTTCTAATAAATACTTTAAACTTTGATAGTCAAACTGGTAAAACATACCTTCATGTGAGGGCAAAGAAACAGAAGAATTTCTTCTTTTAGTTTTTGTGCAACTGATTTTGGGTTTCGGGAAAATTGTTGGTACTGCATTCCAAACCAATTTATTCTTTATTTCATTCATAAACATATTGTCTGAAAAATGGTAGCTGCACAAGTATTTTGTATTAAGAAATTTAACATCTTGCTGTAATAGATCCTCCCTGCCGGCGTTCTTTAACCACTGTACAGCCCTGTAAACATTTCTATCATTAACAATAGTTTGAATATAAGGTATAATTATGAATGTGTCACAGAGTGTGAAAAATGTATAGTTTAAAAGCTAAAAAGGTTTTTTCAACCTACAAAAGTAATGTTAATCAAACAAATAATCAATTGAGCTTCTCCCACTATAAACAAAACAGTTCTGAAAATTACTTTTCAGTTGTACATGCAGTAAAATATGAAACAATAGGGTAGCTGAAGAGGAATAACAATTTGCCTAAACAGCCACAGTATGTTTGTGACAAGAAATTAACAATTGTTATTCAACATATGATTTTGATTGTAATTTTTTCTTGTTTTTATTTCAATTTTTTAAAAACAAAATAATAACCAAACACAAAAAATGGCCAAAATTCATAATTTGAATCATTTTAATTCAATTCGATGCTTGGCCTAATTTTGTCAAATTTAGTGAATTACAGAACAGAAGAGGTCCCTTAAGTTGAGGACAAAACATTTTATTTTGAATTAAAATTCTTCAATTTCTTACTTTTGGCCATTTGTTGTATTTATTTATAATATAAAGACACATTAATCTCATTATTTTATTTACCAATTAATAACTCATCATTAGTTTTTGAGGAAAAAAAGACATTGTCTTAATATTTTTATTTAATTTTACTGAAGCTTTTGATCTTGTTTATGACAATCACTTGTAAAATTCTTTAATTTCATCTCACTATCACATTTTAAAATGGTTGGCTATGTAGTTCATAACTGTGTAATTCATAAATATTCTTATTACTACATATCAAACAACTATAATCCATTCGTGTCGCAGTGATTAAACATGAGGGAAATGTGATAAACAAGCAGTAGTAGTTATGAATAAAATATTAATTTTTTGAAATATTTTTCACCTTGTTTTCTCCCTTGGTATTCGGAATAATGAAAGAGATGGATTCTTTCCAAAATTATTACTGCACCATTGGGCACAGCAATATGTACCTCTGGATCTCACATTACCCTTTCCCACACACATATGAGAGCTCGATGGTCCATTTACTTTGCCCTTTAACATGCTGTTGCTTCCACAAAAATATTTTAATTATTTCACAACTGTTTCTTTGTCCCATTTTCTGTATCACCTATTGTTTTGTAAGATGAATCCACTCAAAATATTTCAATATTTATAACTTCCTTCCTGCAAAGTAGATTATAATTAGCAAGTTTTATGCTATTAGTTATGTTACTACATATGTTGTCAGCATTTGAGATGATTTAAACTCCACTAAGAAAGGCCCTGTGAGAGTCACAATTACATAAATAAAAATTATAAGCCACCGGTGTAGTCATTCAATAAATAACTCAGTTGATACACAAAGTATTTTTTATTAAATAGTTAGAATTATTTCTTTAAAAAAACTTACAACTTTTTATCTCTGATATATTAATAATATAAACATAATTGTCAATTCATTAACTGAATTATATTTTATTATAACTATTAATTTTATATGTTGTCTGAGAGTTAATTAAATATAGGAGTACCATAATAACTAACTGACAGTAATTTTGCGAGGATTGCCGTTTCGCATTTAAGATTTTTCAAAAGTATAGAAGCAGAACATCTTACATTGATTCGTGAAGGTTAGCTGGTTTTTTAGGTAACATTAATAGGGGGAGTGAAAAGGAATCTACTAAGGATAAAAGGAGAAAATATAACTTCAGAAATATACAAATATAAAAAGTATATTAAATGTATGTATAAGGAGAAGCGCGAGCTAATTTGTAACATGGGTTTTGGATGTTGTCCCGGAATTTAGTATTCTGCAACAGAGAGAGAGTGAGAAGTGTTAAGCAAAGTGGGAGAAAAAGGGATAAATGTGGAAATACAGGCAACAAGTGTACGATTAAACAAGTGTAATAGGGATTTGACAGGTATAAGCCACTTACACCTGACGAATCCCTACTACACTCGTTTATATATATATACATCCACATATTAACTTGTGCACACACACATCTTAACTACATACTAAAATAGGTGCACATGAACATATTAATACACACACAAACAACCCATTATCAATGTGTTCATACATCTATCCATGTTTTAACACATACATACAAAAATAAGTACACATGTACCTTGCATGTAAGGGTGGTCAGTTTGAGGGGGGGTGAGTGAAGATTATTATCTAGATATCATCTAAGTAGTAACCATCCCCCCATTTCCCAAAAGGACCACCCATAACTGCACGAGTACATGTGTACACATTTTTTTTTATGTATATGTTAATATATGGATGCGTCTGTGTATGTTAATGTGTGGATATATTTATATAAATATATACGGATGTATATGTGTATCACCCCAACCACCATAAATTCTTTTCCTCTACCCTAACCTTCATTGAGAGAAAGTTTGTGGTCTTGTTTGGCAGCAAAACACTGCATTCAGTATGGTGTCAGCCAACTTTACACTCCAGGAAAGCCACCAAATTCTTTCGTGTCCTTATTAATTGTCATATATTTAATTTCAATAGGAAACAGACTTAAGTTATTGACTTACCTTAAAATGATTGTGAATATTGAATAGGTGCCGTCTCTACATTATCCTTATACCCACCACAATCTCCACCCACCCCCACCCCTTATAAAGCCCTATCCCTCGATTCTACAGAAGCTAAGCTCCATCTATGGGATCTCTCCTTCCAACAAGTCTGGCAGTCAAGATAAATCCTGAACTCAACATTTTATAGATAGTAACCTTCTTCACCAGTAATTTCAGAAGAACATGTGTATCCACTTTAATATGTATATATTAATGTGTGGTTGTAGGTGCGCATCTTCCCAGCCCTCATCAATTCTTTATCTCTACCCTGACCTTCATTGAGAGTGAAAGTAGGTGGCATAACAAGGCCTATTGTTTAACAGCAAAAGCTAGCCACACAGCAATTTTGACTGCTCAGTGAACGACTAACCGTTACCTGGGGACGCTACTCTTAATCTTCTAACCGGGGGATGGGGTTGTTGGTTCCAAAAGTTCAGCATGGTGACTGCTAACTGTACACTTCAGATAAGCCAACAAATTTCTCTCTCTCATTCTTGGCTTATTAATTGTATTAATTACTCTGCAATGTTATTTGCGGACTTGTGTACATGTGCGTATATATATATATATATATATATATGCATATGAACAATACTAGACACAAAAATGTATCTGTAAACATGGGTTCACAACTGAACCATTTGTGAGATAATAGCAGCTTTGAGGTTACCAGCCACCACTGATTGCACTCATAGTTAGTTGATAATAACATTTTACTTATTGATGCAGGTTCACTAATGATTGTGTGTTTAAGTATCACAATTCTCACATTTGGAGTCATCTAGGTTTCTTCCGACATGCTGTGCAAGTGTCTCCACACCCAAAACATTTCTCATGGAATGTGTACTTGTCATATTGGGCCATGTGTGTTACCAAACAAACTCTTTGGATTCTGCAGCATCATCTTGCAGGATTGCTTTGGAAGCCTAAGAAATACTTCCTCAAGAATGAACAGGACTACACTGAATCACTGTGGGCATAACATGCAACATCAGGAATTTTCCTTCATTGTATACACATTAACAGATTGTGACGTCTCTAGTTGTGCACCAATCATGAGTTAGGGATGTATACGTGGGGATATAAATCCACCAGTTCCACATGCAATCCTGTTTTGTCCTGAAGAAGGTGACAGCAACTTGCAATTTAATATAAGTACGCTGCTATCTCTCTTAATTAATTTGACAATAAACAATCATTGTTTTTGCACATTGTCCAAATTGATATGAATAAGAAAGTGCAGACTGGATAAGCAAAAATTTGAGTTTCGTATGAGATAGAGGCCAATTTCATATTGAAACAAGTCATGCTATTATCTCTTAAATTACAACATATACTGCAAATACAAAATAAATAAATATAGACATGCTTCAGTATGTAACTCCACAATTTTTAGATAAGTCCCACCACTGCTCCTTTTCTCATTTCAAATAAATAATTCGAATTAGTTTAACCGGACACTTAACATAACTTGAAAATTTCACATTAAATAAAAACTTTAAAAAATAATCATGTTATGCAAGTAAGAATAAAAATTCAACGTTTTATTTTAAATGCTAGACACAGGTACTATGCAAACAGAGATATGACAGGATACAAACTCTAAAATGTGATTTAAATGTTTGTTTTTACAGTCTTCCAGGAACTGCACTCAATAGTCTGCGAGTAAATAAATATTTATGATTGTAATATGTTGAAAGTTTCATTGCAGCCAATTTTAATTCTTAAGGCACATTTTCCACCGCATGTTTTATAAAATGAGTATATTAAATTTGGTAAATGACATCAATTTAGCAGTCCCAGCAGTAATTTGTTTCGGAAATATTGTGAAGCAAGCACTAATCTTTCAATGTAATGCTATCAGAAATATGATTGGATAGGACATGTGATCCAGCTTTAACAACACTATACTTTGGGAATATAATAATTAATGGGTTTAGTCTAGTTGAATTCAAACTAACCATCACACGTCAATTGATCAGAGGGGAATTGGCATCATTTTATTTGTATTTCTTTTGGTTTTTTAATAACACGATACAGTAGTATAATTTCGGTGTATTTTAATTAGGCGTCTCCGGTGACTATAACAACATTAATTCAGGGAACGACAAGAAACACATTTCATTTAGGAAGTATATATACTTTAATGTAATACTCTGATCGAGTCAAATATACATCTTTGGATCAAGTGATCTAAACACTCAAGTCTATCAAATAATAATGATAAAATTTTATAAAATATTAGCTACAAAATATCTTTACATTTTTCTTATTATTCATTAAATCAATAACAAAAAATATACAAGTATTTTTTGTGTGTATATAAAATAAATCAGTTACAACAAATAAAACTCATAGAAAACTAATTTGACAAATACCATTCTCTTACTTTTTCTAAAGATATTAAAACTGAACAGTTTAAGTCTTCAGGTAGCTCGTAAATCATAAATACCTTAAAGAAAATAGAGTTACTGCTGTTTATTTATTTTGAATTTGGCAAAACAATACCGTTAGTATTACGGGTTGTGAAGTTATGGTGGTCTTTAAAAGTTTTAGAACACATGAAAAAAATTTCGGCATTTAACCCAACTTTATTTTGTGAATGAAACCAATACTTTCAATTTAAGAATTGAGAACCACTGTAGTGTAACATTCACACTTTAAAATAGCTACAGCTAAAATTATCCTAATTCCTCTATTAAGTAACCGTTTGAGTCAAACATCAAAATTATAGTATATGTACTAAAGTGATGAGTAACGCTACTTAGCTAACGACGAATAGCGTTCAACTCATTATTAAGAAAAAAGTAGATAAATTAGCTCAAATGCTAAATCGTGGCGCTATTTTTTTTAAAGAAAGTGAGAAAATAAAAAAGGTGAAACAGTAAATACCACATTATTACAGCGAAAAACATAAATATACTATATCCATAATTTTATTTTTCTCATGTTGTTGCTACGCGTTAAGAGCTTTCCAAATTAGTATCGATAATTAACAATAAGTAGTGTCGAAGAGGGACATCATTTTGAAAATAAAATTTTATTGAAGTTGTATATTTATCTTTGGTAACATGTCGTCGGCGCGGTCCGTATTAATATGTAACAAAGTGTTAGAGACAGGCCGGACAAATCTTGCTCGAGGACCGGATGTGGCCCGCGGGCCGAGGGTTGCCCACCATTGCTCTAGCCGATTTCATACCGTCTTTGCGGGACCTCGCGAAACCGTTGTCTTATTTGCATGATCAACTTGCCGACGAAAAGGTCACATCATGAAATTACGACAGGGGGAGAAATCGACCAAAATATGTATTTTGTGGTTTACATCTCGAATCACACTGTTAGAGCACATGAACACATGCACTTAATTCCTGTATACTTCAACAAGTTAGTTTAAACCATAACACTTGCTTTATCACTTCTTATTTAATAAATAACACTCATCTAACCAAGATCTATTCCTGACATATGATAGAGAATCATACTGAAATAATTGAAAACCCAGAAACTGATAGACAATTTCATATGTATTCATTTTAAGTCGTAGATATTTCCAGACCAAAACATTGTCATAAATTAATTTTCGCCCGTAAAGCAAGGAAGAAACACTTGATTTTGTTAACTTGGCTGAGGAAATTGTCAAATTGATCAAATCAGAAGCTATTGAACAATTAACCGAGAGCGTTTAGTCTACTGAAAATCGAATCAGATTGTTGCCAGATTTATGGTGTTTGATTCGAAGCCTGATTTCCAGATGAACAGAAAGGAACTCTTCGGTAAACTTTGTTAATTTTGTGGTTGCGGTGAACCTGTTCTCGACGCCATTGGTGCGTATAGTCGAAATACGCTTCTTTTAAGAATTTTGAAAATATGACAATCTTATTTGATAGTATGGGTCGTATGCAGGAGCAGTAAACAGCTGTCAACATGTTAGGTTGGGCAGCGCATGAAATGATGCAAGTATATAGTGATGTACCTCCGTATTCATTTAATAGTTTAATATTGAAAATTTATTTCTCGAACATGAAACACTTTCAGAATAGCACTTCCTCACTTTACATTAAATGACACAATTCAAGCGCAACAGACAATTCTTGTTGTATACCGTTATGATTCTGGTCGTGAGACCACGCTCAGACCCTATCGAGCGGGGCGACAAACGGTCTATTGACGACACTTCCACTACACGCATTCTTTACGTCGTGCTTGTTGTACATTCGAGTAGTGGTTGTATTGTTAAAATGTAGAATACTTATTTTGATAATAATTAATTCAAATCGTTAGTTCAATTACATTCCACTTGGAATAAAAGCGGTAATGATTATTAAGATAAAATGAAGAGAAAACGCATGGAGATTATTTAAACAATTTAAAGGAGCAATTGATGAGATTAAAACAGTTGTTGATTTAATATTTACGTTACTTTGAATTATATGTAAAAAAAGCTTCATCATTTTGTATTCTTCTGTTCAGACATATAAAATAATGTAAAACATTAAATTATAGACTTTTCTTTCAGTTCCCTATCTTTTTCTCAAACCTTGAGCTATTGGCCATTATGCTTCTAGAACCCATTCCTCTCCTACACATGGTTATTCTTGATTTCTGCATTACAAATAACCAAAAATTCAATCCTTAGTGACCCCACTAATTGCATGACCAATGATTCAATTGATTTATTAGTATCATTTTTTTTTATTTAATGAGCAGACTGAACACTTCTCTATGACACTGAGGTGTGACAATGAATGAGGAAAGGATCACTCTCAGGTGAACCTTGTAAATGTGGTCTACGACAGCCTGCTGAAACTGGACGTGACGATGTGGCCACAGTTGCATGATGGAGAGTTTGAGTAAAACTAAACTAGGTCATGATTTGAGTAAAGACATGGATGTTCAAGAACTCCCTCTACTTTGCGGAAGCAAAGAAAGATACTGTCATGGTGGTAACTAAACAGATTAATGCTGTAGTACTTTCTAGAATGGGACAGCTGATGACCAATACTAAGAAGAGCATTAAGTCACAATTGATAAAAGAATGATCTTCTGGCATCACATCTCAAATGTCAGCAACAAGGCAACAGCTGATCTCGGCAGTCTAATGGCCTAATGCAATGGATCGAGGACATGCAAGAGCTTTCTCATGATGTGTTTACAGCATTCAACCTGCATGGTGCAGAGGTATGGTCTTATGTACTCCAAAAAGATAAATATGGGAGGAGGATAGTGGCATTTCAGCAGAGTTGTGCTGTATCTGAAACATTTGTGACTCCAACTGACCTACTCAGGCTCTAATTGGTACAACCAGAAGAGGCAAAAAAGTGTTTAAATAAAAGAAAATTTATACTGGCAATGCAAATGGGAAGACAACATTGAGACTTCCACACACAATTTGAGAGGAGGGGTGGGTAAATGCTACATGAGGGTGATATAGAAACTGAACATGGAAAGGGAATTGAAAAGGGGGGATGCAGGAGGGAGAGGTTGACTATTCGTCAAGTTTTTTGATTTATTTTAATTAAAGAAACAGTAATTCAACCTAAATTAATAATTAAGTATGGAGAATATAGTCTCAAAGGCTTGTGCTAGATGGGTTAGCATGGAGGGTTGCATCAGGCCAGTCATAGGACTGAATACCACAACAACAATGGTGTTTAATAGTAATCTTGTAGTATCCATCTAACAAATAGAAAACCTATAGCACTAAATTGCAGAAAATTAGTCTCTTAAATTTAATCACATATTTCTTTGTAAAAATATAATTTAATAATGTACATATTTACACATTAGTATACAGAAAACAATTACAAAGATTTAATTCAATAATATTCCAAATTTATAAATTTATTTGGCACATATAAAACTGTGTAAAGCAAGTACATTACCAGACTTTAATAGCATATTTATTCTTTTTGTATGTAATGGATAGTTAGACACTCATTATTAATGATCCAGTGAACAATGAATGTACTAAAAATATTTTTAACAAACATAAAAATATTAGTTTGGAATCTGACAATTTTACCTTTCACTGAATTCTTTTCCACCAAATACTTCACTTTCTGAATATTTATAAAATAAAAGTATTTTCATGGAAAAAATAGTATGCATAAATAAATTACAAGGTTTCTTTTCACTAGCACAAAATAATTCATTTCATCTTCATCAGTTTATAACTCAGTAAAGTACACTTTAAACAGGTTTCCAACCATTTTATATTGTAGAATGGATTACTGAATGAATATCTGAATGTATATCAGACTGTAATTGAGAATGAATTGCAGACTCAATAGAGGAATCAAGTTCAGAGTTTATGACTGACTGTATTTGAGAATCAATGTTGGTCTGTAGGTCAGCTGTCATGCTTGGTTGAATTTCAACATGAATTTCACTGGGCTGGATCTCTGTTTCCACTTCAACAATTGGCATATCAATCAAGAATTCATTTGTAATTTCTGAATCACTAAGTGCTAACTCTGTTATGTGTTCAATTTCCATAACTACTTTATCATCTACCTTCAAATTTCTTTCTCTTGTATGAGTTTTTGTGTGTTTAAGCATATCACCTTTTTGAGCAAATGCTCTTCCACATAATGGACACTGATGAGGTTTCTCACCTGTATGAGTTCTCTTGTGAACCACAAGTGACTGAAGTCGTTTGAATTGTCTTTCACAGAATGGGCACGGATAAGGAAATTCATCTTTGTGTAATGCAGAATGTTGCTTCAGAGTAAATGAGCTTCTGAAAGTTTTTTCACACAAATTACATTCATAAGGACGCTCACCAGTGTGAATTCTCATATGAACCCGATATGGATCAACTGCGATGAAACGCTTTCCACATACTTCACAATCAAAAGGTTTCTTCTCACCTGTATGCTTTGCTAAATGATATTTTAAAGTTAATTCAGACTTTAACCTTTTACTGCACACTACACACTCATGAGTTAGTTTAATTTGACTGGTTTGCCCATCTGGATTCATTTCATTCAAATGCTTTTTCTTATGTTGATTTAAATTTCCCAGCCTATTAAATGCTGCTCCACATGCTTCACATGTATAAGGTTTAACACCTGAATGACTCAATTTATGTTGCTTTACTAATGCTTTACTGTAAAAAGCTCTTCCACATATGTCACATTGAAAATTTTTTTCTGATGTATGCATTAGCATATGCTTTGAAACTGACATGTTATCTTTAAAACTTTTACCACAAGTAGGGCAGGAACATGGTCTGTCATTAGAATGAGTTCTCATGTGAACTCTTAAACTTTGAGAATTTGATAAAACCTTTCCACATAAGTAACATAGAACATTATTTGAGTTTGAATGTGTTTTCTCGTGTCTCCACAAAGCACTCCTATTATTATAAGTCTTATTACATACCTTGCATGTTAGAGATTTGGGTTCATAGTGAATTCGTTTATGACGCCTTAAGGCTTTCTTAAAGTGAAATGATTCCTGACATGTTCCACAACTAAATGGCTTTTCATTCGTATGTATTCTCTTATGTACATCCAATTGACTTTTAATTTTATAATGAGCACCACAAAATTCGCATATATTTTCAGCAGGTATATGATATTCTTTTATATGCTTTCTAAATGGCTTGAGTCCATTAAAAATTTTATTACACTTATCACACTTATGTAATTCTCTCTTCTTATAGTGTTTGGATGGCACCAATTCAGTATCAGCTTTTCCTATGGAATGCTTGGTAAATTCATGAATAAACTGTTGATCAGAAGTTTCAAATCGTTGAGTACAAATTTGACATTTATATATTTTATCATTGTCTCTAGAATTTTGGGCTTCATTAGATGCACAATTTAAATCTGTCTCAACACACATATTCAGTTGTTCATTTTGACTGATGTTTTGTGATTCATGCAACATTAAATTATCAGAAATTTCATTAAAAATTTGGTAAGACTCGCTGTCAGAACAACCTTCTTTGAAAGGTTTAATGATATGCTGAGAAGAATTCTGGACTCTAAACGAGGAATTCACAAAAGACTCTGCAGTCAATTCTTCAGTCATGATTAGGTTACTGTTTTTATAAGTCTTTTCTTTATCACCATCTGTCATATTACTAAAACAATAAAAAAAACAGTTTACCATATTTACAATTAGATATTACTTTCAAAATCAAAGACAAATAATGTAAAAACATGCATAATTTTTATGATGGTAAAGAGAAAAAGAGATTGCTTTTCAGAGCAGTCGGAGTATTCTGAGAGGTGAAATGGATGTAATGTGAATTTATTAGCTATTATATGAATTTCTTTAGATCTGTGTGTTTGAACCAGTTTAACATAACACATTTGAGAAGTATCTTTTTTATTATTTGCATAAAATTCTATTTATCATTAATATTTTCACATTTATGTGATTATTTAGACTGTAACATGACATGCTTTCTCTCTCATTTAAGTGATGCAACATTTGGTAATTTCCTTACTTTAAGCTGTAGCTTTAATTTTAATTCTCTAGATCGCATTTATTTATTTTAAGGAAATTTTGAACCGAGCCAGCAGATGGGCTTTGTTGCTTATGAAGAAACAGGCCAATTAATTCCTCCAAAAAAATTAACAACTTCCTCCTGTCTGAATGACAACACCTAACTTCATTTAAGGGGAGCCCCCAATTCCCTCTTTTTCTGTAACTATTATTATAATTATTTTGACAATGTCATGTCCTTTTTACAGAAACAAAAGGTTGTTTCATAATTCATTAACCAGATCAAATCATATATATGGTATAGTCACACTTTGGAATCATCAGTCATATATATCCCATTTATTCAAGACCTTAGCTCAAAATAAATAGTATCTTTCTCCTGAAGCCTAGCTATAATAATTTTTAATTGACTTAAACTCATAAATGTTATCTGCACACATGACAACCTCACACAGAAATAGACCCTCTCGTGTGCAACAAAGACCATAGTAGTATCTACAACTCCTTCAACAGTGACAGGATCAAGGGGGAAAGGGGAGAATAAGGGGAATGTCCCATCCCCTCCTCTGATGAAAGTAATGTAACTTTTCAAAAATTAATTCATTTGATGGGTCAATTGATATTAGAAGAAAACTAACAACTTTCACGATGAATTTATTGTTATTAGTCATAGCTGAAAATAGAGGTTAAACGGTATTTCAATCAATTTATATACATCATATGGTTTCTTCGTTGCAGATACAAAAATTGATTAAGACTGTATTAGACAACGCCAGATGTTGGTCATTGTTTTATTGGTAAAAATATAATCCCTATATTATAACGAAATTGACAACCTTTTGATTCTTAATCAATTAAATTTATAAATCATACAGATATTAAATCTCTAAGGTAGCCAAAGAATAACACTTTCCTGGAAAATATAAATTTGTATTTTCATATAACAACTTGCATATTGTTTGTAATTGTGAATGCGATGCTGATTCTAATTACAAAATTACTAACTGTAGTTCAATAAATCTTTATTTAAAAAATATTTAATACAAAAAAAGAGATATGATATAAAATAGACTCAACTGATTTAAAGTTAGATTACTCAATTATTAAACTCCTGGATCCGCTACTGCATTTAAACATTTTTACTTGAATACTTAAATTCACAATCCTTGTTGCAAGACCAAAAGTTCAATTCAATCTAATCCATGACCAACCTATAGAACTGAATATTTACCCTAACTATACAAGCCCTTAAAGCTGCAAAATCAAAAACATGCAGAAATGTCTTAGATTAGTATTTAAACATACTCCTATCCTGTGCCCTGCTCTGCACTCTACACTGATGAGAACAAAAGGCCAAAGGTGAGTGCAAGATTAACCGCATTAGTTAAAATAACCAACATAGGGGAAATTTTTCAATAATAATGCATGTCCTTAGCATTGCTTTGCTATTTGTTGTTCACTATAGCCACTCAATGATTTCAATCATTTGGACCATTGCTCCACAATCATTCAACTAAATGCCCAACTCATACGAAGTCCACCTTGCCCTGCCTGCTCAGATACTGAACTCACTCTCTAAGAATTTTCTTTCCAAAATTTCCTTGTAGAAATATGATTACTTTTTTTTCTTCTCTTCCCTATTCAGTATTTTTATTTACTTCTGTTAAAAATTTTGCACACAAATATGTGCAAAATATTCACTTATTTAAATCATGTTCTTTTTCTCTTTCTATTATTCCAATTAAATGTTTTATATGTATCATTCTCAGTTATACATTTTTATTTGTAAGTTTTCTTCAATTATACATTCATCATTTTCATCCCCTTAAATTAAAGAATTTAATTTGTACATATTTTTCAGAGTACAACACTGTGAGGGCACTTGCAATTTGAATTACACATTATCTCAATTTAACGTTATTTCACAAACAAAATTACTATTCCATCAATGTTGCCATTTCTATAATACTATACTGCCATGGAGTTTCAAATGGTTCCAACAACCTCTCTGAAGATAGCTTATCAGAACAAGTAAAGATAAAATAAAGTGAACAAGATTTTATACTATCATAATGGTTCAGAAAATTACTATTGGTACTCAACTGTTATATGCAAAAATGAAATTAGTGAATAGGTGAAGCATTAACAACTCAATGCCTCCAATGGGTGGCAACAATTTATATTCTGCCACAAAATCATTTACAAAAATATTTGTGGATGAATGTAGATTTAAATTCAAAGTGTAAAATAAAGTCTAAGATTGAAAGAGTTAGTTATTGTGCACCAGAACTATTATCCTTAAAAAATTCAGCAACCATATATCTCACATAAATTGCCAAAGGTAATAAACAACAGTTACTGGATAATCTGATAACGACATTAATGGTATTTTAGTTTTAGAAACAAACGTGTTGCCAGTATTTTAAACTAAGGTGACAAGATACAATTAAGTATTACTGATTATTTAAAGAAGTGTGATCGTTTACCAGAGTGTGAATGAATTTTTGTCCTTAATAAAACAGCACATTTTTTTATATTCTTACAGTCTTCTGAAAAATGTATAAATGAAGTTTAACTATACTGGCTACTCAAGTGTACCATACCACAGAAATTGGGGTAATAAAGTATTTCAATTGAGATGCCATAACAAAAATCAACTCTAAACATCATCCTAAACTTACATACAGATGACAACTGCTAATATTTTTTTAAAAAACTTTCTACATATAACACAGATGTTTGTTTATATTTTCAATGTATTGCATTTTTTACTACTTACTCATTTACAGATTTTAGATTACCCTTTCCTTCAACATCTCCTTTAACGGTAAGAAACTCTGAAAGAGCAGGTAGAAGATCAACTGAGGCAGAAGATTCTGGTTTGCTGTTACTTACATTTTCCTAAAATGAAATTTCTGGAATTTAATTTTGTTACTTATTATTTTAAAAACATTATTATTTATGCTTAAACAAGGGGATTGTAAGCTGAGAGGTTTTATAAGCTAGGATGAAATAATAAATGGAAACTTTATTTCTTCAATCAAGGGAGACAGAAGTTATTTTATGCTTCAAAATATCAATTATTATAGCAGCATTTAAAAGACAGCACAAGTTTAGAAATTTTGAATTCTTGGGGAAATATGGAAGTGAGTGTATAATGAAACACAAAAAAATCTGGTTAAGTTTGTTTTTCACAGACTTCAGTTGCAATACTCTGGCGGAAGTTTTCATTAGATTAACAAACGGCTTTTCCCACTATTATTTAAATAACCACTTTGAAGCTATTGAAACTTCAAATAAATGTGACTTTCTCTAGTTCCATTGTGAATTTAACTTCAAAAGACAGTTATAATTTTTTATGTCAGAGGTATGGAACAGACTTTTTTGCAGAAGCATCCACTTATTGTATGTGTCAAGATGTGGATGTGTGTGTTTATGTATTAATGTGTGGTTGAATGTACTTATGAGTTAATATGTGGTTGTATGTGCATATCTCCTCAGCCCCCATTAATTCTTTTCATCTACCCTGGCCTTTATTAACAGAGAAAGTTGGTGGCCTGGTGGGGTCTATTATTTAACAGCAAAAGCTAGCAGCGCAGCAATTTTGACTGTTCAGTTACTTATCTCATCATGGTGTTTGCCAGCTTTCCACTTCAGGTAAGCCACCACCTTTCTATCTCTATTTCCTGTCCTTATTAATTGTTTAAATTATTTTGAATATGTTATTCCCTGACTTACATTACATTTTGTTATTATACAGAGAAGCTTTTAATCTAACTGAATTTTTCATTCATAATGCTGAGTGTAATATTGCTTTGTCAGAACGAGGATTAAACAGACACAATTATATAAATAATATAATGATGTATGGCAATTAAGGAAGAAAAAATTATTAAATAAGTAACATTTCATGAATCACACATTTCATCCCAAAATTTGTGACCTATTTCAGTATTACAATATTAATTTTTAACATTTAAAAGCCCTCTGAAATTTCATCATTGACAACAAAATGATGAATTAAGTACAGCTGAATGTTGTTTTCAGAACATCAACTAACCAAATCATGAAATATCTGAACTAATTTTCTCCACTTTAATTTAAGGCATTGCATTTTTAATTCACTGTTCAGTACAAGATATTAAGAGGATTTTTACTGCCAAACTATAAATAAAGTACTTTGCTAAAGCCTGAAGGCTATACATTCACATATCCAAATAATCGAATATATGAACTATAGATCAATTAGATCAAATAATCAATGTTCTACTTTACAATGAACATAATTTAGATCATCTTACACAATTCCCATGATTGAAATTTTCTGTTGTCTAAGAAGATCTAAATTATCCAAGTAAAGATGTATTGTATTCAAGCTCTGACACTTCTCCATTATATGGAAATGAAAGTTCTTGTTTAAAACAATTTTGTCTTGATGAATAACTGCTTTGAACAAAAGTATTCATTATAGTAGAATTTGTATAAACTTAATTTGTTGATATTGTTAGCTAAATTAATTGATATTATTAACATGCAATTTGATAACAATAAAGAGTGATCATATATTTAATTTTTACTTACATCCTGAAAATGGAGATAAGTAAGATTGTATGATTCTTTATTTTGTGCTTCAAACAAAACACGCAATTTCTTATCAGCTTCCAGAAATGATTCAACTATTTCATTGCAATTATTCAATCTGGTAATGCATAAATTACACACATGATGTGGCAGACCATCATTATTCTGAATCTATTGAGGGATATAAAGAATTTAAATAAATGCAAATATAGAAAGAATTATAGAATTGGTTAACTGTATTTATATACATTATTTTAAATGATAAATTTATATTGTACTCAAGTGGGAAAATCTTGTTACAATAGAATTACAATTTTCTCTTCTTTTAAAATAATTTGTAATATGAACCTACACAATCAATGGATTCCTTAATAGCCAAAATAACAATGCCTAATTCAAAATATAGAAACAAATAAACAGATCCAAATACAATAAATTATCAGTAAATAAGTGTAAATATATCAAATTTAATTAATAAAACTATATGCTTTTCAATTTATTTCTCTCATAAAATAGAATAAAATTAAATAGTTTTCTTAATACACATAATGATATAACAGTTGTTTCACATTATAAAATTGTAGTAATTTAATTAATAAATATAAAAGTGGCAAACATGAATGTATGTATAAACTGTCATATATATATATATATATATATATATCCAATTATTTAAGTCCTTGATTACTTTTTTGCTGTTCCTCCCAGCATACAGTGGTGTTGTAGAAGAATATATATATAATTAATAAACACAGAAAAAAGAGACAGAAATCTGATGGCTTACCTAAAGCTCACAGATGGCAGGCACCATGTAGGGTTTCGGATTCTTGAAATTTCAGAGGTACCACCCCCTTTATCATTTTGAATGATGGCTGGCCAACAGTTGAAATGTTTTCCTAATCTTCTGATAAAGGGGGTGGTACCTCCGAAAATTCAAGAATCCGAAACCCTACATGGTGCCTGCCATCTGTACACTTCAGGTAAGCCTACCAATTTTCTATCTCTCTGTCCTGTCCTTATTAATTGTTTTAATTAGCCTGACAGTTATTTTCCAACTTGTACTTATATATCATCAGAACAAATATTCCTAGCCACAATATATATGTAGCATTATTTTCCACAGTGTATGTAATTTGATGGAATTGTATCTTACATATGGTAAATTACAGAAAGCAACCATACATATCTTTCAAAAACATTAATTAATACTCACTTTATCAGGCAGAAACCTAGATATCATCTGTAGAAGCATTTGTGTTTCCTTGTTGTGGGCAAATAATGAAACCAAATTATTTTCATATACAAGACAGGCACAGAGCCTACACATTTTATGACATCCTCTAGCTTTTGTAGTGTCTTGTGTATTCTCCGTCTCTAAATCAGGGTTGTATAAATGCAGTGGGTCAATCTCATTCTCATTTAGAACTTCAAGCAGAAAGACTTTCTTACCATCAGTTTCAGAAGTACCAAGTTGATAATCATATGTTTTATTTCCTGAAGCAGAAAATCATATATTTCATTGAATATGATGAGTAAATGATGTAATTAGCATTAATATGATAATAACTTTAAAATTTGGAAATTGTGTTTGTATGTTATTTCTAAACAAAAAAATGATTTCTTTAAACTTTTGTATAAACTATGGGACAAGTATTGAAGACATCACATTTTTATGGAACTGATATATTTGGAATTAGAATATTGCCACAACTCAAGACTTGCAGTGATGGCAGAGGGGTATAGAGCCGGACTGCAGAAACATAGACCGGGTTCGAGTCCCACCTGATGTAACCATGTTTATTTGTTTACTTTATTTACATTTTTTGCCTTTTCTTTCTAGTATTTTCTGTTTTGTGAATTTTCTGCTTCTGGAATATTCCATGTATGTATAAATTGGACTCGATTCCAAACCAGAGTCAGTCTTAGGCAGTACGAGCTTTGTACAGCACTTCACTGTTAAATAAATGCATATAACCTCTACGTATGTGTGTTATTGAATCTCATGATCCCTCAGAAACGTGACAATATAATAAACTGGTAAAAAATAAACAGACAAGTCTAAGCATTAAATTCAATTTAAATACTTGTATGTTTTAATAGGTTAATTCACAATATTCTAGTACGTTAAATATTTATAAATATAGGTGCATTAAGTTCATCACATTACTACAGACTAAAAACTGAGATGGTGTAATGTTATGTTTATACAATTTTTAAAAAAGCCTGACTAAAATTACTTTTATTACCTGATTTGATTCCTGCATCATATTTTGATTCACAGATCTTCTTTAAAGATTTTGGTACAAAATCTGCTAAGTTGTTGTAGAAAATAGTTGGTACTGGATGCCCAGTGCGTATGAATGAAGTTTTATGTTTATTCAAAAACCAGTGAGATTCAAAATGGTCAGCACACAACAAGAATTTGCTCAACTGTTCAGGTGTTTTATCCAAAAGATCATTTCTGCCACAATTTATGGCCCACTGTCGACATCTAACAAAATAATACTAATATAATGCAAAGTGTATGACACAAAACAGACATTTAAGTGAATCACTAAATCCAGAAAATGCTAATAAATTCAAATGTTTATACATCTTGTTTAAAAACAACAACCAATACAAAGGCTTGCAGCAATTTGGTTCTGTAGCTAGGGAAGAGTACAATAAACTGGTGATAATTGAGATATATACAAGTGAAGAGAAACTGGCATTATTTAATTTAGATTAATGGTAACTTAAACATAAAACATTAAGAAAGAAAGAAAACTGAAGTGAACGTACATTATTGAAATTGTTTAATGAAGAGAAACAATAATATATAGTACTGACAGTTCAACATTTATCCAAAAATCTTGTGTATTATATTATACCATAGGAAGTTATTTAATAATGTAAGATTCAGAACATGCCAGATATAGCAGTACGAATGTTAACTATCATCCAATATGAAATGAAACAAAAAATTTAAATGCTTCGTTTAAAGTATCCAAAATTTGAACGTACTGTCACTTACATGTTTTCATCCTTCGGGAAAGGGAAAAATTTTAGGTTATGTCTGGTCTTCAAGGAGTTGAAGCAGGTTTTAGCGGCGCATCTACGGTTACTCATTTCGACATATTTCGTTTTTAGTGACAAATGTCATGACATGCAATGCCATTGGCGTATCACAAGATCCTTTGGATGCCCATTTTCTGAAAATTAATTTTATCTTTATTTGTTTACAATGAACAACAACCGCAATAGTATCACAGTTGGTACATTGTAAATTAAACAAATGTTACCAATCTTCTTACTACCAAAATATTAATTAAGGATATGAATTTGTCTTACTTTAAAAGAGGAAAATTATAAAAACGGATATGTCAATTTATGTGTAAGTGTAAAACCTCTTGATAGTCCGCACTAATGTACGAAATAATTTTCAGCAAGTGGTATAGTTTTGTTACTTATATTGGCTACCATGGACTGAATTTGTTTTGATTATAATATGAGTTAGACACTTTATAACAATATACGAATTTCAATTTAGGATGTATTTATATGTTGAAGTTGTACTTTGCTACGACATTTAAGCTATTATTATTCTTGGGCTGGACTAGTTAAGAGTAAACACGTTTAAATTGTGATGCCTTATAAATCAACAAATTTGACCATGAATAAGATAGCATAGTATGGAGTGTATTGTGGATTTGTTATCAGTTTATTGAATACGAATAAGATAGCCGAGTTTGAGTGTATTGTGAATTTGTCATCAGTTAACGTCCGAAGCCTGGTGATAAAATAAATAGAAATTGTAGCCGAAAAGTCAGCTTCTTTGTAAGTAAATAACACTGATTCTGCATGTGAAAATTAATTGCATATGCATAGTTTGGTGAAGTCTCACTTGAGTTAATGCATCAGATTGTTGCTATTGCTTAATGTTTTTAAGTTCTTCACGATCTTCTGTTAAAACTATCTTTTCGGAAAGGCAGATGAGAATCCTTTATTTCATTTTGTGATGCCTTAAGAAATATTAGGTGTCTTTGCCAGATCTGCAAATTGAAATTTCTCTGCTCAGTGTCAACTAATTGCAGAACTTCCAAATAATACTTTAAAAGCTGTTCACCTTCACAAAAGCAAAAATTCAGACATGGATTGTGAAAATTGTGATGCTAAGGTGTGTGACAAGTAAGCAGCTCATATAGATTAATTTCTCCAAATTTTAGGTTTAAATTTTAAGAAGCATAAAAATAGGAATTTGGTTTGTAGGAACTTGATCATATTCTTTGTGTGTAAGAATTTAGATCTCGTTCTAAATAACAAAAAGTCATTAATAAAGGGCACATCTACAATAACAGTGCAAAAAATTGTTGAGGGCAAATATAAAATACAATATGAAGTACAGACAGTTCAAAACATTCCAATTTGCTTATATTTGATAATGATATTTAAATAAATTTACTTTTTAGTTAAAGTGAAACCTTTTTATATTTTTAAATATAATAGTTATTAATGTTTGTAAGTTTAAATGTGGCCAAAAACAGACAAAAAAATTAATGAAACAAAACAAACTGTAAATTAAAATTAACTACACATTTTGGTCCTGATCTGGACCCTCTTCTTAACTTTTGTCCGTTTTTGGTCTTATTTAAACCTTTTTCTCTTGTTTGCTGTGTCCCACATCCAGCTTGAAGAACCAGATAATTTTCTTCTGCAAATTAACTGAGCTTTGCTGGGATTGCACAGTCCTAGGTTTAAATTTTCAACTATTAGCAACTTAAATACGAAATTAACCATTTTAAAGTGTCCACAATATAAATTTTAAGTTTGGAGTTTTCATCTATAATAGGATGTGACACAGAAATGATTTCAAGGTAAGTTGGGATGGGGAGGGGTATTCTCATTAAAAAAGAAAAGCTGTCTAAGTAAACAGCTATAAGTATTATTGAAGTATAATCAGATAAAAATTGGTTTTCAAATAATGTCACCTCAATAATCAAATATATTAAATAAAGCTGGGAGAACATTCCTTGCTTGAGATAAATGTAGAAGGAATTAAATGCTAAAATTTAGCACAATACTCAAAGATATATGTACTTTGGTTCAGAAATTAATATATATTTTTTTGCCATTTCTATATACTTGTGATGATTCTAATACATATAAAAAATAATTTTTAATGCTTACTTGTAATTACAGAGTATAAAAGAACTTCATACTTCTTTATACTTATTGTTACTGTTTTTAAGAAGTATTGACAGTATAATAGAAAATGAAACCAAATTGTTTTAGTACATTGAATTATATGTCTAATTTAAATGAGTGAGACAACTACAGATAAAAATGCAATAAATTCATGTCTATCTTCAGAAAGACTATCAGTAGTGACATGATTATCTGTTATATGATAATAAAGTAACAAGTTTTTTCATTTTTGTATCATTAATGTAATAAGTTACATTTATTGTTTTTACCTGGGAATTTCAGAATTTTAATTCTGTTACTTTTATTTCAGAAATAATATTAATTCAAGAAAAGATGTTCATGGAATCATCAATATGAAGGTTGAAATAAAGAATTTAGCGGGTGAAACTTTTCCCATTGAAATCTTTCCAGAAGGTACATCCCTTAATTTGAAAGACAAAGTTTGCCATGATTCTCAAATAAATTTTGACTTTCATGAACTGAAATTGAATGGCAGTGCTGTAAGACCTGATGACTGTATTTTAGATTATTTTTGTGAAGGTATGTAATAAAAGTGAAATAGTATTTCAACTTCCATTAATAATTAGTATAAAAAAGTGACTCATATTTTAAGGTGGTTAGAAAATTTAGTTTTTATTACTAGATATCTGGTTAAATATTAATAAAGTCGACAATAAACCTCTCATTACATCATCAGTTATACAGGTGTTGCAAATGCAACCCTTGGGCAGATAGGGAGTATTGTGGGAAGGATGTTTGTTTATATGCATCTGGGTTGGATTACAGCCCAGTGTAGGCCAGTAGGAGGATGGAGTTTTGTTTTTGTAGTCCATGAAAGTAGATAAACATTAAGGGAGAATACACTTTTTTTTTTAATATATTGATCAAGGGTGAATTTGGGTAGTTGTATAGAAGATAGGGGACAAGATACATGTTCCTGGAGGAGGTTGTAAGGTATTTTCTGTTCATGAAAGCATTGAATATCTATCTGGTTGGTGTAGGTGGCCACACTGGAACAAATCTAAACGTTTGGTATGACTTATGAATTATCAACAACATATATCAGTTGCTATTTAATGTGTTTCATTGTTAGGATCACATGTTTCTGTGATTCATAAAATTATACATTTTTCATTGTACGTGTATTTTTCTTTGAATTATAAAAATTTTAATACACAACTGTAAGATTCCCTAAAAGTTTCTTGGTTTGATGTTTAGAAATACCTCATTATCCTTTCATGCTAATGGAAATCATTGCCTGGTTAAGTGTTTTTTAATATATTTTTCAACACTAATGCTAATGTTACCTTCTGCAATATTTAAATTTTGATAATGTAGAAATTTTGAAAAAAATCATCAGCAAGTTGTATGCGTTTGCACCCTACACATATATTAAAAGAACATTTTCCCTTTTTTATATTAATTATGTATATAGATAATTATAATGAAGGGGTTTACTAAACCGACGACAAGCAAGTAAGATCGCATTTGATTAGTATTAAATTAATCTCCAATTGACTATATCGATAGCCAGGAAAGAGGAATAAAATCTGTACCACTTATGACAGGTCAGTCCTTGGGACAAAGGCCTGAGTTGGCGACAAATATCAGGTTGCTACAATAAAGCTCAGGCAATCCCAAGAATTATAAGGGACAGACCTGCTCCTCAGATCATCCTTGGGAGAAAGTTCACACACCCTGCCAGGCAGAACTAAGGCGGGGCAGAAACTTATATAAGAGGATGCAAAAACAGATTTAGGAGAAGATAGGAGAGAGTGGACTGTAGTGGAACACATTACGTTTTGAGAGAGATTAGAGATTACATTACGTTGTTGAGGAATAGTGGACGTCAACAGGAAAAATAAATTATGCTTCAAGATCAGATGGTATGAGCATCAATGCAGTGGAACACTGCCACCACCTGATCGAAGAAGAGATGCAGTATCATCACCAGATCCAGATCTAAAAGTCGGTGATGCACAAGATTATGTTTCTCGCCCCTGGCTTGATTGAGTAATTTAATATTTTTGATGCCTAGTTTTTGTTTAAACCCACATATGTCCATTATACTCTTGCTCTCCGTTGAGTTTTAGTAAGCAGCTGGCCCTAAAGTTTAATTTAATAAAATGGTTAATTTTTTCATATAAAACTCCAATTTATCTTTAACAATTAAATAATCACCCAGTCACCACAAAGTTGTCTGCCTTCTAATTATGTGTTAATTAATACCTTTGTTTTACATAAATAGTTAGTATACCTTTATTTACTTAATAATTTTTGTTGATAATTTTTAAGAAAGCAGTTATTCCTTACATTTTGTGTTATGTTTCAGGTGAAGAACAAAGCAGTTATGAGCTTCAGAATTATGAAAAAGAAGATTTTAAAATACCTTCAGTTCAATGTGCTGTTGAAGCTTGTAAAAATACTAAGGAAAACTGCCCTGACAAAACTTTTTTTCCATTCCCCAATTCTATCGACCAGTATGTTACATCACTTTTTTTAAAAAAATTAAAGACAAATAAGTATTCAGTGTTTCAATTACAAAGATATGTCATCAGAAATTACACTGTGCAGGTATTGTCATCAATATATGAAACCAAACAATAGAAATGAAGGTTAATAAAATAAAAGTTTCAAAAACCACCACATAAGATACATGGCTTCAGTCTATTCCCACTACAATATTGGGGGCAGTTGTCTACTACACATCTTCTTTACTCACAAGAAGCTAAATCTTCTGAGTTAAACTACTATCCTCAACAACCACACTCATTTATTTAGTGCCAGATATAAGTTTATAAAATCTATTTATTCATTCTTCTCATCATGCCTAACAGTAACAATAACTGACTTATTATTTTGCAATAGGACGTTATTCCACACAAAATGTAAAATTGTCTTAGGATATCAATTACTTTCAGCAATCTTAAAGACCTTCATCTCAACCTATTTGTAATACATCACCCCACAATTTTGATAGTGTTATCATTAAATTATATAAAACAATAAACATTTTTGTTCGGCCAAATTTCAAGTTCAGGAGCAAGAAGTCTCTTGGTGATAGATCTATTTAATTGAGTGGATAAGAAATTAATTTGAATCACAACTTGGACGCTTCCACCATTCAAACTGCTGTTCAGGCCTACTCTCTCTTTCCTGAATGAGGTTGCCAAAATTCAATTCCAGATAATGCACTGACTTTCTCAATTTCCTTTCAACACCAGTTATTGTAAGTATTCAGGGTGTCTCAAAAAATGTACTCACACTGATTTAATTTATAATATATATTATATATGTACATATATACAATAATTATGAATTAAAGTGTGAGTATATATTTTGAGAAACCCTGTAGGGGTGTTTTACATTTATCAGTTTAAAATTAATGTAAACCTGTATTTTATGGCATGAAACCTTTATAACACAAAATCATTATCGTATTAAAATCATAGTTTTACTTTCAATTTCTTAAACACGGTATGTTTTTTATTTAGGTTTCAACATTGGTTGTTAGTTTGTAAGCGTGATGATTTATTAGATGAACCAATTACTGCAGTAAATAAAAAGTATGCAGTTTGTGCTGATCACTTTCTCGCTAACCAATTCACTGATAGCTTAAGGAAAATTTTGAAGAAAAATGTGGTGCCTTCTCAGTTCCACAGGTCAAAAAATGACTTTCTTGAATTACTGGAAGGAGATGAGATCATTATGGAAGGTAAGAACAAATTTCTTTGGATGTTATAATTTCTGAAATATTGAATCATTTATTTAATTCTGATATAGAAAATGGTATCTATACCAATAAATAAAATTGAAGTGCCTGACTGTCTGTCCGTATGTTTGTCTCAAATAGGCTCCGAAATGCTTCAACAGATTTCAATGAAAATTAGAGAGTTTAAAAACATTCAACTTCAAATTCTGATACATTGCAGAAGATATTAATATAATATCTTATATATATTCTACAGGAAAATTTCTTTGTATTTGTGCATTCGAGTGTCCAAAACGTGGATCTGTTTGTGCTCCAAAATGGCTTAACAGATTTCACAGAAATTTATCAGAAATTTTCATGTATGTTTCATTTTGATATCTTGCAGAGTTCAGAAGATATTAATGTAAATATTTATATTTCCATTAAA
This sequence comes from Eucriotettix oculatus, assembly GCA_034510155.1. Taxonomy (NCBI): domain Eukaryota; kingdom Metazoa; phylum Arthropoda; class Insecta; order Orthoptera; family Tetrigidae; genus Eucriotettix; species Eucriotettix oculatus. The sequence goes on from CM067376.1 coordinate 89,558,940, forward strand.
TTGCCACGCAAAAGGTGGCTTGAAAATCAACTGGGAGTTAAAAGTCCTATTAGGCCTTCCTATACCATTCATTCCACTTACTGCGTGTAATTTTGGCAGCATAAGAGAGAGAGAGGGAGTGTGAGTATTCTCACTCCATCTATTGTTGGCTTGAGAAATAATAAAGATATTTGGATCGTCAATACAATCTATACACAAATTGTTTTTATTTGTCATGGCAGGTATATTTAAATATTTAGTAATCACTCATTTGTATTGGCTGCAAGATGTACAAAAGCAGGAACTGTTCAGAAACAACTGCAAATTTTAAGGTTTACCCTGAAACAATCATTAATAAGTGATACTGAACTTCTTATATATTCAATGAATTCAACCATTGTTTCATTTTTAGGGCCAAAAAAAACTATTTCTGTGCAAACAAAGTTGCTTGCTTAGCTAGTCTAAAATATATCTGTTATATTTGTTACTGGACCCAGCGTTGCCTGGATATTTATTTATATTATTGTGGTACATTATTTAATTCTTCATCAACACATGATTAAAAGGGTCACAATCTGAACCTTAAATATACTACCTGTATCTTGAGAGAGTAAAAAATATTCCCCGTAAATAGCAAAGCTAAAAATATTTTCAGTAAAATAACTGAATAAAAATTCTCTTACACACTTAAGAATGTCAAAGAAATACTCCAAGTACATTAAAAAAATTAGAATTGCCACCAATATAATCTAAGTGTCAAAAGCACCAGTAACCAAATAAAGTAAGAAACACTCACTTAAGGAAGGCAAAAATATATCTGGTATTTTAAGATGGTAATAATGAGCTTTGATACCATAAGACAGTAAGAGCCACACCCCTGAAGGAGCTAGAGGTTATTTTGCCCATCAAGTATTCTTAAGTGACATGTAAATGAAGATCAATTGAAATGACTTCAATTGTAACAAAAATTAATTTACCCTCCTGGTAATCAGTATAATTAAACAGACACCGAAATGTGTTTTATCCCATCCCACCTACTCTTAGGGGATGATCTGCAATTTCAATTGCATGCTAATGTCAGAATCAAACTCAAAGACTCACAAAGCACCGATGTCCATATCAAACTTGACTGTTTTATTTTCATATGATGCTCCGTGCACCCCGTTCCTAAGAATACTCAAATTCAACACTGAATGCAAACAAATTAAGTGAAAACATTATAAAATTAAATATATATTGGAAGGAAATAACGACGTTTATGGACTTTAAAAAATTTCAGTCCCCAACAGTGTTGATTTCCTGGTTACCTAAAAACATGTTCAACATGTGCTTGAAATTGTTCACTCTGTTAAAATATGTATGTGAAAGTTTGTTTTATCCCCTTCCATATCCTGTCTGGTTTTTTTATTTTAAAAATTTTCTCCCCTCCACCCCTTTCCCTAGAGGTGGTAGTTGAGTCTTACCCCAACAGTGCTGATTTCTGGGTGTTAAAAATTTGGTCAAAATGGTCCACTCATTCAGATTTGTATGTTGAACATACATGCAGACAGACACACACATACAGGCAATTTTACTACAGAGATTCATATAATCAGAGAAATTGTTTGCAAATAATATATTAATATAGATCTATTTGCAATCTAGGGTGATGAAGCAATTTACATTGAAATTCTTTAAAATATGATGCTTTGGTATTGATACATCATGCTTCTTAATTTATAAATAACTTACTTTGAAAAAATTCTTCATGTACATATTGTCAAAGTGGATAGATTAAATGTTTCAGACTGAGGTAAATTCCATAGGTTTTCCATTTTCTGCTACCTGTATGCCAAAATACCAGTAACAGGGGTTTTTGGAGAAATCTCCTTCCATAGTAACTCCAGCCATATATGAAACAAATTCTATTTGCTTTAACCTTAATTAATTAATGCGCACAGTTCTACCAAAGTTCTGTATCCAAAAGTTATCACTACCAATATAAAATATGGAGATATAATAAGAATTTATATCTGCCTTTACCTCCATATAATTTTCCAATCTTTTCCATCGGCATTGCTTTGTGTTGACTTGTGATTGTATTTGTAAAAATTTTATGAGATGTTTTTATGACATTGCAATAGTGCATTACATAAAAAATTGTCTTGTGTCCCCTTCTTGTATTTCCTAATAATTTTAATTGGTAATAGAAGTTTTTGAAATTAGCTGTGATATACTCATGATATTAGAACTATCAGCTTTGGCATGTGCGCTCAACAGAAGACTAGAACATAGGACAGGAAAGAAGAGGAAACAGGGATGCTTTAGGAAATCTAAGGATTATTACAGAGAGAGGTCTAGCACTTAAATATTGACTGGCAAACTTAATTAACATTAATGTGAAATATACTATTGACTCCATTAGGCATGTCTTCTATCATAGCGTGATTATGTACATTAGGTTCAGTGGACCTTAAGTTAACTATTAATTTATTGATTACTTTTATGAACCAATTATTATGAATCTACCTTCAAACAATTTACATAAGCATTTTTGTATACACATAATTGGCATTAACCAAGACAATCAGTTGATCAAATTCAGCAAGACCGTGCTGTGACTGACCAGAAAAACTCATGCTAAATACCTAAAATCAGCTCAATGTCTATAAATATGATTCTCTGCAATATCAGGGAAACAAATGTTTCCTTTATTTTATTTATATAAATGTTTGTATTTAACTATTAATGTAATATTCTGTCATTGAAAAATAGCAGTGAGCAATCTGCTTTAATTTTTGCATGTTTTTCAGACAATGCCTGGTAACAATATTAATTTGTGGTGGAGTTTTAGTAATAAACTGTGGAACTTTTTTCCATGTTTGAACTTATTGGTGCAAGAATTTTAATCATTTCTTGCCTCCTCAATTTCCTCTAAATCTGAATCATCAGTTTCATGATTGGTATTCAGTCAAAAAACCTACTTGCTAAATTATTTTCAATTTCCTACTTTCATTCTTCAATATCATCTTCCGACCCAACATTTTGGTAAGAAATATAGTCTAAAATACAAATAAGAATCTTATCTGTGTCGTAAGGATTATTTAAATTGTATGCTTTACCAAATTTTTTGCAATCCCCCCCCCAAACACCATCACCACCAAAATAATAATACCCTCTTATAATTAGTTTTATATGCTATTATCAAAAATAAATTAAGTATTCAACATTATTTATTCTTATATGTACATTGACATTGATTACAGACTAAAATATATTGATAATTGTTTTCATACCTGTATGTAGGACTTACAGAAATTAACCGAACTTGAAGTATAAAAATATTATAGTCTGTTATAATAATGTTATTACAGTGTATCACCAGGTAATAAAAAATTTTTTCTTCAAATTTTGATTTCAGGAGATATTGAAGAATCAATAACTGAAGAAGAAAAGAATTTGAATTTTTTGCATGATTGCTCACAATTTGGAAGTGGTGCAAAGTCAGAATGTTCTGATGATAGTTCACAAGAGATTTTTGAACATCCTGGACAACTTTGTCGCCTGTGTGCAAATATCACAACAGAGTTTAAATACATTTTTGATGATACTGGGAAACAAGAACACTTAGCAAAGAAAATCAATTTTTGTTTGCCAGTTACAGTAAGGTTTTTGAAATAATACCAAAATTAATAAAATAATAAACTATTCTATTATTAATTTTCTTCCCCTGTATATATTATATATAATTTATTTGTAATTTATCCTTATATATATATAATTCTTCCATCCCTCTTCTCTATCTATCCTAACTGACGATCCGGGTTCGAGTCCCGGCGGCTCCGAATATTTTAAGTCTCTCTTCCTTCTTCCTTTCTTCTCTACGCTTGACATATGTCTGTCCCTGAGCATAATTCTGTGCCAAACATATGTTTCAAAAAGCGTATTTCCTATCTTTCTCCCTCATTTACTATCCTTACTTACTATCCTAATATCCAAAAACCTGTGACTTTGTCATGTTACAAACGTTTCATTAATTTGTAATTTATCCTTAATGGATGCTCCTAATAATCTCTTCTATCCCACTTCTCTCTATCCATCCCAACTAACTACATCGTATATATATCCAAAGACTGACTATCTTCGATGCATCGGCGACGTGGCCTAATGGTTAAGGCGCTCTGCGGCTACAGCGGAGGGTCTGACGATCCAATATATATATATATTTATTTATTTCTGAACAGCATGATTTTTTAATGTTCATTTTCTGTTGAAAGGTTAATGTCAGTGACCCATTACCAAAACAACTGTGCTCTGTATGTGAGCTAAAACTGAAGATGTGCTATGAATTTTCAGAAATGTGTATACTTGCAGAAAATAAACTAAACCAATTAAATGCAAGAAAGTCATTTAGGTAAGAATATAAGTTAAGTATTTGTATAAATATTGGAAATTTCTACATCAGTAAAATTGACAATATTTTATCTTAGGAAAGATTTACTGAAATAATGGTAATAAAATTATTTTGATATTTGAGGAAACTCTAATGACAATGAATATGTTTTCAAAGTATCATTCTGTTTCAGATCATCAACATCTGAGACAGGCTTCAATTTGAGAGCTATAACTGTGGAACAAAATCTAAGTAATTCCAATATTATATCTTCAAATCATACAATAGATAGATACCATAAAGAGGGGAAGTGTACACGTCCTTTAAATTATTGTTGCCCTCTGTGTTGTAATGGAAATATGTCACTTCAAAGCTTGCAGATTAAAATTAATAGCAAACTGAATGAAAATAATTCCACGGAAGCACAAGTAAATCATAGCATGTGCATTGATCATCTTAGTGTTGAAAGTGAATTAAGGGAGGGAAATATTTGTGTATATGACAGTGAAAGATGTTTTTCATATCCTGATATATCTTGTGAAAATTCAACACATAAAGTAGAACATACAGGTGATCAAGTTGAAAATATCAACTCTATTATTAAATGCATGCTATGTTCAACAGGGTTTGATTCAATTCATGCCTGTCTTTCTCATTCAGAATCCCATTTCAGTGCTGATCATTATCCATGTAGTTTGTGTAAGTCAGAATTTTCTTGTGAAGAACTACTTGAAACTCATATGGAAAAACATAAACAGGAAATGCTAAATACCCCAAATATAACAAAAGTCTTAATGTGTAATATTTGTGGAAGAAAATTTAACTCAGAAAAGTCCATGGAAAATCATTTGTGCAATATGTTACCCAGACCACACAAGTGTACTGAATGTGGAAAATTCTTTCAAACAGAATTAAGGTTATTATTTCATATGCAAATACATCAAGGTGGTAATCCAGTGGTATGTACAATATGTGAAAAACAATTTAGTAGAGAAAATAATCTGTTTGATCATGTTAGACTTGTACATATGGGTGAAAAGGCGCATTGTTGTGATCAGTGTGGTAAAACGTTCCAATTGAAGGCAAGATTAATTGCTCACCAGAGGGTTCATACTGGTGAGCGACCATTTGAGTGTAACATCTGTGGAGGTAAATTTTATGATAAAGCAACGTTAAAAGGACACAAAGTGACTCACATGAATATTAAGCCGTTTCAGTGTGACAAATGTGGCCGGTGTTTTTGCAGAAAAACTTTATTTAATCAGCATATACTTACCCATTTGTCAGATGAGAAAACAACTAGAATATTCCCTTGTAAAATTTGCAGCTCAGTTACATTTTCTACGTATGCTAAATTAGTTGAACATAAAAAAGAAGTCCATCCTGAGGTGGAAATTATAGAGCGTGCTGGACGAAACCAAATTTCTAAACCTTTTAAATGTGACGATTGTGGTAAATCATTTGCTTATAGAGTTACTTTATTGGCTCACCGCAGGAATCACACTGGTGAGCTGCCTTTTCAGTGTGAGTTTTGTGAAAAGCGATTCTCTCAAAAAAGGTCTTTGGTTTTACACCGTAGAACACATACAGGAGAGAAACCCTTTGAATGCACAGTTTGTGACAAAAAATTTGTTCAAAGTGCTCATTTGTATGCACATCAACGCCTTCATACAGGTGAGAAACCATATTTGTGTGAAGTGTGCGGTTCTTCCTTTAGGCTTAAAGAAGTAAGAGATGCACATGAAAGAAAACATACGGGTGAAAAACCGTATAAATGTAAATTTTGTGAGAAAACATTTCGAACAAGTCATTCTTATTACCAGCATATGTGGATACATGAAGGTAAAAAGCCATACTGTTGTGAGTATTGTGGTAAAGCTTTCAGGAGGTCTAATGGTTTAAAAGTTCACATGCGAGTGCACACTGGTGAGAGGCCACACATATGTGACATATGTGGCAAAAGTTTTTCCCAGAAGCAAACTATGAAGAAACATAGAAACCTACATCTGAAAGAAACAAGAAAGTATATAAATCTTGATGTGACAGAGTAGTCATTAATTTATATCTATTTATTTTATACCTGTCATATTTGGCAAATTTTGTTTTATATAAACTGTTATTAAATAACTTTCAAAAAATAATAATTTAAATTATTCAAAGTATTACCTTTATATACTTAATTATCTATAAAATTGCATTTTCAGTTGTTCAAAAGCTGGCAGCACTTGAAGTAACAGTTTTAAATTAAAAGTCATCAATTTATGATATGTGCATACCTCATAACATTAATGGATTTGATTAGATTAACAATTTACCTGTATGATATAATCAAATGTTTAGCTGCTCTATACTTTATTTACATTTATTTTATTATTATTAGTGAACAAGCCAGTCAAATTTGTCAGAAATATATTTTTAATCAAATTAAAAATTCAAACATATTAATAATGTATGCCTGCCTCTGTTGTCTAGTGGCTAGCATCACTGTCTCATCCCTCAGAGGTCCCAGGTTTGATTCCTGGCAAATGGCTTGGGTGTTTGTGTACTTCTTTGTGTTTCCAAATCACGTAACCGTTACAAGAGAGATAAACTGTTGGCGTTACTTAAAATTTGTATGATTTTTTTTGAGACCTCTTCAGACACAAATATAAAATTTTTAAGTCTAAATATAGTTTATTTCTTGAAAAGTTAATACACAATGAAAATTTTTTGGAAAAAATCAAAAACAGTATGCTTTCCTCGTACATAGGAGTATATCAGTATTAGGTTGCAGCTGCAGTATGTGGATAAGCACTTTTTGGTAATTTTCCCCACAGCATTTTTATTATGTATTAATACATCAAGAAATAAATTACATAAATTTTTATATTTGCATCAGAAAATGTTTCTTATAGGAACAGTATGTCAAGGTAACTTTTGGTTTATTGATGTATTCTAAATTTTTACTTTATTAAAATACACTGTATTTCTGACTTTACTTGGTTTACATCATGAACTTATATGCTGATATAACTTCGCATCCAACTTTACTACTGATGCTCAATATTTATAATATTCCCATTCAAATTGATTCTTTTGCCTTATATATTTGGAAATACTAATATATGGGGTAAATAAATAATCTACTTAAATTTGCCTATTGCTGCTTTAAGAAGGATTCTAGGGGAATCAAAAAGTGCTGCTTTTGCATGGGCTCTTATGGGCCTACGAGCGAGTTATACCTACAGGGGAGGGGATGGCCGTCACACTCCCCGCGCCTCTATTGTCTCTCTATCTATTTAAGATAATTTGCATGCAGCTGAATTCTCTTTCGCAGTCAGCATTGCTTGCAGATGCAACTGTGCAGGTTAAAAATTTTAATTTCTCTGGAATGACTCTCCCTGCACATAACTTGTATTGTATGAAACCTAATATCACTTTTTCTTTGTGAAATTAAGATGATTTGATATTTCGGGTTCTCCTCTACAAGGATTTATATTGTCATTCCATTGTTCTGGATCCAAAAAGACATATTTCCTAATATACCTTGTATTTCTCGGCATTTTATTCTGCAGTATCTTTATATTGTTGTCTCTTGGGCCAAATTGTTGTGAAGAGTTTGTAGTTGAGATTATCCACAATTCCCTGTATAAAATTTTTACTGTTTATATCGTATTTTCCTGGGTGTTTCAATTCAATGTCATTAGTGCTGATGTTATTAAACCAGAACAACGTTCTGTCTCCAAATCTTTTACCAGAACGTTGTTCCTACCTACATTCACCCTTGCAGCAATATGAATTTTGTTTCTTGCAATGAATAACGATTACGAATAAACCAAAATTTGTTGAGGTACTGTATATAATACTTTTACGGCATGTGATGGAAATATTACAATTAAAAATTTAGAAAACAATTGCTCATGCGTATCAAACAGTGGCGGTTGGTGCATATGTGCTACAGCCCATAAATTGATTTAGGAGGAATTATGATTTTCTTCATTTAAAGCACCTTTAAAATTAAAGTGTAGAAGTCCCTTGTTGTGACAAAGAGAGGTGGCACCCATGGTGGGAATACATAGGCGACACGTGTAAAGGATATCAAGAATGTGTTAAGGAAAGAAGGAGATAGAGAAAAAAATTATATTGGATGTATAATAAAAATAAGACTATTACAATATAAAAATGGATATATACCATAAACAATAAAAAATACAATGATTAACCATTTTTAATGATAGAGAACTGTTCGAATTTGTTCATGGGGTTATTTAATTGAAACTTTTTTTATTAGATGGTTAATTTTTTTATTCTGGTTTTTATGAAGTTATTTGTAACATTAATTCAGATAATTACTTTATTTATAAAATTATTTCGTGTTTGAATTTTTACCATTCTTTGTGTTTTATCTATAATTAAATACGCGTTTAAAATATCAATAAAAACTTTTTATAAACTATAAATTAATTGTTATATTTTTAATAATTTGTTGTTAGTTCTTAATCATTCAATTAAATTTTAGAAAATATACAGAATGCCTAGTACTGTCAGTTTGATGCTTTGCAACTAGCCAAAAGCACACCTTTAAGGGAATAGGAATTCATTACACATGGAACGTTTAAACTACCGCTTTCAATAAACCACGCCACCAACGATGGGCTGACACACTGATTGGTTTGCATTGAAAAGTAAATTTAATGTGCCACCAATGTATTTCCAACATGGCGGCAGAATTCCTTAACTTTCTTCAATGTATCCCTTCCCAATATAACACCCACTGTTTTCATTACTACACTCCATTATCTTGTTTTTCCCTCTATTAATCCTCATATTGTGCTCTTTCATGCCATTATTATGGTTTCCAAGTCTTCTTCTGATTCCCCTAAAACTGCAATGTCACAGACAAAATGAAGAGTTTTTATTTCTTCTCCTTACAGTATGATTCATTTTCCATGCTCCATTTTAACTTTCTTCGTCACCTGTTCTGTACGTAAGTTAAACAGCATGGGCGACTGACTTTCTCCCTTTCTTGATTTATGCTTTCTTTTCTTGATCTTCTATTCTAATTACTGCTGCCTGTCTTCTGTAGAGGTTAGCCTCCTTTCTCGATATTTTATTCCAGTAAAGTTTTAAAGGCTTTCTTAATGTAATTAAACGTCCTCATAGCTGTCAGTGAAAAATGTTAACTCCAACTACGGGTCGAATAATTTTTTTGTCGGCTATTTCAATTGAAAGCTTTTGAATTTCAATCATATGATGTTGCTAAGATGAAATTTAGTGCAGAAATTTTAGTGATAATATTTAATTACATTAAAATACCTATCACCGTTTATATTTTTATAAACGAAAATAGTATTCGTAGTACGAGGTATGTTTTAAAAAATTATAATCAAATAATATTTTTATGACAAAACATTTAAGGGATGGCCTTTTGAGTATTTGCATTATTTTGAGAAAATCTACTTCACGAGCCTACATAAAATACCGCATTCAAGCGCGAGTTGGTACTAAATCTAACTACAAAGTACTTTGGAATTATAAATGTGTATTTGCTTGGCATTTAATTATTCCGCCTTTAAAAAATTACACACTATTGGAAAATATGTAGACGAAATTAGAGATGTTCCATATTACGGGTGGGTTCACTTACCGTAGTGTTGGTAGCACTGTCGCTATTGTTGGAGTTAGTACTTGTGGTTTAAATTATGTTGCATCACGTAGTGCCTTCTCGCGTTATCGTTAGTGTTATTTGTCGAATAAGAAGAACAACCAGGATAGTCTTCTAATGTGTATTTGATTAACATGGCATAGTGTTATTCATCTGAGGTGAGTGATGACGCTGTACTTTTGAAAATATAATGAAAATGTCGTTTTCCTTAAGAAGCTTTCAAGAGAAGTTAAAAATTAAAGAACTGGGCCGACCTATGCCTGACGTAACATAAAGCAAAAGGGGTCGGTCCACAAAACACTTTCATTGAAAAAATTATAACTATAACTGTATTTGTGGTTTTGACGTAGAAATTCTCTCTTCTGCATCCTTGTATCTCTTTTAGGTGTATCACCGGGTAGGTTCCTTAAACTATAAACCGGGAACCCTTGGCTGCCTTAAAGGGTACTTGCCAGTTTCAGTATCACCCTCATATAGCCTCCCCCCCCCCAAAAAAAAATACTCGGAAAAGAGTTGACTTAAAAAAAATACTATTTTTGCAAAACTATGTACTATCTGCTTCCGTCATAGTTTATGTCTTAAAAAAGATTTAATTCATTTATTGATAATCCATCATTGAAAAAGTCTTCTAAATATGTACGATCTTTTCGAAGAACTATCAATGGTGATTTGTTTTGTGTTATCTATCCCACATCAGCTTATTGTGGTGTTATATTGTTACACCGACAATATTATTACTATAATGAGGGAATTGTTAATTGTAATTGAGTCAAATATAAATATAATGAATTTAATTTTGATTATAAAATCGAAACTATGGTAATAGAATATAAAATTATTTACAAAAGAATAATATAACTCAAACTATTTTTTTTTATACACAAAAATCAATTACGAAAAAGAGTTGTCAAAAGCTCGGTATAGCAAAAATAATCTCTACAGCTTCTGAAATAGCTGATCTCGGGAACGCGGGAGACTTCGAAGTTATTGAAATAAAATAAAACGTGCTTCAAAACGAGAATGGTTTTCCAAATCTACGCCGGATAAAATGCCGATTGCCGTGGATGTTAAACGCTGGGGTTAATAAGCTTGTCTGGTGCAGTCGAGGAAATCTGCACGGGCCGGTCTCGCTGTTTGCTCTGCTTCTCACGCCAATTTGCAGGATCCCCAAATCTGATCCCGAAAAACTCCTTCTCGAGTACGTGCAGATACAAAATTTCTATAAGTTGTCCTTGTTCTGCCTCTGCCCAGCGTAGCCATCACTCTGACCCGGCTCTGCACCATGTGCTGAACAAAAACCACAGGCCAAAAATGACCGTAATCGGCGATTCACCCCTATGTTACCTTGACTACCAATCTCGTTTCCGCCTTCCTTTCTACGTTACCTTGGCTACCAATCTCGTTTCCGCTTTCCTTTACCCTACTCGGTAGAATATGGAAGTAAATTATTTTTGTTTTACCGAATTAATGTGGGGAACATGAGCCACCACATTATAGTGAACGAATTTTCAGTATCATTGACGCTAAATGACTCAAACCCGGAGACCCATGTTCCGTCGGACTTAAAAGACGGAAACTAATAATTTACTTTAATATATAAGATAACTATTATATATCATTAAAATTATAACTGATGCAACTTTACTAAAATTGGCTATAAACCAAGAAATATGTTTTTTTAAATAAATAGTAATTTTTTCAAATAATTATAAATATAATAGGAAGCCTAATTTGAAATATTTAGATAAATAAATTACAATAAACTGGCCAAAAGTCAGAAATTTAACCAATACCTAACTAAATATAATACTTTTTCGGCCATAGATGTTGTAGTAGCAATATAAAATTTTCTGTCATAAGGTTTTTAATTCCATATTTTTAATTATAAACAACAGAAGAGGGAATGAAAAGTTTTGTTTTATAATTATTTAATTTTGTATTAAAATTCTTTTTCTGTCTTTGGCCAGTTTATTATAATTTAATTTGATGCAATATGGTATAAAATCTGAATTTAGTTATGCTTCTTTGTACAACTAAACCATTTAGAATTAAATACTCATTTAGTATATTCCTTCGATTACTTATTTTAAATAATTTGCACCAACTGGAAAGACCTTTCGGTGTGTTATTTTTCTGTTCCTGTGTTTTGTTTTAACCAATCGCTTGTGCACAGAATAGGAGTAAAACTAATGACTTTGTAACACGGTCATGGAAATCAAACTTTTGGCACTGGAAATCACGATCCACCAAATATTTTGGGAAATTCAAAATAAGACCTGGCTGTAACAACCGGAAGATAATTTCAAAATAATGTAGAGGATACAGAAAACAAAACTCTGTAAATATTTATTTTTAAAAGTGCAATAATTATTGTAATATGCAGTCTACTTACAGGGTTAGGACGAATAAAATATTTTTCGCGTTTTATAATTTAGTGTAATAAATAGTTAAAAGCTTAATAGAGAACGTAAATTTTCCCGACGAAGATTCCAGTCGGGTGATGCAATTTGTAGTCCACGACGTTTCCATGGCTGTCAGCTCAGTCGTCTTCACATCACCCGACTAGAATCCCGAGAACTCTGTTCAGTTAAAAGCTTACAAATAACATTAATTTTTTTAACTCCTCAATATCTGACTTTATTTGGTATCACAAATATGTAAACAAACAAACAATACAGAATCGCAAACATGATGAAATTTTATTTATTTTTTGTGTATGGAGTTGTAATAATGGCTTTAAATTGTTAGTACCATTTGAAAATAGTATTAGATATATTTGTGTAATTTTCTCTTGATGTACTGTTACTTGACTTGTGTCTAAATCATGATTAAATTTACATTTGTACTAATCTCTTTCAAAGCGTATCCAGTTATTCTCTTAATCACGCTATATCATTTTGATTTACTTTACATGTACTGTTTTGATTTTTTCTGAATTAATCTATACAATTATTCCGTTATCAGTTTGTGATTGGAAACTTACCACACACACGCAAATATATGAATACTGAATATCTTTGATTAAAACAGGTGATTTTGAAGGTTTTATCTTTTATTAAATACTGTGTTTTTATGCTCTTTGTGTCTTCCTTCATACGGTCCGTTTTCATTTTGAAAAGCGGACGGCGGTTAGAAGCCTCTAAACTTGTATATCAATATGGTTTCTAGTCTTTCGAAAAAGAGATGCCAAGATGTTAATGCCATAAGCGAGAAGGCAAATATAGTAATTGTAGATATTGAAGGAACAACCACCTCGATTAGTTTTGTTAAGGTAATAAACCTATATGTAAGCATGGCATTAGCGGGTCATAGCATGGAGCGTCAAGTAATGCATTTCTTAGTATTACTTTTGATCGAGCGTAAAAGTATTTTCCTTTGTTAACAAAAATAAACTTTACGTTTTATTTTTGTTGCACGGTCTTTTAACAGCAATTTATTTCTTGTTTGAACGTGAGAAATACTCTGCATAAATCAGAGAACGTCCTCATTTTCGTTTTGCCCTGTCATTTTTATATTTCTGGGTATTGTTTTATTAATTTTCATAATCGTAATTTGAGTAAATTATTCAATTATTTCTTCAAGTTAACTAGTTACAGCACTTCGGTTAGGTAGTATAATAGATTTTATAAGATGAACATAGTTTTACTGGTATCCGTCGTTTAATTGAAAGGCTATGTTATACTGATCCGGTATTTATATGGAAAGTAAATTATATAAATTTCCCGTTTAAAATAAATTTTGTACACTTCTGAAACATTTTACTGAATAGAGTAGTAATCTGGATTAGTTTAAATATATATTGAAACATTTCATATTTTTTAATAAGTTATTTCCTGTAAAACCTCGGTTCTATGTGTCTCTTACTGAATGCAGACATTTATTGTTTAAAGTATTCCTTTTTGTAATTGTGGATCCAGCTAAATATCCGGGGGGGGGGGGGCAGTTTGGTAAATTTATATTTGATTTGTCTAGTATTTAATTCCACCATCAATCATTTTGATGTATTTTATTTGGAACTGTGGTGAATTATAAATATTTCAGTTTAACACCACCCTGATTAATGATTTATATTTTACAGATTTTTTACTTATGATTGATACCTAATGTATTTAATATTTTTTGTGAATATTTGATGTGGGGACATTTATATTTATTATGGTTTGCAGAATAGGAGCAATTATGAAACAATTTAAATAGATTTCTTATAATACATTCTTGCTTCAAATTACCTTAATTGCCCTTTCACACAATTTATAATACACTACCACACAGAAAACAGTTGACACTGAACTTCAGTCTCAAAATCTTTTGTAATGTTTGTGCTCATATGGGAAGTTCAGTTAACCCCAAACAATAAATTTTCCCAATGCCTTACAAGACAAAATTTATCATTCCTCTATCTACCCTAAGCTAAAATCTTTCTTGAAAGATACTGAAGATCATAACACTGTGTGCAAATGCAGTCCTCAGTGTAACATCAACATTGATGGTGGGTGTTCCTTACACCCCAAATAAGCTCTTAATGCCTCAATTTTTAGTTATGACTAATAACTAAAAGACAAATTCATCACTAAAGTTCATAGTTTGTTTAAAATATCAATTGTCCCACAACATTAATTAATTTTTTGAAAAATTAAATTGCTTTCCTTATTTTTTAGGGGGGGGGGGTGTTGGAATCATTTGACCTGTTCCCCTTTCCAACCCTTATGATGATATACATTATTTTTGCACGAACACTTTCATTGTGATATCTAAATGTCCTTACTGATGCTAGCTGTTTTAATCTAAGATATTATTTCTTCAAAAGACATTTGTTTCCTATTTATGAATTATATAATGAAAATACTTGTGATGTCTGTAATTTGTACAAAGTGATGCATGCATGCATCCAATGCCAACAGTTTCCTTTTCTAACAATGACGTTGGTTGACCTTAAAATTGTTCCATTATAAAATGCTCTTCTGAAATTCTGTTTATAATTGTAGCTTGTGTTAATTTGATTCATTAATTGAATTGGTTGACTTGTTATAATTGCCAAAATGCTCCATGGAATTGTAGTGCATTAAAACTATTTCTTAAATTAGGAAATTAAAATCAGAAATGCAATTCTTACTGTTCTCACTTTATTTCAAAATTCTCTTGGAATTTTATTTGGTTCTGACCTATTGTCCTGAAGAAGGGGTCCGAGGCCCTCAAATTAAACATATTGTTTCCTAGTCTGGCAATGCCAACTTGTGTCTTATCCAAGCTTCAATTTCAGGTAAGCTACCACCTCTCTCTTTATTGCCTTCCTTCCAATATCAATTATTTTGACTATGCTATATATATATCCGTACTTGATTTAATACATATTTATTTTTTGTGTGGTTTCTCATTAAAACAAATTAGCTCCTTTTGCAGGATGTTTTATTTCCATATGTGAGAAATAATCTTGAAAGTTTTCTGAAGAGCAACTGGAACGAAGAAGAGTTTCAGCAAGATTTAAAAGCTTTAAAGGAACAGGTACAGCATTTTTTAATATTCTATCACTTACATTGATGCAGTTTATAAACACATCATTCTCTTAATTATGGACTTCACTATATCACATTTAATAAATAGTTACATTTTCAAAGCAAGATTCAGATTTATTCTTGTTTCTACTAGTCCTCAGTTGAGGAAATGGATATCAAGAAACAATTATAAGAACAAAATCAAATAACTTAGTTCACTGTGAAGTACCTAAAAACATAAGTATACTTTGAAATCATTGAAAACATGATACAAATCCAAGATGAATACACAATGAGGATCTCATTTATTAGAGCTGCATGACATGGAATCTGTCTATTTTTAGTGGTTACAGACAATATATGAAACAAAGAAGGAGAAAAAACTTTAAGAAAAACAAAGTTTTTAATTTATGTAATAGGACATTTTAAAAAGCAACACTTTCAACAATTTTGCAGGAATATTAATTTGAAATATTTAGGGAACGATCAAAACTCCTGTATATAGTCAAACATGTGATTTAATAGAGTAATTTTACATAGATCAATTAAACTTGTGTAATTATAATTGTTCTAACCTCTGGAGGAGGCTGTTGTATACAATTATTCCGATATGGTAAATACTTTCCTGGTAAAGAGCAAGGTGATACTTGTCCAACCTTAGAGCTGAGAGATTTCTAGTCACTTATTCATGAAATTCACCCTTCATTTGAAACAAATTTATTTTCTGCTTTACAATTTCATGAATATATATGCCAGGTACAGTAAGTATTTGCAAAATTTTAAACAAAGGATTGCAACTCTAGCTAGAATTTGCACCAAAAAGTATTCTAATGGCAAGGTTTTTGCAACTTGTATATTTCATTGCTGCTGAAGCAGTTTCCCCTAATTAGAGATGCCATTGCTATAAATTATGTACACAATTTTTATGTCAGCATGTAGCCTTAATGTTCTCAGAGAATAACAAGCTGAATTTAGTTTCTCAGCAAGCAGATCTATATGGTCATTACACTTTATCATCAATCTAAAGGTCCAGGAAAGGTGCATTCGGTGAAAAATTGTCTATGGGACTATTACTAATGTCAGCATTAAACTGAAGTAATTTAGTATTATCTAGAATAATTTAGTCACCTTAAACCAAACATCCAGAGTACAATACAATGTCCTCAAAATATTTATTAACTAAGTTTGCATAAATAGTTCCTATAACATTGGCTTCATTTGTCAAACTCTTTCAAAATTCAGAATTTTGATGTATTCATATTGCTTTAATCAACCTTATTTCTTTCTTTTTGTAGAATTTCAATATTATCGATCTACCTCATGTTTTAAATTTTTACATTGTAATGAAAGCACAGTATCAGATTTAATTTTATTTTATAGTAGTGCATCTAACATTTATTCCAATACTGGCATGACCAATATATTCCATGGAGCAATAATTTACACAGCCTGTCCTTTGTATTGCATTGCATTGTTCTGTTGAGATAATTCAACCTTGTCTTCCATATTATCAACATACTAATTAATTTATTATTAGGCCAATATATATATTCCTTACGCTTTGACGACAATATTGTAGTATTGGAGGAATCTGTAGAAGACTTGGAAACCATAATAAATTGCATGAACGGAGTTATGGAGAAAGAGTTCAATGTGAGGATTAATAGAGGGAAAACCAAGGTAATGGAGTGTAGTTTGAGAAACAGTGGAATAACAAAGGGTGTTAGTTAAGGAATTCTGCAACTGGGGAAGTGTAATAACTAGGGATGGTAGAAGTATAGTAGACATAAAGAGTAGGATATCACAGGCAAGGAAGGATGTCATGAAAAAGAGGAATTTTCTTACGGGTAATATAAGTGTGAATATTAGGAAATTGAAGCTAAAAATGTTCGTATGAAGCGTGGCATTATATGGGTGTGAAATGTGGACGAGTTGGGGAAAGGAAAAGAATAGAAGCTTTTGAAATGTGGTGCTATATGTGAATGTTGAAAATCAGATGGGTGGATATAGTAACTAATGAGGAAGTTCTAAACAGAATAGGGGAAAAGCAAACAATTTGGAGGACATTGGCAAAGAGAAGGGATAGATTAATAGGTCACATTTTAAGGCATGAGGGTCTTGTATTATTGGCATTAGAGGGAAGTGTGTGGGGTAAGAACAGATGAGGGAGGCCAAGGATGGAATATGCTAAGCAAGTTAGGGAGGATGTGGGATGTGCTAGTTATGAGGAAATGAAAAGGCTTGTGCAAGATAGGTTAGCATGGAGGGTTGCATCAGACCAGTCGTAGGACTGAATACCACAACAACAACATTCATTTGTCATAAATGGTTTAATTTCTCATCTTTCTCAACTTCTCTGCAGGATCATCACAAACTTTATTTGCACTATTCACTATATCAAAAAACCTATATGAGCCTACATCTTGTTTGATGCAATTTATCAATATATTTGTCCAACATTTTGAGGATGTTTTATTGGATTTTAAATGATTATCAAGTTACGAAAGTCCTATAGCCTTGTAATTGGCGTGATATAATTGAGTGAGTGTGTTGTGGTTTTATTAATGCTAAGGTATATTGTAGAAAAAATCATTTTAAAGCAGGGTTGGCCAGCCAGAATTATGTTGTGGGCCACTTTGGAAATGCATCATAACCCCACAGGCCAAATATAAAATGATGTATCTAATGAGTCAGATTAATTACTATATTTAAAATTATATATCCTCATATAAAGTGGAGTAGCGATTAATTGGATCATTATTATGTAGCCTGTCACCTTAGTGTTGTACATTATCAATTTTCAACTATCTAACAAAATATATATTGTAAAAATCTTATTATTCATGTGGTCCATAAAAATGTTAAAGGGTTTGCCAACCCTGATTTAAAAGTACAAAATTTCCAATAATGTAAGAATCCATGAATGCTTTGGAAAGTTTTTTTTTAAATTCACAGCTAGTTAATACATTAGTCAGGTTTTCTCCTTTTTTTAAAAAATGTATTATTTATTTACGATCTAAAAAATGATACAGTTCTATATTTTTTACAGACTAATTCTGTTTATTATTTGCTTTTGCATATTTCAGGCCAAGAAAGATGAAGAAGAGAAAATGGAAGGCCTGGTAAAAATACCAGATGGAAATGATATTGATATAATTGAGAGTGTTGTGAAGAACGTTGTTTGGCAAATGGATCTGGATAGAAAGACAAAGGCATTGAAACAATTACAGGGTCACATTTGGCGTAATGGATATGAAAGTGGAACTCTTAAGGGACAGTAAGTACAAAGCTGCTGTTTATTATGAATATTGATTTTTTATTAAAGTTGGGTTGTAGAAAAAGAATTTGGAAAAATGAAATGTATACAAACAATTGTAAAATTTTTTATTGTTTATAAGTAGTATGTTTTAGAACTAGTTTTTTTTAAAAAATTTAGAATTAAGACTCCAAATTATACTTTTAAGACAGTTGTACTTTTTAACTGTTGTTCTTTTTTTTGTGAAATATATGTTTGATTAAAACAGTATCATTGAAAGTTTATTGCTTAAAAATGCCTTTGTGTGAAGATTATAAATTTAATAATCATTGTACATAAAAATTGGCCGTGTACAATTTCATAAGTTGAATTTGGGAAGCTAGTTAACCTGAATCATTCTCAAGATCTGAATAGTTTTGACCAAGATTTAAAAAATAACATAAACAAGATGGTTGGTCGCATACCAGGCCATTCAATATGTCGGTGGCATTTTTGCAGAACTACTAATCACCTGTAGTAATGAAATAGTTGAATAATGCTAATGTCTCACCGCAAGCCAGACTCGTGGTTTTTGCTTATTTCACAAATTCTTTACAAGTCTCGTTCATGGTTTTAGCTTATTGTAAGATTTTTTTTTAACAACCAGAACATTATTCCTGTGTGTCTGAAGTTATTTGATCTTTTTTGTTTCAATTTGCAGTCTTTATTCAGATGTGGTCCCTGCTCTCAAATCATGGACTGATAATGGGAAACAAATTTATGTTTATTCATCAGGTAGTGTGGAAGCCCAGAAGCTTTTATTTAAATATACTGATTCTGGAAGTATACTCCAGGTTTGTATTTGATATTGATGGTCAATTCTGTTTAATATTGTGAATTAGATATTAATTTGATCAATATTTGAACACCTGAATGATTTTAACATTGTTTCTAAATTTATTCTGTTCGTCTAGTCTGATGGCATTAATGTATTAAGTCCTTTTAGTTTTGTAATGCCAAATTTTGCACAATTTACTATGTAATCTATTATTTGTTAATTGTTAAAACATAATCAAAAAGCTGGAATCAATTTTACTATTTATTTTTTCAGTTTTTCTCAGGACATTTTGACACTCAAGTTGGCTCTAAAATTGATGCTCAGAGTTACATTGCAATTGCTGAAACTCTTAAGTGCAAATTGGATGAAGTTGTCTTTTTCACAGATGTCCCAAAAGGTTAGTAAACAATGTATTTTTAGTTTCTGAAACCTTAAGAGACTGTTTAAAATTTGTGGTGTATTTCAATAGTAGGGGTACTTAAGGTGAAGTTCAAGAATTATGATTAATAACAAACAATTCATATGTTGGATAAGAAAAGCTAAAAAAATTCTGATAACTATTTTTTTGCTTCATTAATTTGTCAATTATTTGAGATTTAATTTGTACATAATAAACTTCTTACATTTTACTCATTTTATTGTTATTTCATACTTCTGTATTTCAGAGGCTAAAGCGGCTAGGGAAGCAGGTATGCACACTGTGCTAGTTGCACGTGAAGGAAATGTGCCACTCAGTGAAGAAGAAAAGGCAGAATTTCCTGTAGTTTCTTCTCTTCAAGATTTTGTGTTTGAAGTTTCAGCTAAAAAACGAAAAACTTCAAGCAATGAAATTGAGGAGATACTACCAGAAAAAGAATTGCAATCAAAGAAAAGTGAAACTTGTGAAGATGTAGAAATGATGGATGTTAGTAGTGATTCTATAATTAACAATAAGGGCTCTTCTGAAACTACTGATGAGGTAAGTAATTCTGGAAACCAACATAATACAGAGAATGGTGCAAAATGTAAAACTCCTGAACTGAATGGGGATAATAGTGCATGTAAAATTGGTGCTAACACAGTAACCGGAGAGGAAAATAAAAATGACAATAAGACTGAAGATGTGCTCAACAAGAAGACTGAACCATCAAAGACTGACGGATTGGAAATAGTGAGAACTAATAACCAATCTGTAGTGCTATCAAATGAATGTAATGAGACAAAGTCTGAAATATTAACAAAAATTGCTGATGTATCTACTAGTGAAAACTCAAATTCTGTGAAAGTAGAGAACTCGAAAACGGAAGTAAGTGATCAAAGTTCAGCAAAACAAGGAACTTGTGCAGAATTAATAACCATGAATATAGTGGAAGAAAAAGTTTTGGCTCATCAAAAGGAAAATGAAAGTAGCATTACTGGGCAAAATGGTGTAACTGTTGAAGACACTCAGAAATCTCAGTTGGTCAATCAACTACAGAAAGGGGATATTTTACCTAAAAAGACTGAAGAAACTACACAAATTAAGACTGATATAACAGACAGGAGTGAGAAAACTGTGCCAGATAATACTGAGCACAGCATTGAAAAGCAAGCAGAGATGGAACAAACTGAAACAGTGAAGAATGAAGATGGCATGTTAAAGAATGAGAGACTTGCAACAGTTTTGACTGAAAAATCTTCAGCAATGAAAACCGAAGACAAAGAAAACAATGTAGAATCTGTTACAAATAAGACTGAGAAAATTACAACAATGAAGACTGAAGACAACACCGGAAAGAAAGTGGAACCTGAAGAATCAACTTTAGTGAAGACAGAAAGCACAATAAAGAGTGAGGATACTGCATCAGAAACAATCGAAGGTGCTATTACTGAAGAGACTGATGAAGCTACCGCAAATAAGACTGACAATGTTACCACCGAAAAGACTGAAGTTGTGTCTAATACTGATCAACTATCTTTCCAAATGTTGAATGCATCAGCTTCACAAAATGCAGAGAAGTCTAATGAAAAGACGGAGAACTCTGCACCTGAAAAGACGGAGGACTCTGCACCTGAAAAGACGGAGGACTCTGCACCTGAAAAGACGGAGGACTCTGCACCTGAAAAGACGGAGGACTCTGCACCTGAAAAGACGGAGGACTCTGCACCTGAAAAGAAGGAGGACTCTGCACCTGAAAAGATGGAGGACTCTGCACCTGAAAAGACGGAGGACTCTGCACCTGAAAAGACGGAGGACTCTGCACCTGAAAAGACGGGGGACTCTGCACCTGAAAAATTAGAAGTTGCTCAGGAAGCTGCCCCTGAAAAGATTGAGGAAACTGCACCCGAAAAGATGGAGGAGGCTGCCCCCGAAAAGGTGGAGGAGGCTGTCCACGAAAAGGTGGAGGAGGCTGTCCCCGAAAAGATGGAAGAGGCTGTCCCCGAAAAGATGGAGGAGGCTGTCCCCGAAAAGATGGAGGAGGCTGTCCCCGAAAAGATGGAGGAGGCTGTCCCCGAAAAGATGGAGGAGGTTGTCCCCGAAAAGATGGAGGAGGTTGTCCCCGAAAAGATGGAGGAGGTTGTCCCCGAAAAGATGGAGGAGGTTGTCCCCGAAAAGATGGAGGAGGTTGTCCCCGAAAAGATGGAGGAGGTTGTCCCCGAAAAGATGGAGGAGGTTGTCCCCGAAAAGATGGAGGAGGTTGTCCCCGAAAAGATGGAGGAGGCTGTCCCCGAAAAGATGGAAGAGGACGCCCCCGAAAAGACCGAGGAAGCTGCCCTCGAAAAGATGGAAGAGGACGCCGCCCCGGAGAAGATGGAGGAGGTTGCCCCGGAGAAGATGGAGGAGGCTGCCCCGGAGAAGATGGAGGAGGCTGCCCCGGAGAAGATGGAGGAGGCTGCCCCTGAAAAGGCGGAGGAGGCTGCCCCCGAGAAGGCGGAGGAGGCTGCCCCCGAGAAGGCGGAGGAGGCTGCCCCCGAGAAGGCGGAGGAGGCTGCCCCCGAGAAGGCGGAGGAGGCTGCCCCCGAGAAGGCGGAGGAGGCTGCCCCCGAGAAGGCGGAGGAGGCTGCCCCCGAAAAGACGGAGGATACTGCCCCAAAGAAGGCGGAGGAGGCTGCCCCCGAGAAGGCGGAAGAAGCTGCCCCAGAAAAGGTGGAGGACTCTTCTCTCAATGTGGAGCAACAATTGTGCGAAGTAAATGGAAGTAAAGAAATTAAGGACGAAAATGTTCCTAAGAATGGCAGTGTGGAAATGACAGACACAGGATTGTCTGACAAAGCTATAAAAATTGATCCAATTGTAGACAATCCAGCCAAACTGAATAATGTTACAAAAGAGAAATTAATTGGATCTGATGACTTAAAATCCCATGAAAAATTGACAAATACGTGTAGTTTAAATGGTGATGAGTCAAATTTAAACAAAGCTGATATGACTGCACAGGAAGATGGAAACTCAACTGCTCAAAAACTTGAAAATGAAAAGTCCAGATCAGTTGTATCTAATGGAAGTAATGTAGAGAAAAATGAAATTATTTCTAATTGAATCTCCTATGCTGTAAACAAAATGTTGATCGGATATTAAGTTTTGTTCCTCAAGAGATGCTTAGTACTTAATATTTTCTTCATATCAGTCTATTTGACATTAAGGTACTCTGGCAGAGATTTCATCTTTATTTTTGCCAGATATTGTATACTATTTTCCAGTATTATATTTTAGTGTAGTTTAAAGAAATTCATACATGCTTTTTCTACTTCAGTATTATTTGCAGTTGTAATTGTTTTTATGTTTTTGTATTGAAAACAAATTGACATTTTTATTTTAGAAATGTATTTCTCAAGCAATAATTAATTTTAAATGGTTTTCCTACAATAATATTGCTCAGTTCCACTGTCATTTGTTATGTACAGGTTGGCACAATTCCTGTTTTGGAGGTTTTTCATTTAACATTTTACACATTTACTTTTGTTTGCTCACATCACATCAGTAAGCAATCTTTTAATTTATTATGGCTTAATTTGTCAAAGCATTTTCTTTGATTTGATAAAGTAAATTGTATGGCATGACTCAGTACTTTATTAATACTTACGTTAAGGAATTTACTTTTTCTGGAAATTCGTCTGCACTATTAACTTTGGTTTTTGTAGAATCAAACTAGCTCGAATGATAAGAATTCTCAGGTCCATGGGCCCAAAAAAATGTAAGTGAACCTGACTTGTGATATTATTGATAATGATCAGTTTTCCAGTGATCGGTTAATGTTTTAACAACAGTTCCTACTTTTATAGCACTTTTTTTGTCTGCACATGTTTTATATTGTATAGTTATTGTATTATTCTTCATGTGAACCATTGTAAACCCAGTATTAAAGTATGTATGGAAGGTATAACTGTACAGTACTTTCCTCAAACATTCCTTGCCAGTTATAACTATCTGTGATTTATATTTTCTCATTTGTATAATAATCTTGTCAATAAATTTGTATTTATAATACCTTTGTTTTATCGGGGAGTTTTCGTAAATAAAGGTTGTGATAACATTTATATACATATTTGCTACGTGTTTTAAAATTTCCTAGGCCACGTACTTTGGGTCTTAATTGCTGTTAACTAAACACAATCATTACCTAGCACTTTATACAGTATTACTGGCCAATTGGTGAAAAAGGTTCATGTGTAAACTTTCATGTTTCATTTCATGCACATTTCCAGTATTCATAATGAATATACAAATGGTCATTTTTTAAAACAAGTTGTGGCAAAAAATTTTAAATTTGTGCAGTTTCATGTGCTGAATTGTTTACTGATACTGTTAGACTTTTTGTTTGTGAGATCAGTTCATATCTACATATATTTGAGTAATGTCTATTGTGCTGTATAATCAAAGATATGAACAATGTTGAATGATTCATTCACTAACATGTATTGTAGCACTTGCAGTAAAGATAAGTTTTAGTGATATTAACTGTATTCTTTATTTCTGTAGTTCGTTGCTTCAGTAACTTTTTCAAAACTTATACCATAAACACAATTTTTGTTTCCATTATGTTTGACAGTTTAATCTTGGTTAATGTTTGGTTTAATTTTTATCATTTTCTTTGCTACATTGTTGCCAATGCATTAAATGCCATGATTATGTAATTAAATTTTCTCATCAGTGTCAAAACTGAATTTAGGGTTCATTTTGTGAACCATGTTAAATGTTACCCATTTATTGAAACAATTTTATAACATATTGCAACAATTTGAGACTCAAATTGTAAATTTTTGAGAAAAGCAAATGTCATGAATGTCTATTTCATAACCTCTCTATAATACATAAATTCTTGTGATAATGGCTCTCATTAATCAGGCATCTATTTTATGGTGAGACGTACTTTCTAAATAAGTTTACCCACAAAGTTGTTTATCTTCAATTTTATATTGGAAGTACAATAGTAACCTTTTCCCCATTGTATGAACCAACTGAGCATTTACATTAAAAAGAAACTGAAAGAATCTATGGAAATTTGTAGTTTCTAATACTGAAGTCCATAAATACAGTAATGTAATGAAGGGAAATGCATTAGCGAGGTAACACGTTGCTATCTGAAAACTACAAAATTATTACTTGAACAATTGTGGGAACAAATTATGGTTTATATGACAACTATATTTTATAAAATAGGAAATAGTGGGAAAAAATTCTGTAACATTACAAAAGTTTATCACCAATCCTGTTCAAAAAGTTTCTGTAATGAATATGAAATACTATAATTGTAAATGTTTAACTGCTATACAATTGACAGAATGTCACTCTTGACAAATTCTTTGGTTTTCCCTTCTCAACTGAATGGTGGAGTGATACATTTTCTAGTTGCTGTTTTCTTTTTCAAATTATGACCTTCCTCTCAAATACAATTTTGAGCAACATTTTGCTCTTAATACTGCTTTAATTCTTGGCATGGATTCTGTGAGATGGTGGGTGGAATTTGAGATATCTGATAAATATTTTCCAATTCCTTATGATTTGATGGACTGGTTCCAGCTGTCTGATAACTTATTCAATCTTGTCCCAGAAATAGTATTGAGATCTGGTGATTGTGCCGGCCAATGAATCAGGGGTAAAGTCTGTCGTGCTCTTCGAACCATCTGAGGACAATGTCATTTTCATGACAAGGAGCATTATCCTGCTAGAAGTATCCATCTTTGGCAGAATACACCATTAATGCAACAGGTTGTACTTGATCTGCAAAAGGCATACTCTTGGGTATTTAGATGTTTCACAGGAATTAAAACACCCTTATACCATGCCAAGAAAACGTCCCCCAACCGTAATATTGCCACCACCAGCTTGTGTTGTGGCAATGCAGTTGGGGTCTGTCCTTTCACATTGTTTTCTCCATATTTAAGCCCTGGAGCAATTGAAATCATGATACATCAGACCACATGATCCTTTTCCAATCATTTACTGGCCAATCCATGTGTTCTGTTGTGAACTTAAGATGTTTGTCTTTGTTCAAGGCAGTGTCAGTAGAGGCTTCCATAGCCTATACAGTGTAATGTGTGGCAAACAGTTCAGAGACCTTCACAGTAAGTCCTTAAGATTCTTCACTATTTGACTCGCTGTTGAACTGGACAACTCTGGAAAGTCTCCTTTCAATTGACCTGTGATGACCACAAACTCTGTAAACATTAATGACTGCTGCTCTTGAACGCAAGCACAGGATTTTTGCATACAACTGATGATTCACTTCTCTTGCACTAATTTTTTTAGCTATGTTGCTCTCTGGAAGCAACACTGTATGCCGTCAGATGATCATAATAATTTGGCCACTCTGTATCATTTTGAGTATGGGCTGGTACATGTGTACTGGGCATGTCAAAAGGGAATAACTGTCAAACTACGTATCAATTATAAAGATTTTATCTTCAAAACTTTGAAAAATTAAACTTCATAATTATAAAATCTTTCAAAATACTAATATTTCCAGATTGCTTTTGATAAATACACTGAATATTAATATACCCCACAATCAATGTTCTTGGCTAAAGTGACTACAATGTGTTGACTCTTCAAGAAACAGGCCACAACAATCATATAAACATTGCTAATGCATTAGAAGACTAAATGTTACACTTGTATACCAAATATAACTTGTAAAAATGTCATTCTTTACACAAATGTATAAGGAGTCTTATAAGGGTTAGGTATGTACTTGAATTGCACTGATTCAATTAACATCAATGTAAAAATATCCACATTTTCATGTAATTGATCTATTGAGGAAGTTTGATAGCCTTGGTCTCATATTACCTTGTCCACATTTGTTTTAATTTCCTATTGATCGTCTTGTAAAATTGTAAGTGTATAAAGAATTTTTGTCTTTGAATCACCTGGAATACTAATTGGCTTCTCTGAAACTGTCACACATGGAAATAGGTGGTACTGAAGAATGATTTAATGAATATCAACATTAATAATAAAGACAAACTTTCAAGTTTCTCTTTCAAAAGTGTATGAAATAATTTGCGTCATAACACAGCTTCTTAGTCTGACTGATGAATAGAAATATAGTACACTAGAAACTTCAGGCAGAAGGGGGTTACCTGGATAGTATCTAATAATGGTGGATTTGACGTGTTAAAATTTAAGTTCAAAAAATTCCTAGCCAGGACCCCAAGGTTGGTACCTTTTCTCAAATAAAAATTTTGGCAATATACAAAATTACTTATCTCTGGACCTTGTTGCTTTCCATTTTATTTGAAAGATAATATGTTACTGAGTAAATGGTATTTTCTGTTTGTAAATATATGCCTAATTTCTCATCCTGCAAGCTTTTCAATTTAAAGAAAAAAATTGAATGTCAATCCTATAATTTTCTTTTATAAACAATGGAAAATTTTACATTATTTCATTTGCAAGTATCTGTGCACAATTTAAATCTTTTACATTGTAAATATATCTCCTGCTGTTGTACTACTGCAGTTTTTCTATTTCTTGCTTTATAAATTAAGCATTACATACATATAATTTTTCCAGAGTATATATAAATTAAGGATGTATATGCCAATTTAATGAATACTCATTCTACTAATCTCACCCCATACATAATTTCCAATAAACTAAACCTTAAAAAAATATTTACTATGTTACAGAAAAACGTAAATTATCAATGTATTAGACGGCCACATAGTTTATAAAATAAGACTTAAATCTTCTAGAAGTTGCAAATTTTGAAATATGTATAAACCAGAAAATAAAAATTTTAAATATTAATACAAATCTATATTGTACAAAATGTTTTAGTCCTGTGATGGAACCTTGTCAAATATTTACAGTAATTATACATTACACAAGAAATCTTAAAAACCAAAATCTATATCATCAATTTTCAACATTATGTTGATGTACATTCAGATAAATCTGAAGTTTTAGTTGAAAATTATGACATGATATAAGTATTTAAATTATTCAAGAATTTATAGAATAGTTTATCTTTAAAATTACTTGAATCTCCTGTGAAATGTTTATATTTCATTTTATATTAAGTTTGCTGTTTAAACAACAAATTCATATAATTTTAATTTCAATTATATTTAGTTAAATATGATGATAAAATATCATGGTTGGGAATTACTATACCACTAATTAATTTCAGGGTTAAGTGGTATATTTTAGCTTCACATTTCTATTTTATAACAAGAGGTAAAGACTAACTCATCAAATAAATTAATTTAAAAGCATTGCAACTAATAAATATACTTAAAAAAATTTTAAAGCCAATATTTATTTATTGTCATTATTTGATTAGTATTAAATTTGTTCTTTAATTTAAAAACACTAATAAACATAACTTGCACAATGAACACCTATGCAGTTCATATTTTAATAATTCAATTACCGGCATGTCATTAAAAACTATATAAGTTACATGTTCCAAAGGTCATTTAATGACATTTTGCCCACATTTTCAAACATACTCAACTCCTCTGAAGAAAACAAGAAAAAATTTACTATCAATTATAAATTTAAATTGACAATATTTTATAAAAATTGAAATGTTCTGTTTTGAACTTTAGAGTTCCTAAAATGCCCTGTGTAAGACAGCAGTCTGTTATCACATAAATTTTACAAAAAATTATAAATTACATAATATATGAACTGAAAATCTTAGTTTGACAAATGAATATGGCATATACCAAAAGCTCCTCAAAATTATAATAAAATTTATAATTAAAATATAATTTTGGTTTTATTAAATTTGTGACCAGTTTAAAAACCAAGGTTTTTTCATCGTTATCAGCCATTTAATAAAAAGAAAAAATTCCTTCAAGAATTTATAATTGGTTGTAAACAAATTTCAACAATAACTTTATAGAAGATATATGTAGTTTGTCTGTACCTGAAATCCAAAAATGTAACAGCATACAAAACTAACTTTGAAATATGTTAAATAGTGTGTTTTTCTGGCATAATAGCCAATAAGTTTATTTATTGTTTTTCAAAGACAGGTAATTGAATCGTTTAAATATAAACTATCTGTTTTCACTGTGTAAGTTAGTTTATAGTTCATGTCCTCAAATTAAAATGTAGTCCTAGTTTGAGCATATACTAATCAAGTAATGACAGCAATAAAATATATCACAAATAATTTTATTTACTTTATAAATGTTTATACAGTATACAAATACTAATCTTAATAACTATTTATTGTTTCAAAGACTGAGATTTAACTATGGAATGTACTTTTATACCATTATTTGAATTAATAAGAAAGTTTTAGAACATAGGTGTATTTATTAAAAACATCGGCATCAAGTAAATTAGATAATTTACTGCAAGTCTTATCCTTGTAGTTTTGAACTTAATGAAGCCAATAGCAACTTTTATTAGGTGAACACTATTTTTTGACACTAAATTTCAGAAGTCTCTCACTCTTTTCTGTCAATATCATACAAATATTTAATATTTGCAATATATAGAATTGAGAGCAAAGGTTTTCCTGGGGAACAGTCATTCTGATGATGACAGTGGAACTTGCATCAAAACATTAACACAAACATAAACAAAACCAGATTTAACTGGCATCACAATTTCTCTTGTTTCAGATGTGATTCCATGTTACTTTTTTTTCACCTATGTGGAGGAGTATGAGAAACCATAAAATTGTTTGTGGCTAATATTACAAGTTTGTACATTGCTTGAATTTCATTTTTGTACTCATAATATAATTGATATTTTTATTGTTGAATTTGACAAGTTTATGATTTAAATTTCATAATTATAGATTAACTTTACATCATACGTGACAAAATAAATTATTTTTCTATTCCAATATCATTGATAATTTAAAACAATAGAATGAATCCAAATGGTAATTTTATTTTCATTGTGTGTAAAATGATTGGAATCCTGATTGTAAATATGGTTATAATTTGAAAGTTTTCATTGTAAAATTCTAAATAATGACCCACTCATGATACATATTAAATTCATACCAACAAAACTAGTAACAATTAACTCATGATTGAACAAGAAAATTGATCATAATGGATTTGGTAAAACACACGAAATATTTTAATCAACAGCCATATTTAGTGTCACACAGGCATTGTATAGAGTCCATAATTAGCTATGATTTTTCAGATTGTTTCCCATTTCTGATCACACCACCACAATACCAGTTTCAGACAAATACAAGACATTAATTTAACTGCAACATGGCAATAAGTATAATTAATGAAAATTAAATTTATACTGAAAAATTTGGCTGTATTTTTTTATGCCACAGACCACATAAGAAGCAGAACTAAGAGAAGATATGGAATGAGTAATTTATTTCAGACATTAGAATTCCCAATAATTATTTATTATACACTCTTTGGCATATGTCATATTACCAAAGGTTGATTTCAAAATAAATCCTACAAATTTAGTAATTAAATTTTAAATTGCAGTAATGTTACTTTAAAAAATTTATATTTGAACTTTATAATATTGTATCCCAATACCATTGTAATGAATTCCTATTTTGTCTAATTGATAGTGTTAAGCAGTTAATATTTGGCTTTTCTTTCTTGTATTGTGAACCTCTAAAATTAGATGTGAATAGATAACTACAGCATGTTGTCATTATCCTAATGGCACAATGCTAAATTTGTTTGCAATTGAAAATTGTTAGAAATAATGGAAACATACAAATAGGAAAGTGTCTCAAGTGTGGGTTAGGGGAAGGCAATTTATGACGGATGTTGAGTATACTGTAGAATCTGATGGAAGGAAAGTTCTAAAAGATGGAGTTTAGTATGTGACAAATTGGGGAAGTAAGGCTTTAAGGAATAACAGTATGAAGCACCAGTTGAAATTGTTGGTGCTTTGGCCTTGGTATTAGCAGCTATTGGAAACTGTGTTTAAGAAAGTTTTATAGCTCTGCAGTCATTGTCAATGTGTTGGGAAGAGGTCTTTTGTTGGCAAATGTAGAAAGCAGGGCAGAGTATGCAATTAATCTGTCAGATGATGTGTGTGGTTATTTGTTAAAAATGGCTGGCAACACTAGTTTTATGGGAGGGGTACAGGTAAGGGACAAAGTTATTAAATTTTTCAGAAGTATTAGAATTCTTCCCCAGAAGAAATACACACTATATAAATTGTATAGGAAAGAGAGAAAACAATCATATTATCTTAAATCAACAGAAGGTGTTGACAGGCAGGCAAGTACGAAAAGTGAATTTTTGATACACCAAACTCTTCCGACAAAGTGTGTCTGAACAGTGGCAACACACAAGAGCCCGTAATGGAAAGCTTTAATTTATTGATGAAAACATAATATTGAGAAACCAAATGCTTTTCCATTAATGTTACTTATTGAAATCAAACTGTAACAAGGTTAACAAATTATGTTCAAGAACTTGATAACCCTATTACAAAACAACTTTCTCAAAGATTTTATAAAATATTGGTGACAGTAAAACATGAATAGTTTCCTAAATCACTGACATAGCTTTCATAAGTGTTGTAAATTTTAATTATCAGAGAAGATTCTAAATAATTTATTAAAAATATAACTTAATAAATGACTGATTACAAATTAAATATTTTTTCAAAACTATACTCAAGACCACATTAAATAATTAAAAACATCTGACTTAACATTATTATAAATAGAATACCAAGAATGGCTGTAAGTCATACATGGAGTAAATTTAAATTTCTTCTTAATTTTGACCCCAGATGTTGCAGCTTGTTGTATTCAGTCCTTAGACTGGTCTGATGCAACTCTCTGAGCTAACCAATTATATGCAAACCTTTAATTTCCACATAACTACCACATCCCTAACTACTCAGCATATTCCATCCTTGGCCTCCCTCTTCTGTTCTTACCCCATACACTTCCTTCTAATGCCAATTTTACAAGACCCTCAGATCTTGAAACATGGCCTATTAATCTATCCCTTCTCTTGTTCTATATATTGTTCTCTCTATTCCTATTCTGACGAGTGTTGCAGTAGTATTTTAATTGTATAAATTGCTCTTGAGTTTCCAACTGGGTTGAAGAGATAATAAGTGATGTTTCAATGACTGGCACCACCATCTTCTTCAGACTGTAAGACCTTGTACTTTAATAACATTTTAGCTAACTAAAGAAGTACTGAAAACTCTACAAAACATTTTTAAATTATTCTATTAGACTTTTGGCCTTTCTTTGTATTTTATTTATAATACTAAAGATTCCACCACAATCTGAAGCTTATTTATTCTTTAAGATTACCAGAATTTTCAATTAAATTAAAATTATGAGATATTCTTGTAGTACCCATAGTTAAAAAAATTAACAGGAAATATG
The DNA here is from genome assembly GCA_034510155.1 of Eucriotettix oculatus. Taxonomy (NCBI): domain Eukaryota; kingdom Metazoa; phylum Arthropoda; class Insecta; order Orthoptera; family Tetrigidae; genus Eucriotettix; species Eucriotettix oculatus. The sequence continues at coordinate 89,591,279 of CM067376.1, forward strand.
AAACTACAATGATAAGGCTACCTTGTTCTACCTTCCACATCTCCCCACCCTTTTCAATTCCCTTCCTATGTTATTAAAGGGAATTTGCCTGTTTCAGGATCACCCTCATGTAGCCTGTTAACCTCCCCAAAAAAACTTATGTAAATAAAATACTATTCCGTTTAATATTGAATTAATGATGGTGAAATAATTGCTTTTATTGAAGAAGTGGTAATGTCAAGGATAGATGCAGCAAATATGGCATTTAAGAACAGTATGTCAGAAGCATAGAATGCTTTCTGTTAGAAAAACTGACAAATACCTTAATAGCATTATGCCATAGAATAACTATCAGGTGTACAAATGAAATTCTGACAGTTCGAAAGTATGAAAACTTAAGTCTGTTACTGTTTGAAATATCTGGAACTTAAAATTTAAAAACAAAGGTGTGATGAAACAAGTATTAATTTGTCTCTGATATGAAGTGAACGTACTTAAGTTTTTTTTAAAGAATAACATCATTGAAACAACATATAGTAGGCAAGTGCTGCAGAAAGCATCAAGTAACAGATCCCCTAAGTATATGGAGGTTTGAGTTGAGCATAACAACAATTTTCATTATAGAATTTAATTATTCGCACTTCTTAATCTGCAGGTAACACCAAATGTTATAAAATAACGAAACAAAAAATTAAAGTATTCATTGTTCATTCAACTTTTCCAAACTATTTTTCATGGTCAATAAACATAAATTTTCACACAACATATTCCTAATGCCACCTCCTCTAACTATCCACAGCATACACGAATATAATGCATAAATCAACGTATCCTGACCATGTTACATAAGAAAATAAATGCTTCACTGTCAAACTGATAACAATGTTTACAATAATAGAAAAGTGTTTAATGCATTTAAAAATATTTATGCGTAATATTGAATAGTTTAAACAAGCAATTGTGATAGCATTTACTATGAAAAATTATGGTAGTCTCAGTGTTAAATTTAACTGCATGCAACTACAGAAAGCAACAAAAGAAATGGATGTACAAACAATAAATTTAATAAAAATAACTACGAATAAGCTTTAAATTGAATTCATCTCCAAAGGTAATCTTAGCATTTTTTTTCATAATAATCTGGCGAAATAAACCGACCCAATCATAATTTGGTACGTCTTTTAGAAAAAATTATTACTCTCATTCGAGAACATTTGGACGAAATACCAACAAAGACTTTGCTATGGAGATATTACCCGAATATATTAATGCTAGACTTGAATAGTTATACATCAGAAAATAAATACTGATTAGATATTGGCCATCAAACTTTTCGATAATTATAACAAAATAAAACAATTTTTTAAATTAATAATCATACATAAAGAAAACCCGTCTACACTAGTAATGTAATAGAGTCAATAATAAATATTTAAATTTTATTTTACTTAAATACAGTATACGTCAAAACATAGTCATTTATATGAGAATTCACAAATGGTGCGGAGTATCTTTTGGCCATAATTTGTTTATTTTCGTTGTTCTGACGCCTTAACTAATTTCCTGCGTACGCAATTCATTTAATTTTCAGAACATTAGTTTATTCTAGTTTTCACATAATCTCTGGTATATTTACCTTTTACCTCAGTTTATTATTTTTTCAGATGCCTCACATATTACTAGAATTTGATCTATTACCTATATTTTAGATGGTGTAGGCATCGTGTTTTGCAGCGCAGTAGAACCCGCGTCCAATTTTTTATTATTATGTACGGAAACTTAAATAACAAATATTCCGGCATGAGAAAGTCGCTTGCCAGGAAGAAGGGGCTTTACCGCGCGCCGTCTTGTGGCTCGGAATAATAACAAAGGGACTGCGGCTGACACCTGGACCATAAAGCTCGGACACCTCGTCGCCGGTTTCGGAATGTCCTAATCTGCCTGGGAATTTGGTGACCGGGTGGCGTGTGTTCCCCAAATGAAACAAGGGATATGATTGGAGAATATCCATCCCTGCCACCTTAGTGATAGGTGTCGGATAAGTGGGGACAAGGTTTTAAAGAGGCTGGCGGAGACAATTTTGGACAGATTTTTGGCAGGTGATACAAGGTGATGGCGAGAGGGTATTGAAGGAGAGTGGTGGAGAAAGAGATTGCTGATGATACAAGGTGGTGACGAAAGGAGATTGGCAGCAGAGTGGTGGAGAGAGGAGATTGGTGAGGTGGCAGCGGAGACCATGCTTTGATCATTCCAGGAAGCAGGGAAGAAAGAGGAAAAAGCGGAGTTTCCTCAATTTGGTAGCACGACTTCGTTCTATTGTCGACCGGCCGCTTCAAGTTCCACAACACGGAAATTACAGCGAGACACCCATGAAACAACTCAGGTTCGTCAACGAACAGATCTGCTACACGTGGTCACCCAAACCATTAATACCCTGAGGTCTTTAATACAATTCCATTTTAATTAATTATTTTTGTACATAATATATACACGCACTACCCATATTAAAATTATCGTGTTTACAATTAATAAATGTATATATTTAAACCCAATTATTAAATTCATTAATTAATATTCCCCAATCATTTACGGTTCCGATTTCAATAGACTTCCATTATGATTAACATTTAGGAAGTTTTTATATACCATAATAATACACACGTTTAGCATTCTACAAACAAACTAAACATTCATGCGAGTACAAATAAGCAACTTACATGTCAAGTTGTTACAGGTTATAACATTATATTTACCTCCACAGTAATCGCCTGTTCTGAACCCTGGTGGTGGTGTATGTCCTACTGCTGAAGTATCTGCAGGTTATGGGCCCTTGGTCTACGTTAGAGTTAAAATTTTCATAGTAAAATCTAGTATTTATTACCAACCTTATTAACCCCTTCCCCCTCCGTTAGAGTTAGTAGCCCAGAATATACAGAATCTGCAACCTGTCCGCCGACAGCTATGTTTGGTTTGAACATATCGTCATGCGGAGTCTCATTATTTGACGTGTATCGCAAGGAGCAGATTGAATTGAGAGATTTATTCAGGCCATGCTCCCACTAAAGTAAGTCAATATTTTTAGTTTTTTAATAAAGCTGAACAGTTTTCCAGACAATTCCTACATACTTACTATGCCTCTCAGTCTGGCTAACTGCTAGCGACGCTGAAATAATCATAAAGTGTCCTGCGATATAAATGAAGAGCCACGAAACGAGTGTATGTACGTTGAGGCACTGAATATAAGGAAATAGTATACGTCATACATTACAAGTAACAAAATAATTTTAAGGCCAAAATAAAATAACATAATTAACTACCAAAAATTAAATACATAACAGCTGCAATTCGTCGCGGAATAGATTCGTAGATTGTCTGAATAGTTTCCAACGGAATGTCCTCCACTCTTGTAGCAAAACATTCGTCAATTGCCGCAACGATGTTGGAGGTCGAAATATGCTCCTCGCTCTCTGCTCTAAAATTCCCCATAAAGGTTCAATGATGTTGAGGTCTGGAGATTGCGTTGGTCAGGGAAGATGTTCCACGACATTCTGATGCTCCAAAAACCACACCTGAGCCTTTCTGGCTGTGTGTATGGGCGCATTATCATCTTGGAATATGGCAGTGTTTTGGGAGAAATATGATAGTCATTGTTGAGGATACCGAGATAATTCATTCGCAGTAACCCGGCCAGTAAGGGTAATGATATAACCGCCCAAGTCATAATGGAACCTCCCCCGTGCTTGGCTGTAGGAAGCAGGCAGGCCGGATCGTAGGCTTCTTTTGGTGTTCTCCATACATAAACCCGGCCGTTTGTAGGAAACAATGATTCACTGATCCAAGTCACATTCTTACAGTCATCCAGAGTCCAGTTTTTATGATATTGGCATTACTTCTGTCGCAGTTTTGCGTTGGCGTCCGTTGTGTAGGGTTTCTAAATTGCACCCCTTCCATGAATATTAGCTTTCTGAAGCTCCCGCCCCACTGTTTTTGTCGAAACAGTATTGCTGAAGTGAGTGTTGAGTTCTGTAGACACTTTTAATGTTTGTCTGTCTCTGTTAGTTAATTTCGGCTTTCGCCCATTATTCCTCTTCGCTGATGACGTTTTACCATATTTTGTGAATGCTGTCATTACTGTGGGTTACTGTTGCTCGTGAAACGTCAAACAGTTGAACCGTTTCGGTCACAGGTGATCCCACTAACCGCGTACCAACGATTTGTCCTCTAAGAGATCACTGGTGTTAACTATTGCAAACAAAGCATATAATATACTGCAAGATAAACTCAAAACGTGGCACATCAACTGGTCGCGACGCAGAATTTACAGGCCGTACCCTGTTATATGGTGTTCATATTATTTTGTCCAACCCCTGTAGTTAGAATAAACAAGATATAGTATAAAATCATTGGAAATACTGGAAAACCTAGAATCGAGAATATTCGTCGACAACTATTATTCTATGAGCTTGATGGTAAAACCTACGTTAATCTTCCCGAATCGATACAATGCCCGTCCTTATTCAGAAATTCGGGTTTGATCTCAGCACAAGTTCGACAGGATAAAATAATATTTTAATTCCATCCATCCCAATAATAGATCACATTTTTTACTTCGAACTGTGGTGGGCGTTTTTTACTTTTTGTTTTACAATTAAAAATTAAACATTTACAAACACTAAATTTTGAGCAGGGTTAACTTATTGAAAATATCAAAATCTGGTTAATTTAATCGTAAATATTATCAAAATTCATGCAATCAAACTATTTACAGCCGAACTTCTGTGGTCTAGTGGTTAGCGTAGCTGCCTTTACGCACCACAGAGGTCCCTGGTTCGATTCCTGGATCGGGTTTGGATGTTTGTGTTATTCGAGATACCCCTAAATGGATATAAGTTTCTCCTAATCGTGTAGTCGCTAAAGACCTTGCAGTTGATGTGACTACAAACTAAAAAAACTATTTACAATACATTAAAATTGTTTACAATCATTTTGTTACTACATAAATCAATGAAAGAAGCTATTTAGAAAGTTTTAAACTTGCTCCGACTAGCAGCGGTGGTCAGGAAAATTAGACCAAATTACATGTCGAAACTTAAATAAAGAAAACATACCGCGCCGTCAAATTTAACCCCATAGAAATTATACAAAGAAAATAAATCATTTATGTGCCCAGAATTTAGGAGTTATATAAAAAACGAAATTTCCGCGTCAACGTGAGAACATTGGTATTTAATCTGGTTGGGCTCTAACTATGGCTGAGCTGTTGGCTGCTCCGTCTCGGATGTTCATATGGTGATGGTGGAGGAAGACGATGAAGCCAGGACCCCGGTGATATCTCGTCCGCTGATGTCCTCTGAGATCCCACATCGATGGAATCGGCAACTGATTGCACGCCACGCCACGTAGTAGAGGTGGATGGCTGGCTTCCACCTCAAATCTCTTGGCAGGAAGGTTCTACTGCCCAGGAGAATAAGTGCAGGCTCTGGATTACTGTCCAAACTTCAAAGAGAGCTCCTCACCCCTCCGCTTCTCTACAGGAACTTCTCTGTCACCACCTTTTCCGTCACCACGTCATTTTCTCTTCCCATCCGAACTGCCAATCACTATTTCTAATTTTGGGAAGAACACGCCCCCCAATTGCCCGCAAATTTAGTCAATCCTTGCCATTTTGTCCCTTGACGGGGAGAAATAATTTATGCGGAGGCACGTCCTTCCAGATCTACGAAAGATTTCGCACCTCTTTGTCCTTGAAATTTCGCACTTAAGGCGCTAAAAAACTCAGACCGACGTTCTCACGTTATTTTGCTCATCCCCCCCTCAACCCCGCATATGGAACCAATAACATATCTTTCCATGCGGTCAACCGGATACTAAAAAGGAATCTATCTATTTTAATAACTATTTAATAGCTAATATTTCAATGTCTAGTACGTATCTAATATCCAGTACATGTACATGTGGTTTACTACAGAACCCTACGAAAGACAATTTTACATGTAGCTAAATACGTTTCTACATAGATGAATAAACATGGCACAATACTGACATGCCTGTTCAAGAGCGGCTTCATTTTGTTTTCCTGGCTAGTGACGTGAAGAATCTTTACATTCAACTGCCTTGTGCCTTGTGTCCGCATGTCTTATTGTTTAATTTTTGGGTGCGTGTGTAAATATGTTAAATAAGACTATCTTTTTTTGGAGGGGTGGAGAGGGGGAGAAGACAGGCTACATGAGGGTGATACTGAAACAGTCACATTCCCTTTAATAGCATATGAAATGAATTGAAAAGGGGGGATGTGGAAGATAGAACAAGGTAGCCAAGGACCTCGGGCTACGGTTTATGTAACCTACGGCCGGTGATCTATCTAAAAGAGATGCAGGGAAAGCTCTAGAAAACCGGCATCAGGTAGGTCGGGCTATTCTCACGCCCTTTCGAATGACGGGAGATACGTTTGCTATTGGGTCACAGCATTCCCTTCTCCGTGTCAACACCAGTTTTTGGAGGCAGATGAAGGTGTCTCGGCATGTGAGAACCTTGAAAAATCCAGAGATGCCCCGAGGCACCGTCAAAGGTAAGACTTGGCTTTAACTAATTAATTATGGAGAGCGTTTATCGAATAATCAAATAAAGGACAATTTAATTTAGAACGAACTAATAATTTTACATGTAATGTCAAACTCAGTCCCTCGGTTCCTAAATCACTGAAAGTTGCTGTTATACACACACGGTCACATTATTACTCACTAAGCTAATATAAAATATTTACAAAATGCCTGATTTACGTGAAACATTAAAATGTTTAGTGGCACGTCCGATCATTGTGACCACACGAAGTAAAAGGGAAAGCGGAGGGCTTACTTTTTGTTGATCCCGGTGTCTGCCTTTGATTATTGTCCACCTTCCGGCGGGATCCCTTCTTTTAGGTACGGCGACGCAGTTCTACGTGGACTGATTCCTCAACTGTACAGATGCGCGTGAACGGGTTCAAATCTCAACAACCTGGCGGTCTCTCTGGTCACCACTCAAACACATCTCATCCATATCTGCAAAAACCACACTGTTCTCTCTCTCTCTCGCACACACACACACACAATTTCTCATATATCACTCTTCTCTCCTCAACACTGCTTCATCGTCTCAAACGTAATCTCCTCTCTCCAAAAATCGCTGTTCTCTCTGTGTCACTCCCGAACCATCTCTCTTCGTCGCTTACATCAATCTGCCTTCACCAGCTGTTCTGTCCCGAGTTCACACTTTACCCAATTTCCTCCACTTCCGGGAGGGTTTTTAAAAAATACTTTGACCACTACGATCTGTCCTGACCGCTGCTCCAGGTCAATGAACCTCCAAAATCACCTGCTCTGAGCCCTGCTGAATTTCCTTTCTACTGCCGCTTTTGCTACAATACCGAATCTGCACACAGCTTTCTTAAAATTAACGGAAAGCCTGAAGACCGAATTCACTTATTACAGCACACGTCCATGATCGTCTTTCGGATCGTCAAAACAATAGATCCCCAAAGAGGGCATTATTTATAATATAATAAAAACTTTCCGGTGCCTGCTTGTACCTTCTTCTCGTTTTTATTACTATCAGATACAATATATTTAGAATTATTACACAAACGTTTTATAATATTTTAAAGTTCTCTCGAGCCGCTTGAGCAATTATGAAAAAAGTAATTATTAATGAGCCTATTTTCAGGTCTACACAATAGGCAGAGAAACTTCGAAGCTGTCGGGGAGTCAACTCTGATAGCATCGATAAGTTCGGTAAGTCCCGGGATCGATTCCTGGTTCGGTCGAGATTTTTCCATCAAACATAGCCTCTTTGGCTGAACATTGTGAAAGCATTTCTTCTGTTTTGAATCATTGCAATATTTTAGATGATTGCTTTGAAATAAAATTATTCGCAGAAATTACTTTCATAGCAGAGGGGTATCATAAATGTGATAAACTGAAATTAAAAACTTTCGAATTTTAGTGTAATATTGAGGAAGCTTCGAGTACCGAGATAAGGAATAAAATGTAATAACTATTTCCAATATTTTATTCATAAAACGGCGGGCGTGCATATGGAATAAAGGACGTGTAAAGCCAATTTACATATCTCTGGTCAAAGAGGAGAAGATCAAGATGAAGTCATAGAAATATCGTCGTTGCTTTGTTGATAGTTGCGGCGGTTTGTTCAAAATAAAACTTTTGTGATTGATCTTATTTTCGTTTATTTTACATTTTAAGTGTATGTATTCACTATCACTGTAAACTATATAACACGCGTTACAAACGAAAGTTCTCCAAAACTTTTATACTTCCGATATCTATAATGAAATAGCCTGTGTATGTGTCTGTATGTTCCGCATACAAATTTAAACAATTGGACCACGTGTTCATGACACTAAAATCAGCACTGTTCGTGTAAAACAAGAACGGCCAATATTTCCATCATATGAATACATTCTTGGGTCAATTAATTTTATAGTGTGTCTTCCAATACTGATAGTGTAAATTTTCAACCCCATCCATAAGTGAAGTGGAAGGGGAGGATTCTGAAGGATGGGGATGGAGGGGCATCGCATACAAATAACCCGAAAACAATCGAGATTGGGCTCTAAACCGTAAGATATGCATTTAGAGTTAAAGTTCATCCCTTAAGAGGGGTTGGAAGGGTGTAAAACAGACTTCCGCGTATTATTTTTAACGAATTGAATAATTTTCGGTAAATTTCGAACACGTGTTTTGGCGCCCCGGAATGAACACCGTCGGGGTAAGCCATAGCTACCATCACTTTAGCGGCGGTGGGAATTTTAAAATTACCAAAAGCAGCCAATATTTCCAACTAATAAATACATTTCTAGTGTGTCCTCCAATATTACTAGCATATAATTTCAACCCCATCCATAAGCGAAGGGGAATATTCTTACGGGTGGGGGTGGATGGACGACACATAAAAATAACCAGAAAATAATCGAAATTAAACCGGTGTAATGTGAGCCTCTGAGTTTAATTCTGACGCAAAAATGCAATTAAAGTTATAGTTCATCCCCTAAGAGGGAATGGAAGGGGTACAACAAACTTTCTCATCTTATTTTTAACGGATGGAACAATTTAAGCCAATGTTGAGAACGTGTTTTAGGCGACCAGAAAGTCAACACTATTGGTGTAAGGCACGACTACCACCATCTAGGCGTGGGTGGTGCGGAGGAAAATTTTAAATGTCCATAAGAGCCGTTATTTTTTTCCAATATATATATTTCTGGGTCAATTAATTAGTTCGCGTATAATTTCAACCCATTCAGCGTAGACGTAGATTATTCGTTGGGATGGGGTGCAGAGGGCGTCATATGGAAATAGAAAGGAAACAATCAAGTTTAGTATCAAAATTGGTGCTATACGAGCCTTTGACTTTTATTATGACATTTAGCATGCGATTTAAATTGCAGTTCAAATCCTAAGAGGGGGTGGGACGGGGTAAAACCATTTTTGCGAAGGTTTAATTTTAGTGATTATCAGGGCGGTAAATTAAGTTCTATTACAATTGGAGCTATTCAAATCAAACTTCGTTTATATGCTCTTCGGTCCAGTTTGAACACTTGATGGTCCTTCAGGCGTGGCTCAGGAGCATCTCTTACTGTCTTATGGTACCGAAGCTAATTTTGCCATTCGTGAGTGTTTCTTACTCTATTCGGTTACCGGAAATGCTTTTGACACTCTTAGATTTTTATTTCTTTAATTTACAGAGAGTATTTTTCTGCTATTATAAAGTGTTAAGAGAATTTTTATTCAGTTATTTTACTGAAAATATTTTTAGCTCCGCTATATACGGGTACTATTTTTTACTCTCTCGAGATACTGGTAGCTGAGGTTCATTTTGTGACGCTTTCGATGCCCGTTTGTTGAACAAAAATTAAATAACGCACCGGGATAATATAAGTGAATACCCGGGCAACGCTGATTATTAATATAACCCTTTTAAGGAACTCACTTATTAAACAGTCAACGGAGTTAAATGAGTTATGAATTTGTCGCGAAAGTAGTCACAGAAAATTGATTAATCTTTTCCGACTCCGTCAACCCTGTATTTGTTACAAATAAATCTTATTCATAACACTCATAGACATACAGAGTAGGATAGCACAGGCAAGGAAGGCTTTCGCGAAAAAGAGGGATTTACGTACGGGTAATATAAGTGTGAATATTAGGAAATCGTTGCTAAAAATGTTTGTATGGAGCGTGGCGTTATATGGGTGCAAAACGTGGACGATAGGAGTTGGAGAAAGTAAACGTGGTGCTATAGACGAATGCTGAAAATCAGATGGGTGGATAGAATCACGAACGAGGAAGTTATAAACAGAATAGGGGAAAAGCGAACAATATGGAGGACGTTGACTGAGAGAAGGGATAGATTAATAGGCCACGTTTTAAGACATGAGGGTCTTGTAAAATTAGCATTAGAGGGAAGTGTATGGGGTAAGAACAGAAGAGGCAAGATTAGGGGCAAGATGTGAGGTGTGCTACATATAAAGAAATGAAAAGGCTTGCGGAAGATCGGTTAGCATGGAGGGTTGCATCAAACCAGTCTTAGGACTGAATACCACAACAAGAACAAATGTTATTCTTAAAAAGAACAATTTCAATTATGGCTTCATCCAAACTTTTTGCTTCGTGTCATAGATATTTGGAAAATGAGATTCTCGAAAAAAGTTGTTTTCCCCAGTCTTTTCCTTAAACGAACACGAGTTTAATTTCCGACCTGGTGGTTTTCCATTACATACAGTAGCTACGTCGTGAACTTAATTCAACACTACGATATCAAGCTTGATGGCGAACGAATGTAGTGACACACAGCAACTGATCTATATCAAACAAACCATCAAAAATCAGCCTCATTCAACATCATCAAAAGCACTTCTGACCACAGAAAACTACAAGACAAGAAACTATAATCGGACTGGATAAAGTTTTCTCGGGATTCCAACCGGGTACCGTCGTTCATTTGCCACAACGTTTCGATGACTTGCGCCGCCATCTTCTTCAGGTGAAGATTTAACGAAGTTAGGTCTAGAATGTAAAATATATATGAGGAAACTGTTCATCAAGATGGCGGTGCAAGCCATCGAAACGTTGTGGCAAATGAACGACGCTGCCCGGTTGGAATCCCGAGAAAACTTTAGCCAGCAGTTACACTGGGAAAACCTACGTTCCCTATAATCGGATTGTATCAAAGTTCCGGTTTTTAGATGGAATGTGTTTCATGTTGGCACATAGTATAGTGCGACGGATTTGCCGGTGAGTTTGTTCCAAATATAATTCTCGGGTTTCAAAACGGGTCAATATTTGTGGTAACAACGTTTCTAAATTTACGTCCGCCGACCGACGACGGCGCGGAGAGGTAGCTGTTGAAACGCTGTCACATACGAAACCCAGAATTATATTTTGATTTACCATAAGATTGAAAGTCAAACTTGCAGGTGACTGAATATTCAATTTAAAAGTAAAGAGAGAAGGAGACGTGAAAACAACGACTTCAAAATCGTACATAAATAGGCCATCAAAATAAAGTAGAAAATACACATGGCAGCCACAGAAATAAAAATGAGATTTAACGAAATTAGGTCTAGAATGTAAAACATATACGAGGAAACTGTTCATCAAAGGCAAACTGCAAATATTTATTACAATTACCTGGGCTGTCATGAGAACTCTTTTAAATCACATTTTTATCACCAATAACCACTTGAAACACTTCATTACTCTGTGCATGTTTTTGAAACTATTTTAACATTTTCAAAAATCAACTTTAAATGACATTAAGTAAAATTTGTAGACCTCTTCGGGTAAATTTTGAATTAATTTGGTGTAGCGGACTGTCTCCAGCGACGGTTGGGGCCGAAATTACTCTTAATTACTCTATTTATGAAGTTTAGCAGAAGTATTTTACAAAGACGGACGAAACGTTGTATTTATATCAACTAACGTTAATTAAATCCCTTTGCTGACATTTTTATTTATTTATTTTAGCTTTTGAGTTCGTCACCTGGTTTGTGTGGTGTGCCAATTTGCGTTTTTGAATTACCTGACGAAAGCTACAAGCGTTGTGTGGTATTTAGTTTTTCACTTAATTTTGTTCGTCATTTGGCTACTTCTATGTCCATTTTACGTATATTTATAATCAGGGATTGATGAGGCCCTAAGCTATTAAAAAATTGTGGCTCTAAAAATATTTTATGTCAGCGACGAATATGATTTTCGAATACCTGAATGATTTAAGTGAAATACAATTTAATAGTATATTGATAGTGAAATAAATATTAAATTCAAAATCATTAATGTAGGTGGTGGCATCAGGGTACCTAAGCTATTGCTTTTATAGCTTCTACGTACATCCAAGTCTCTTTATATTATTTATATGGCTTGCAGATTCAAAACTGTTACATTTTATTGTTGGTTTTATTTGTTTCTCTAAAAATTTTCAGGGTCTGTATTTGACCACATATAAAAGATGCTTTGTCAATGTTCTCTTATTAAATCTGTTAAAATATAAAACCTTTACATTTTCTCTTTTATGAATAAAACATGGGAGCTTAACATGACTTATATTAATTAAAATTGAAGTACTTTCATTTAAATTAATTTACTTCCACTGTTCAAAATATGAATTGAAACTCTACCTACCTATTTATCCTGTTTTGTTCTGTTATAATTTTTTTTTCTGAAATTACATTCTTGATCATAATTTTCTCTCAGTCTTGATGACTGGTATTAAGCATTATTAAAGAAAGTCAAATTTTTAAGCTTGTAGATTAAATATTTGTATCAATAATCATTTTGGATGAGTTCATAGATGTATATATTTTTTGGGAAACTAATAACTTCATTTAAGTGCAGATAAATTTTGTCAATTGGCTTAATAACAGTGGTTTAGCATGCTAAATTGGGAAATTAAACTCATGCAACTCCATTCAAAAGGAAAGTGGAAGTGGTTGTTTAAATAATAGATATTTATTTTGTAAACCATTGTTTATTGCTCATTGCTTTTGTTTCTGTTTCTGTACAAGGACGTATGTGTACCTATTCATAGCATCTGAATAAATACATCTACCTAATTCGATAATAAACTATTAATTATAAAGCACAATATCTTTATGTTAGTTGCCACTCTCCCTATTCCAATAAAATATCTTTGGCTTTAAAAATATACAAACACCTTTGTACATTAATGCCATTTACAACATCCTGTACTTGAAATCTTCATTTAGTATTTAAGTAGAACTGCCTGTCTAAAATATGTAGATAACTTTTATATTTCCAGCCAATTCGTATAAAAATATTTTAAGATTTTGGATCTGAGTGACATGTTACAAATTCATCATTTTTGCATGCAGCTATCTTCAAACTTAAATTTATTTACATGACAATTTTGAAATGTTTTTGTTCTGTGTTATTTTCTTTCAAGTATAATAGCCAAATTTTGTGATATAAATCAAGAATTGATGAGGTTGCCTCTTCAATTTCATTGTTTTTTCTTTTAAAAATCATGTTATCAAATGAGAAGGATAACTTATGACTGAACTGACAATGACATTTAAAAATAAGGTTTTATTTTATGCAATATGCCAGGTTCATTTGTTTTCCTGATGCTATAGTCATTCTACAAATCACTATCAATAGCTTATATAATAACAATATTCATTAGAAATGAATTATTAAAGAATTAGATTCTTTTTAAAGGTCCTTTCAACATTAAGCACCAAAAACTGTACTGAATATGCAGCATTACAACAAATGCTCTAATGCAGCATTTTATCTACACATTACTCATAGATCATTAAATATAATCAGTCTGATAATATACTGTCCTGAAGCAAATCATTTCAAAGAAAAGCTATTGTTTTGTACTTTAAATTTACCATAGCCTATTTCTCATACACATAGTAACATACATACTAAATGAATTAATTCAAAAACAGGATGGCCCCTTAAATCCAGGATACCATTAATAGATGCATTATGGGAAAATAAAGGGAGGGGCTGATAGTGATTTTAGATTTGATATGAGGTGGAAGAATGCCAATATAATCAATGTCACCAACATTAAGTACAAATAAGTAAGTCTGAACTTGTAGAAAATGAGGATGCACAGAGCATAAAACCAACTCATTTTAATTGCAACATCCATCCAAAAACTCAACTATTTGCTATTTAACTAAGCACCTCTTCAACCTCGTCAAAATCAATCACTTTTTAAGGAAATATAAAATTCAGTCAAACAACGTTAACTGTGATTCTTTTAATCACTTTTCAATATAAAATGACATGAAAATAACATTTTCTCATAGATTAGCACTAATGATTGTACGTTATTGTTCCATATTTTCTCTGGTCAGGTGACAATTGAACAGATCTTTTATACACCTTCAAATATAGGTAAAATTTGGTCTGATTAAAAAATGTTTTTCTATGGATTGCAGCAAGTTACAATAAGGTAATATTAAATTGAAAAGAAAAGAAGAGATTAGGCCTGCCAATAAACACATCATACGAAGAAACACATAATTTCATCATATTTTACAATTAAAAGTTTAATAAACATTATTCAAGAAACTTGATAACATGTTTTGAAGTGTACAAATATTGTGATATTTTAATTACTTAAATGCTGCTTAAATAACAAGCTTTGTCATGGCAATGAATAAATTATTTTTACAGGTATTTCATCAAGAAAGAAGAAAATACAATTTAGAATGAGCCCAATGAAGCAATATGATGGTTACATTTAATAAATCTGAACAGTCCATTATCATCTAAAATAAGAGCTTCAACAAAGTGCTCCATATTTTATATGAATATTATTGCAAATTCATCACGTTTCTCTTTTCTACATATATATATTTATATATATATAATAATTGATCTACCTAACATCAGCAGCCAAGTTTCAGATGTAACAGAATTGTACACGACAATATCACAGCACAATCATTTAAAAATTTCCTTTAGAGGGCACTGTAGATGCTTCACTAACCATGTCATTCCTCCACTAAATATCACAACCGATTTACTTTGGCAATTGAAATAACTGTCAAATTATTGAATAGTGATGGAAAATAAGTATCACATGAATGGCATACACATCACTTAGTTTTATTCTTAAGACAATATTATTTACAATCCACTCCTGCATGATTTTCCACCACTATAATGGCAAAATACAACATATGTATTAGTTACACATAAAATATTTCAATTTTCTACATTGGAAAACTGACATGGCTCACAATGAAGCTAATTCATACAGTGACACATTGTGAAAAACATTCATAATGGTATCCTGAGCTACACAGAACTTTCAGCTATTTGTAAAATTGTGACATTTTATGTATCAATGATAATTAATACTCTATAATCAAAGTGACAGCCAAGAGGATAAGGGAGCCAATTTTGTAACTCAATTTTCTGATCTCGGCACCAACGTCCACATCGTGACGTTTTTGGACTAGAATTTCTTGCATATTCAAAATTATATTACTGCAGAGCTTCTCTGAGCATTTCAAAATATATTTATATAATTATATTTATATATTTATAGATATAGATATATATTTGTTCACTATTATTTACATTATACAATACCCTTGAATATAATTCAATATTTACAGCAGAGTTCTAGAAAATTGGGCATTTATGCCAAACACTTGTTCCAGTTGGCTGTCAAAACCATAATATAAAGTGTACCTTTATTTTACAAAATATCTACCATATACTAACCCAGACATCAGTGGGAAGAGTATAAAGGAACACGATGAACTGTTTAGATAACTTTTCTGGAGAACCTTGGTCTCTTCGACACCGTTCAAAGTAAAAAATAGATTTCTTTCCATGTCTAGCAGATTTATGACGGTGAGATCAAAGTGTGGTTTTCTTTAAAATTTATTAACAGGTCTGAATTACACCAGAAACTGAGGAGGAATTAAACTTTGGCCAAAAAAAACTGAGAAACACATTTAATTTTACTTTTAATTATATTACAAACTTGATTTTACATTTACCAGACAGTCGTTCACCTGACAACACAGCCAAAGCAAGCTTAAGATGCTCCCAAGGTACACAATATAACAGTCTCTAAACAGTACAAAATATTCCATCTCATATTTACAGCGAGACAGTCACCAGAGAAGGTAACAGGACACCAAGTCACCATTCCCAGTAAACTTCAAGGCTTTCTTTACTCAAGTACAGTCTAGCGACACCTACGGTGAGCACTTTCCCGAGAACCGACGGCTGTTCCCTCACAAATGAAAAAGAATAAATGGACACAACCTCATATCAGACATAATTGTTCATCACCCAGGAAAGGAGACAAACAAAGACAAAGGTAAAAATAGCATTTACCATCATTACTTATTTTCTTAAAAATATCTAAATGTTTTCCATCCATGGACGAGAAGGCAATTTAAGTAGTTGACAAAATTTTGTGCCAATTTGGTAGACAGTAACTCAGAAATAATTTTCCCCGTAGTTAAATGTCAAAAGAAATGTTTGCAGAAGTGTCTCAGATGGTAAAATAAGCCTATCCCACACGAGGGGGACTTTAAATCGAAAATAAAGTTAAAATAAATTTCGCAATTCCTGTGGCGTGTTCAACATGTTTCCCACTATGAAAATTACTACTACTGTGAAGTGACAGTTTTCAGTTAGGGCTAAGTAATAGTTCTTAAGTAACTATAAAGGACCGCGGGCAGCTGGGCGGCGGTATCCGCGCAGACAACCCTTCACAACCTGAGCACGTTAAGATCATCCAAGTGACCGGTAACATCGCCATTACGTACCCACGAGCACGTGCATTATACTGTCCAGCTCGCCTTCGCCCTGGCGCCCGGAGAATTCCGAGGACGGCACGGATTTAAGGATGTCGTCAGCGCTGAGTGGCGTCAGCTTCCAGCTCGGGAGGAAGTCGTCGAATTCGTGGCCCAGCTCCACGTCGCCCAGCAGCCCCAAGGAGCCGTCGGAGTCACTGGGGTTCAGACCGAACGAGGACGACGAGGAATGCGAGGGCGACGACGGGTAGAGTTCGTTGTTATTGAGGGGGTCGAGGTCCGACTGGCTGGACAGACTCAGCACGGACCCCCAGTTTATGCCTCGGCCGGACTCGTCGTCTCCGACGCCTGAGTCGGTGTCGTAGTTCGAGTGGCCGACGCCGGGAAAGGGCGTCGCCCTCCCCGACGACGATAAATCCCTAAGGTTCTGTTCGTACTGCGGAACGATCTCCGGGCAGGAGTTGACCGTCCGGTACGGCGTAAGGGGGTAGCTCATAGCGGGAGCAGGCACTTCGGGAAACTGCGGGTGATAGCTGGGGTCCGGCTCCACGGCGGGATGCGGGGTAGGGGCCGGGGGCGGCGGGGGTGGCGCTTGTACCGCACCGTTGTTGAAGAAGAAACCTTCCTGTTCCATCTCGCGCTCTATATATCGGAGCGTGTTGCAGATGAGAACGGAACGGTGGAGGCTGGGGTCAGGGAACTGTCTATACCGCCCCAGTTTGCACATCGAAATATTGAGCACAGTAAGTCTTCTTTGGCGGTAGCACGTGGCCCCGGGGCCTCGGTTGCACCAACTCGTCCGACTGCCGTCACAACATTTATTACTCACAGCACCGTAACGCGCACCGGCGCTCGAACTACCGAGGTCCAGGTACGACTTGCCATTCTCGTCGCAGCGGATTGTCTGCTGCGAATCCTGGCCGTAGTATTCGGTGCCGCCCCAGTATTGACGTGCCGCGTAGTGGTGCTGCTGCGGGGGCGGCGGCGCCCTCGGGGAGTAGGGGGAGCCGTACGCGCTCTGTTCCTCCGAGTAGTAGCAGCCCACGTCCTGGTAGCGCGACCCCGCGGGCAGGTACTTGCCCTTGGGCTCGTCCTCGTCGTCGTCTTCGTCGTCCTCATCGTCTTCGTCGTCGTCGTCGTGCGCCGGGCCGCACTCGGCGGGACCCAGCAGCGACGAGGCCAGACGCCAATCCTCCAGCTCGGCCCCCAGCGACGCCTCGTGGATGCCGTCGTCCAGACGCACCAGCTTGGCGGGCAGGGGGGTCTGCTGGCACTTGCTATCGTACTCCAGCTTTCGCTTGTTCGCTGTAGCTTGGAGCCCCATCATGGCAGGGCTCTGAAATCAAACAAAACGATTTTCAGTCGCGGTGACGAACCATTGTAAGCTTTATCTTATAGTAACTAATCGCTTATACTTTATAGATACTCCAAGATAAAGTTGAAAGACAGATAAGAACTCTCAAGGAGAATGATCCGTCACTGAAACGTTGCCGAAAATGTAGCAAATATTTGGGATGTTTCTAGCATTTGTTTAAATCATTACAAGATTTTAAATTCAAGCCCTTCAAAAATCGTTAAAATAAATTACTTGGGAAATATGTGTGTATCTCTGTTGATGGATTAAAGAAACTTTAATTTTTGGATCCTGAGCTTTGCAATAACATCCAAGTTTATAATTCTCTTTAACAACGGATACATCTAAGTTTTATAAAGACAACAAGAGTCTAAGACGCTTGTACAGTGTAAGAGAAAATCAAAGAAAAAACAGATAGATTGTGCAAACCAAAAGTATTCGGGAGAAACACCAATATTTATTTGAAAACGTATGAGATAAATTTAATTTGAATAATGAAGAGTACGCACATAATATGCCAACGATGATTAATTGTGTTCTAATTTTACTGTCTGCCCATTTGTATTAGATTCATTACGTATGGAACCATCGAGCGC
Source organism: Eucriotettix oculatus (assembly GCA_034510155.1). Taxonomy (NCBI): domain Eukaryota; kingdom Metazoa; phylum Arthropoda; class Insecta; order Orthoptera; family Tetrigidae; genus Eucriotettix; species Eucriotettix oculatus. The sequence goes on from CM067376.1 coordinate 89,610,021, forward strand.
TGTCGGACAAGCACAGGAGGGAAAATGCCAATTACAACAGACAAGGACTTCTTGTCAGGAGAAATATACATTAACGTAATTCAGTAGGTTGAAAAAGTATTTCTGATCCTTTACGCGTTTATAGTTCATGTTAAATATATCAGTGCTGTTGGTATTGAGAAAGTCTTGTGACTATCAGCGAAGTGGGTAAGTAGGACGGCCGCTAAGTTCCACCACCAGGAGCGCTGAGGACGCAGCTATCCGACGTTACCTATGATATTTCCTAACCACTTCCAAAGGGGCAAATTAATCAAATGATTTTTAGCTAAACGACGACCTCATTGTAATTTTAGGGTTTCAGATTCGGTTAGGCGGCAAGAAACTGCTTCAGCGCGAAGTACGTTCATGCCGATACAGAAATTAGATGAACGATGAATTGTGACTCTGCACGGCAAAAATAAACCAATTAACTTCGAGCAGTTTAACAATGGACCTTGTGTTTATTAATTTTAAACTATTACAGACATTTTTATATTTTCAATAAAATAAAAGAATATTTTTTAATTATATTCAGCATTGTCTGAACTGTTTGTGGCATATAATTGAGCAATTCTTGCAGCTAATTGGCATAAAACGACGCTAATCACAAGTGTTAGCGAGTATATTATTAATATAGTGTAGAAGGCTCGCGGCTCGCTCTGCGCCGCCGTTGCTGTAGCGCAACTGCCAGAGATATTACTAACCTTGGAGGCAAGGTTCTGGCGACGGCCTTCGACTGCCCGACCGGTCTGTGGCTGCCAACAATGTGCGCACAAGTCTACAATTGTTGCTTCTTTTCCACTAAAATGTTTAACGTGAAAAAGTTTAAGTTGCCCTACGAATGCATAAAAATTAGTAATATGATTCTAGTAGAAAATAAATAAACGGAATTTACGTCAGTGCAGCCGGACCCATAAAAAATATTTCCCGGCAAACTGAAAATAATCATGGCGGGACGGTATTGTATTAACTTTACGTTGACTTGTCTTATAAGCTTTATTTATATTTGATAGATTTTATCGCTGCGTTCATATTAATTACTGAAACAACGGAATTTTACAAACTGAAAAACAGTTTTTTCTTAACCAATTCAACGTAGCGTAAAAAGTAGTGTGTCTACGGTCTGACGCAACGTGATGTTACGTCCGTTTAAATCCGGCGCCAAGAATTCCTTGGGTCGAGCAGTACCCGTCGCTGACGCGCGGCGCTGCGGTCGTGGTTTCTCCATACATCCTGGCTACGTCCCACTTCGCAGGTGCGTTTTAAACATTCCCTCCCTCCCCCCCCCCTTCCTCAACGTTAATTCCCCGCCAACTTCCCTTCGCGACAGCCTGTTGCTTCCGTTAAAAGTCACAATTCTGTCGAAATAAAGAAAAAAATATCGGCACCCTTCGTTTGAAAGCTATTGAGGGGTAATTCTGAAAAGGAGAAAGAAATAGCCGCGCGTACGACTTTCGATTCCTTAGAGCGCAGGGACGAATTCCGCGCGGCCAACTTAAAACCCGGCCAAATGTCGATCGCGTGGTAACCATGGCAGCGCGCAGGTACTCAAACCACAACAGAGATGTACAAATATTTTCTTCGGAACCATATTTCCAGCTAATTTTCGCGATCCACATCTTGAATGTCGATTCGAAACCGAAGTGTCTCCGAAGCTTAAACAGTGTAAATATTTTTCTTTTAATATCTTAAAACATTCTCTTCGCTGCGCCGCTAAGTGTATAGAAAATATTTGAAAATTTTGAGTGTTGTTTGGGCGGTAGTTTAAAGCGTGCGCCAACGCGGCAGAATCCTTCCCCAAAGCATCCTCCGTCGACCCTCTAATTTTGTCCCCCTCAGCTCCCGACTCACCCTTCCCTAGGCAGGCCTCCCTCTCCCCAGCGACGGCTCTTTTCCATTTGTGTCGACCCCGGGATGTAGGGGGCTGCCGCACCGGGGGGATGCCTCGCTCCGGCATATGCCGCGTCCTGGCGGTGAAGTTTTGCCCGCAGGCCGAGGCGTGCCCGGCGTTGCCTCCTCCGCTCCGGCCGACGTGAAACGGACCAGCGTGCACTGATCGCACGTGGCGAGCTTCACATCCGCTGGAAAGTCACGCCAGTGCGTTGGAAATACGCGGGGGGATTTCAGAAATCGCCGTTGTGCGTTCGTGATGACGCACGCGGCGGCCGAGGCGCGCGACTTGGCAACAATGCGCGTTCCGTGCTGATACCCACGCTTAGCCGAGTTACAAGCCAGCACCGCTGCGCCACGGAGAAGACTCCGGCACAAATACGCTTGCTTGTCTCAGGCGAAGCCACACTCTTACAACACGTACAAAAATCTTTTATTCACCGAGAAACAATTTAATATTCAAATGATAAAAAAATCAACACCACAAAAGCAGATTGCGACTAGCGGACAATAATGGAGAACAGCCTACTCTGTAAGATACAACTAGAATTCACGAATACGAGTTATTCAGAGATTATTCATCGGCCATAAAGTTATTAAATATATATAAATCAACTGATTACTTTTTTATGCAGCTGGAGTGGTAGGCATCTCAAAATTTTAAAAAATGGGAAAGTTTTCAACTGCAATGAACACTACGAACCGTAGCGCCTGTCACCGTGACTTTAATTTGCCAGTAAATAATTTAAAACACCGAAGTAACAAACTTTTATTTGACGCGAGCAAAAACTCCGTAGAAAAACATTTGTTACGGTCCGAAAGCTATAAGGAATTTTCGTTGAATAAATGTAAGTCCTACGCGTCGAAAGAAAAGTATCGATTTACGTCATAGCAAGCTTTTCCCCCCTTTTTAGCCGTAAACGCATGCTCTTTAGAACGAAGTGGGTACAGCCCCTTTGGACAAACATTTTATTTCTCATCGTTACGAACGTAAGTATTGGTGGAAGTTGAACGGTTACCAAGGTAACGAACAAGTAGCTTTTTGCCCGTCCCGTTCGGTTGCCCTCCCTTGTGCGCCCCCTCCACCGACTCCGGAGAACGTGGGAGTTAGAGCTTCGAGCGGCGCTCACGGTGCGGCGCTGCTTGTGCCTTCGGCAGGCTCCTGCTTGATATTTTCACATTCACAATATTTAAGGAAAGCGGAGTCACAAAACAATTAAAATTTATATCTAAAAAGAAAATTATTTGTTTTCCGTTAGCAAACCTAATGCTTCCACCTGTCGCAGCTATCGCAGGCAGATTACGTAGCGTATTTCATACTAAATTGGAAGTTAATATAGTACTTCCAAAAATGGAACGTTTTGAAGATGGCAGTCGTATTTTGAATCATCTTCGAAGAACAAAGGGAAAGAAGTGACGCGTGATGAAGATATTTTATTAATTAAAGGAAAATGATCCATTTGTGAATTGTGGAGAAATTCGAAAGAGAAAAACAAAGCATGTGAACTGAATAGGACGAAGACGGCGCCTTTTCCTGGTCGGTCTGGTTTCCTCGTGGCTATTATCAGCTACGCTGGTGATACGAGACCGTGGCCGCGAAACACTTCTATAGCTCGAATATTCAAAATAACGTCGCAAAACTTATCGCAATAACATTGAAATCAACTTCATTTCGGTGAAGCGTCGGCATTTTTAAGGAGAATTGGAACACCTGGAAATCCGTGACACAAGAACCGTGGTTGGTCAACGAAAATAGACCGTTTCGAAGTGATGATCCAATGAGGAGGAATCAAAAAATCCAAAAATTTGAAGACCGTTTTCGGTGGCCGGCCATCCGTATTTTACGTTTGAGCTGCACTTTTGAAATTGATTTCATTTTTGAAAGAAGTTTGTTTCGTCCGATTTATGAATAAGACCGGTGTCGGTGCAGTAAAACCGAGCAAATAAGAACGAAAACAATATATTCCCCACGTTACGAAACGTCATAGAAAACTGGTTGGGAAGTGTTGACGAACGTAGTCATTCAAAGAATTCCACAATTCAGTACGCTTTACAGTGAGGTATTTAGGACTATTTTACTCGACAATCAATAGTGTCCTAACTTGAAAAAGTAGGAAAATTTAGAAAGATTTTCGCTTTACTCACCAAGTAAGGGCGTAAATATGAACAAATTGTAGGGACGGTTGGTTAGAGATACAGAACTAAAAATTGTTATCAAAAAGCCCACGCGAAAGATTATTAAAAAACAGGCGATGATTATGTATTGGTTACATTTATTGTGATATTGACCGTTGCTAGGCTAGTTCTTTTTGTCCTGAGCTAAACTATTTATTTAAAGACGTTCTCTCCTGTAAAGTGATTTTTAAAGATTTGGATTTAAATGCCAAGTAATGTTTCGACAGTTTTATATTACAATAGACATATGCGACCTATTTTACGGTTGATATTAGTGTAAGCTATTCAGTCCTGACCGAATCTGAAAATGGCAATGCTGAGGTAGGGATTCGCCCGTAGAGATGGGCGATAAGACAGGAGCAGAGCAGGAGAGGGGAGTATCAAGCCACGTGGTCAGCAGCACGGAGGGAACAATGGAGCAGGGCGACAGCAAAACAGCTGATCGTCAAAGTGAGCCGTCGCGAGCTCCGTGCGTGCGGCCGGCGAGAGAGCTCCCCTCCTCGGCGGGGGCTCCGCTAGGGTAGTCGCGTCGCTAAGGCTCATTCTTGCCCGGCCGTGCGAGCCAACTTCGCCCTTGTCGCTCGACCGTGAGTTATGATTATGGGCCCTCGCTCCGGCAGGGACGAGGACGACTATAGCTACGGCCGAAGCGTTCCCGGCTTTTATTGTCGCTTCACGTTACACGGTCGCTCGACGCAGTGCGCGTCCCAAATTCACGTACAGGATAACGTTTTTTGAAGAAAAAAAAGAGGAACATTGGATAAGCAGGGAGCGGTGGGAAACAAAATGGGGAATGACGTGCGCGCGTGCTAACTATAGCGCAGCGAAGCGGGCGCACTTGGCAACGCCGCACGTATACCTGGCTTTGCCTGCGAAGAAGCTCCGCGACCACGTGAGCCCGGAGATCGGACACGTGTGCGCCAGTCAACGTCAGATAGCTGCTGCCCGCTTGCGACTGTGCGGACAGCAGTTTTGCAATGCAAAGGTCGCTCGCGGACTGATAGCTTCGGCGGCTAGCTCGAGCTGCGCATTTGGCTAATTACTCGCGGAATTAGATAGCCGAATCCTGCGAAAGTCTGCGGGCAGTGCCTTTCAAATACGAAATCTATTGAAACTTGTACATACTCGGCAAAAATCGCATTGAGAATAAGTGAATCTTTGTTCTCAATTTTCAGGAATGTGGAAGTGGGGCAACCAAAATAGAAGAATGGTGCAACAAGGCGAATTGAAACAAAAAAAATAGCAAGTATTCCTCCGATCAGTTAGAAAATCGTAGGAAAATTGGAGTTATATACGTACATGGTGGCCGATTAATCTGAAGAAAAATGTCTAGAAAACTTCCCACCATATAAGATAAAGTACGTTATGGAATCTGTTCGTTCTAAGAGGAAAATCCGAGGATACCAGATTCGATTTCTATCTCTTGACGGTTGGGGGAGATAAATACTCAGAAAGGAACAGCAATTTTTATTGCAGATTCGGATTCACCAGAAATAGTTTTTATTAATATGAGCTACGAATTACAAATATCGCTGTAATGAAATGTGTAGGAAACCGAAGATTGATAGGGATATCTCGAAAAAAACACGCATGATACCAACAAGTGACGGACGTTCTCCGAATCTCGTTCATGAAGATCTTATTAATTAGGGATCTGGACGAGTTTGCGTACACCACTGACGTTTATTCTATAGTCTTTTTCACGTAAGGAAGGGAAAAGTCTTATAGGGAATGATAAATGATCGATAAATAAATGCAAATAATGAAGGGATACGATCAATGTTTATGAACATAAAATTGTATTTTGAAGATTCCATAACCTTATGATTGTATAGCCCTATTTTCAACATCTTATGAAAGCAACAAGTTTTCTACATATTTGATGCGGTATTTATTTTATCACCTATTCTTTCTGTGTATTGTGTATTAACTAATAGTTAACTTAGGGGTTTCCTGTTCGAAATTCAAAATGACATTTCTACAAAATAATTCACGCATGCAAAAAATATATAAATTGTGAGAATATCGAATAACATGTGGGGAGGAAGTTTAGTATCCCATGATCATACCGTGCCTTTTCTCACTTCGCGTTGACGTTCCTGTTTCGCGTTTTTTATTGATCCGCGAATTAAATAATTTATTCAATCGATCATAACGAACTTTTCAGACTTCTAAAAGATATCATCTACATCCTAATTTGATAACCTTTCTGAACATTCCTCAAAAACATTCGTATAACGACTTTATGAAACACGAAATAAATTTTTTTTTACTATAAGATTTTTTACTGTCCGGGAAATCGCCTATAAAAGGTAGTCGTCTTAACTATTGTAACGCTGGGAAACAATATTTGTATGACCCGTTCAGGATGAGTCAGCCCACGTGGTTCAGCTGCTGGGCGCATAATCAAAGGTTAGCTGTTCTTGATGAAGATTTCGGGTGCACCGAGGAGAAAGTGATCAGTGGATAAGTAGGCAAAACCTCATACAAATTAGGAATCTCAATCCTACAAAACACACGAACTGAAAAGTTCGCTGGAACAGAGATTAAATAAAGTCGCCTAAACAACCACTTTTTAGTGATCGAAACTTCTTTACCTATTCTCTTCATTATTCGTGGATCCAGGTAGCCCTTTTTTTCCTTCCCTCTACCGTAAACATTATAATACACGACGACATCTTTACCGATTGCGCCTAAATAAAAAATCATGAAACCTACGAAAAATTCACCAATTATTAAAATATGATAGCAGCCAAAATTTATAAGGATTAAAGATATTTGCAATGGGTACTAGATAGTCCTAAAACGGGGCAAAGAGGTGATAACACAGAAAGAAAACTTCCAAAGCTGTATTTAAGTGCAATATTTCTCTTGAAACAATGTACTGAAAAATGTAACCTGCGTAAATATTTTTTAAAATAAACATATTAATATACTTTGGGGATTGTCTAACCGGGCAATAAAAATTACTCTTTTGAATATTGTTTGTTTCCTGTTTAGTTTTAGTTTTACACACACATCAAAATTGCAAAATTTGATCAATTGTATGTTCATTTAATCTGACGTTTCAAAGGACCTAAAGATATCGCCTTCAAACATGTACAATCATTTTGGAAATTGGAAATGTTAGTCACCACAGCATAAAGTGGATATTTTCTCTTATACATTTACCCTTGACAATTTTATAACAATTCTGAGACACGGGACCTTTTTCCCGCCAATGAAGTAAGTTTGCCTATGAAATTTCGTTGTTGAACGAACTAGACACGTATTTCTACACGTTAACGTAAGTATGGCGTAATTAAATTAAACAATACTATTACTCATCGGAGTCTCAGTCGTTATTCAGAAGGTAGAAATATTTTCTGTTGGGGAGAAGAATAGTTTGAGGAAGAACCACAGCATTACTTCGTTCCCTTTGCCGATATTTCGCTTTTTGGCGCTAAATTTTTAACCCCCGTTTAATTTTACATGTGTTTCCAAACCACCACCGCCACTTTTCCTTATAGAAGGGGGCAGAAGTGATCGCTGAAACGTCAATCTATTTACCGACGATATATCTAACCGCAGTGTCTACACCCTGGGAAACTCTGTATTTAAAATGATTAATTTTCCGATGCGCGCAAGCGACACGATTGAGAATTATTGCGATGTGAATCACGTTTTCTATAGTAACAGAGGAACGGAACTAACTGAATAGGCAATGATAAATATTTTTTGGTAAAGATGAATATTACGCCACTGAACGGTGACAACCGGAGAGAAAGAGTTGTCTGAATTTTTCATTGGCTGTTTGGAGAAATGGTATAAGGGAGGCAGATAGTCCGAAACCGACGTTTGGTACACTAATTACCGTTTGCCTTTACGTATAGGGAAACGAATCAGAGGCATGGCATGGACTGTTTGATTGCGTCGAGCTTTGAATCCATTTTTATCTGAGTAGAACAGTATTATCACGTAGCAAAGGAAACGGAAAAAGATCTCGTAAGCAGACTGGAGGAAAGATGAAGGTGCGCGTGCGAAGCAGAACGCCTACAAGTTTCCCAAGACTCCGTCCCGCGGCGTGAGCGAACGAGTTAACGCCACTTAAAGGCTATATTTGTGTGAACGATTCGAAACGAGCCCACGCAGGTGACAAGGTCGTGTTTACAGGTGGCCCCCTCCCCCCTCCCCCTGGCCTGCTCTCCGCCTCCGATCATCGGTCCACGTCGCGGTGGCATCCGTCACACTTGGGGCGTGGGAGTAGCCCGACCTACCACACTCCGTGCATTTGTTTACATCGGCACACGGCTGTCACCACGCGGTCAAAGACCTTCACTACTGCAACCCCGAAAACTTACTTCCTCGCGCCTTCAACGAGCGACCAAATTGTGACGGCACTTTCCCGTACTTAAAATCAGTTATTCCGACCGACAGACATCCCCGATATGAATCTATTACAAAAATTGGAGCCGATAATATGTAATTCAGTGAAGCGTGAATGAAATGGAAAAATCACGACATTTAAACTATCACCCGTTATCTTCTCTAATAGTTCTACTTAGACAGCTTAACAACAATTTCCCCGCAGAGGAAAGCTTCCGTCATGACGGTAGACGGTCAACATCGACGTTGGTCATCTCTTACTTGCCGACGGTTATGGCAACAATTGGACGTGGCCACACTGCCGTCGGAAACGATACCTCGTCGCGTTTAGACTCCCACGACAAAATCTCGTGAAGATGTGCTTTCCGATCATGTAAATAGGCTATTCTGTCATTAAACGTAAGACGTTGCTCCTGATGACGAGTTCCCTGATCGTGGTATCTCAAGGAATAATCTGGCGCGGCACTCATTGCGACACTAACTTACAATTGCTCTTTTAAACTATTGAATATTTAATATCTCAGACAAGAGTAATTTGATAATATCTATTTCAGAAACGGTCTTTGTGATAATCCCGTAGCAAGTGGGACTGTACCAAGGTGAAGTCTCTGATAGAAGTTACACCGCCGGGAAAGTAGACCTAGAGCGCGGTATAATGTAATAGTATTGCGTGTTGTTGAAAGCAGTTGGCGCAGAATTATTAGCAAAATAACTTGAGTGTGTAAGTTGGTGAGCGGACATGTTTGCCGAGCTACGGCTCCTTGGCGCCTACTTCCGACGAAACCGCGATTTGAAAACCGTACTCGATAACAAGATATATGTTGACACTAAAAACAAATTCAGCAACGAGCGACCCGAGTGATAGGAAATACAAGATCGGGAACGAATTAAACTCGTCCACTGCCGCCTTTCAAATGTGGAATATTTTTCTAGCTTTCGAACAAGAAAGTTTCAACGCCTGCGAAAGTAGTTTCAGGTAGACGCACAAATTACAATTAATTAATTGCATCTTTCCCGAGGGACTGTCACGCTGCAGCAGTTACAAATCTCCAATTTTTCGGAGACTGCAAACGTTTTCGAGAAAAAGGCGTAGGATGTCTACGTAGAAGAGACTATAACGTAACTTCTTTGTTTCAGAGCGTATCCTACCCTTTCTACGCGGGATCCGACTCTGTCAAATGAAACTGAGCCATTTCACTCACCAACGTTACATATTTTCGAGTTTAATTTCAATATTTTTAAACGGCGTGGATAATCACCGTGCGACGAGGTTCAAATATTGAAAACTGCTTGCGATATCTCCCATTCGAATGATATTGGGCGAAATCGGAGACTAAATTCATAGTGGCCAGAACAAAATAGGGTGTATATATTTCCAGGTACGATGGAAATATACTGTAAATTAACTTGGAACAAGTGACCGTGTAGCTTTTTATTTAAGTAGAATTGAATTAAATTGCATGTATACTTAAGAAAAGCAGGCAACGGTAAGCAAAGACTTTCCCGCTTCGTTGGAAATATTAGGAATCTGATAATCTCCACAACGTGTAAGTAGTGGTCTTTAAAATTATTCCCGCACGATCCGCATAGTGTGCCTGTATTCCATCAGCATTTGGTCCCAGTTTTCGGGAGTCCTCATTTCAGAGTTTTCCCTCGTTACTTCATTAAAAATTATTGGCAGATATAAAAATGAATTGTACCGCTGCGCCCGTGAACAAAAATTCTCAGCTACTTGCCACGACCGTGGGTGTGAGGCATAGCTATTCGCCATAATCATATTTTCTACGAGCGTATAACATTAGCTTCCCTCCAGCTCGGATCCAGGAGGCGTTTCGGGGTAACCATGGCAACGAGAGTAGTAAAGCAAGGTGCTAGAACTTTAGGATGTGACTTGCCAGGTTTGATAACAATTCCCCTTCCCACCCCGAGGGGCAGTGGCAGTAGACAAGAGGGGGGCGGAAGAGGGGAAAGGATGTGCATTCCACTCCCCCTTCCACGGGCTGAAGACCCGCTCAAATTCAAAACGATGAAACACATGCGGACAGTTCCGAACTTCGCTCCCCCTCCCTTCCCCCAGCATGTGACTATCGGAACGTCAACTTGAGCGCAATGTGACATACGGCCACGATTCTAAACTAACACCAAAATCGTCGCGCAGCACTCCCGAACTGTTCACTTTTCCATCACAGTATCCACAAAGGCACAACTTTTGGTCCACATTAGGCTTTCACAACTTTAACACGCAGGAACGGCACTGATCACTAACATTTAAATATATACATATATAAAACAGAAACGATAGTACTATAACACAAGGAAAACAGACTACAGCAATATTCTTTGGGATTGTAGAATGAAGAAGATATCACGATGACTATGAACTGTCGAACATGTAAAAGTAAGACTAACAAAAAAATCAATTTCACAGTCAATTATGGTGGAAACAATAAAAATTATAGTAAGATAAAGAGTGATTATGTCTCGAATCGTTTTAAGAGGATTGTCAGCTCGAGTATCGAGCTCCACTAATGCGGGAAAGTTAACAATCTGAATGTCATTTAATTGTGAGTAATTAAATAAGAAACTGTGCACTCACCTGAACGTCACACCACATTGTTATTAAGTCAGCCAGAAGCCATAGCCGCGTGCCGTGGCCGGTTGCACCATGTCACACACGTAGCACCATGCCTCTAAGCGCCATGCATTAGCCGTACTGCCGCTGCTAGCGAGCGCAGCCAAGTTTCAGACAACAGCAACTCGCTCCCTGCAGACCGGTTGGGCTCGGCACGGCCCGGTCCTTCGAACCCACCTGCGATTTGCCGCACCCGGCACGGCGCGGTTCAATTTTGCCTCACTCGTCACGGACCGTGAGTCGGTGGTTCAGCACGGCCCGGTTTTGCCGTTCTCTAGCATTCTCCTGCCGTCCCGTCCGCGTCGTAACGCGCAGGCGCGCCATTCTCACTTCGGGCGTGTTCGGTCCCCTTCGGCGGGGCTTGCTGTCGAATAAGCCTCGCTGGCGTGGGGGACTTCGGCAACGTTCGGGCCCCATGACCCGAAAGCCTTGGGCTGTGACGAAATTGTCATGACGTGGATCGGCGCCGCGAGTGGGAAGGCGGCCAGCCGGGATAAAGTCGACATCCCGCTCTCCCCTCCCATCATGGGAATGGTTGGGTTTTAACGAAACGGGGCTGGCTGGTTGACTAGGCTTGTCCCCAGCCGTAATGAACAATAGTTCGACCGGGTCTGCCCTCTGTCAGAACTTTGGAAGCTGCTGCATTGACGATCAACTTGGCGACTGTGGGGGACAGAGTTTGCATCACGAACGTCACCATTATCCCTCAAACGATAATATGACAAATTCGAGGATCGTTGAAATAAATAACGCCAGAGAAAGATGCGGTATAAAAACTGCGCGCCAGGCACGTTATTAGTGGAATATTACTCGGACCATTACAGATAAAATATTAAAGATGGATAAAGGGTATACCGATTAAAAAATAATACATATTCCCTTCGAATACACTCATTGGATGAGTTTTTCAATTTACATAATGGTTCTGAAAAACAACAAAAAAAGATGACTAAGATGTTTAAACAGCTTGATAACTGACCACTTGTTTACGCGTCGTAAATTCCAGTCGATTTACCAGTATCGAGCTGTCTCATATTGCCAATTGGTAATACTCGATACAGCACAATAGTACCCATGGCAAATAGAAAGGTTCCTCTTTTGTTTGGTAGTTATATAGTCGTTTTCTAATGGGAAGAACTGGTCCCGTTACAGAAATATTACTATAGCTTTTAATTTCATGCTGTTTGTTCTCATGAATTGTAATAGTTTTACATTTCACCATTCACCAAAACGCATTGCACTGAAATGGTAAAGTTAGACAATCTTTATAGAAGTTGTATTATATATATATATATATATATATATATATATATATATATATATATATATATAATGACTCATCCTTTCGACGCGCTCACGTCGAGACAAAAACTCATTGGGAATTTCTTTTCTTCAAGCTACTGAAGCAGATAAGACCAACGATTCTATATATAGTTGTGCCACTGTAAGACGGATTTTGGAATTTGTGAAAGCGACAATAATTGTGACAAACGTTGTAGAATATTTTTAAATTGTTCTGTATTTATGTAGGGTAAAAGAAGGGTTCTGTATTTTCTCCCTACAGAGAAAGGGGAGTAGATGGCTTCTTCCCGTGCACGCTAGATGTCTCTGGCGTTGCGAGCAGAGGGGAAGCAAGGACGAAGTGGAAGTTCCCCACGGATCCGAAGCCTCGATGGACTTTCCAAAGAATGTCTCGTGGAATAGTCATCTGCCCTATATTTTTCCAGTCTGCCGTACAAAATGACTAAACAATTTCCTATGCGTTTCAGTAACAACCGTTGTTCTTTGTTATCGTCCTTTACGATGAATTGCCTCGCCTGTATTTTAAACAGATATTCCCCTACAAAAACAATTGACAGCATTTGGCAAGAAGGAGCGAAGGCGTTAGTGAGTGAAGAAATATGTTTGCTGCACTATGCACGAATAGTACATCGGTGAAAGAATTACAAAACTTCTGTTTGGCTTAAGACTTAGAAACTTCAATTTCCGAACAACGGAAATTCGGATTGTTGGACCTTTTCTACAATTGTTATTATATATATGTATAGTATTAAAATAATTTGTTTGGAAAGGAATGAGAGATAGTGAGTGGATTATTTTAAATTGAAGGCCGAAGCCGCCATGCTAGGACGGAGAAAGTTCCTCCAATTTTCGGAGGCATTAATCTCCTGTTTTTGTGAATAGAAGCACCCTACGTGCAGGGTGACTGCTGTTCTTGAACCTGCGATTAATTTACGCACAATATCCAGTCCTACATTTAGGCGTGTAAGAATGTGATTCAGTAAATTTTCGGCGAGTCCATATGAATACAGAAATTTAGCAATTGACGGAGAGTCGACTCTGAAAGCTCTGTTGAATAGCAAGGTGAGGTCCTGGGTTCGATTCCCTGTCCAGTGGTAATTTTTCCATTCTGACGCTTTAATAATGAAATAATTGACGTATCATCCTTAGCGAGTAGTCTTAAGTGATAATTTTTTGTAACTCTTTCTGTCCCCATCACCTAAAAATGGAGTTCTCTCACTTCCACAACCCCTTTGCTATTACTTCCTTTGCTATCAAAGAGGAACGAAGGGTGCCAATATGTTCCTCGTATAGCCTGTCACGTAAAACAACTTAATGAAGACCGTTTTACTATATCGATCTTACACGGAGTAGTTAAATTAAGGTTTCAATAAAACCAAACGTCCAGGTCAATATGTACATGTTGCCTGCGTCGGGTTCGCAGGCATTGGGCACGCGACAAGAACTGTCAGCTGCTCTCGGGTACAGTCGGTCAGCTGCCCTCAAACCTTTTCGAGACATGGAGACGGGAATGCTGCATTGCCACTGTAAATTCATCTGCAGGAGAGAACGAGAGTCCGACCTACCTGATATAGATTTCTTTATGCATCTCATCGATGTGAATGCCGTTTAGGATACTTAAACTATAACAGGGGGCTTTATTAACGCTGCACATATTGTCCTTTTTTGTATCGCTCCTTTATTTCCCGACCCATAATAGGGAAGTACTTATCACATGGATTACCCTCGACGTGTCTGTATCTTAATAAAATGAAGAATTAATTACTTCATATTCAAAATCTGAACAGTTTTTGAAATTATCAATTTGTACCATCCATATTTTAGATAAAATACTAAATACTGTTTAATTTATCATAACTATAAAAACCTGAACGTTTTAAATTCTCGTTAGCAAGCGTCTACAGGCCTAATTAACCAGTTTGAAACTCAGATGCAAAGACTAATCAAATATGTAACGAAAAATCTTTACCTTGGACAATAAATAACTGGCATTTAGAACATACTCCAAGATTGTGTGCGTATGACACCTGACAGTATTCATTTGTTAAGCTTTACGGATCACCATAAACTCAATACGGCAAAAATTCACATTTCTCCTTCTAGACAGGAATCGTGTGCTAAAGCTGATGATAGCAAAAGTCATGACCAGTCAGCATAAGCACCATACATCATAAATATTTAATTTTTTTATTCTAAAAATATCTGTAGTCGCTGGAATACGATTGAAACTTATGGAACTATTTGCCGATCATTATTTCCCATTGCGTCTCACCGATGAGTAATGACATGATTTTGTTTCGTAGAAAATAACTACTATCGGTATTCGAAATATCATTGGTGGGTTTGGTAGTCTGGTAAATTCCAACAAAAAGCGAGGGGAATCCTCTTTTTAGATTTTTTGTACAACACAGACAGATTCAGCGCACAGTTGTTAGTTGGCTCATATCTCAGGTGATTGCTGTTATACGTTTCGTAGAAATTTGATAAAGACGAGCATGGTGCAGTGATAAAACAATATTTCTTTTTGCAAAATTGTGGACTGCAGCTCAGATAAAATATGTCGAAGTTGATGTGACGGTAAGACTCGTGACCATTTATTACAGAATAAATTCAGTTAAACGGCGTAGTCGCGTCGAAGTGAAAACATGAAAATTGTTTTGTCGACCGAAAAGTGGTGCAAACCTTAGTCACCGAGATAGACCTCTTGAAGTATAAAGCAGCGATCAACTTTATAGTTAAACGTTTTTGGATCGTTTACAGAGTAAGTGGTGCAGAAGTGACCCATATTAACCTCATATAACGCGATAATTCCGGCAAAGGTGCGCTGAATACTTCCTCATATAGGATGTTTCCTAAATTTTGAGCTGTCGGACATATTTTTTTTAATTTTTAGAGATTAGTTAAGGAAACAGTATTAGAGTCGCTTGAAGTGATGATCTTCACTTTAAAGAAGTATTACGCACAGTTCGAAACGTTGAGCTTAACAGGTGGTTCAGGAGGGGGTAGGGTGGAATCAAGCCTTATACTGCTCATTTCTCATTCTCATTCCACACAAAAATCGTGTGCTACATTAAGGTAAGATCTGGTGAGCAGGTTTAGCGGGAGCAGACGTGCAGGAAGAAGGGCAGTTTAGAGTAGTCGAAATCGAAGCAAAATTTTGCACTTTCATATAAAAAATTATTCTAATATTTATTAAAATTACGATACAAATAATTCTTCCTAAATTAGTGCATGAGCGCATATGCAAAAGCCGCCATTGATGAATTATATTAAATATTAATCATAGTCCGAAAATTGTACATTTTTACTGTAGGAAGTTTACCAAAAAACTGTATTTTATAAGAAATTGATGTAGAGAAGCCTCTATTGAAATAAATGGTGTTGAAGAAATTTATATTGTTAATTATTTATATGACTGATAACAGAGTGTGATTTTATAATTAGGAAATTACAAAAAATGGTAATAGTAAATTCTCCGTAAAATGATAACAGATTATTTTGTGAAAGAACCTTCAGAATAGTAGGAACGAACTTTTTACGAGGCATAAATTCATTCACGTATGACATTCTTGTCTTTCTTTCATAGATCAAGAATAGATAAGTAAGATCCAGTGAGGAAATTATAAAAGTAGATTATAGCAGTTACAAGAAAAAGAAAGAATCTCTATTTTAATTCTTAATAAATTTCCTATTTGAAAGTTAAAACGTGCTTTGAATAGGTTATACTCCTGCTTTAATTATTATAATTAGACTATCAGACAAGTATATAAAAGCGTCTGCTTAAGAATTATTAACCTTAGCGCGTTTTGATCCGCCTCCAAACGTCCAAACAATCTTAAAAACTTTTAATAAACAGAATTATAATAGAACCATTTTAACCAAAAAATACATTATTAAATTAAGACAATAATAGTAATACAATAAAATTGACGAAAATTTTTTAATTGAAAATCAAAGTTTTCAATTTTTAATTAACTAACAACAATTAAGGTACAAGCTAAAACTAGTATCTGCTATTTCCTGAGATAATTTAAATATGCATTGAAAACAAAAAAACTAGTTAAATAATAGTCTGAGTCTAAACTTAAATTAATAACAATCTCTTTCCGAGTTTATTGCATGCAAAATCGAGAATAACTTCTTTCAGGTATAATTTATTATTTAATTTACGTTCAGCGGTGAACACGGCAAACCCATTAAGACTATTTTGTGTAGTCATCGTTCTTAAATAATAATTTTTTATTATAGGAAATGTTCTTTGGCCGGCAGCAACAGCCGACAGTGTCAGCGAAATTCTTAAAGCAATGCTCAAATTTGGCTCAGAAGTAATTAATTTAAAGTATCTCACGTGGATCCTGTTTCTTTGAATAAAGTAGCCCTTCTTAGTCAGACAGTTTGAGGCGGTTTCGCCGCTCCTTAATTTTGCCGCCGTAGGCAGTCGCCAAACTTGCCTGCCGCCTAGGGCCGTCCCTGCTTCCTGGTTTCTTAATATTTTGTTTGAAGCACTGAATTACTCTATGGTGTGCATTTTTATTGTAAAAAACACATTAATTGCTTTTAGTTAGTTTACCAGCTAGTGTAGTATCATTTCCTGTAGTGTATTATGTATGGAATAATTATAGTTTGAAAGATAAGATTTCATTCCAATATGAGTTATAGTGGTGAATACCTGTTGTCATCTCCACGGTAAATAACTGATGTTTTTTCAAGAGGCTTTGGAGTAATCCCCAAGAAAGGATGTGACTTGTGTTGGAACGTCTCAACAGTCTTGCAGACTAGCTGAGGGTAGATTTCATTTAGTTTGCAATAATTTCTCTCCCCCGCACCAAACAAGATCCTTGTTCCTCCGCTAAACGGACGGGAAATGACTTGTTTCTTTAAACCACGTCCCTTCCCCCTGCCGCCTGCCGGAGCACAGAGGAAGATCGGATATTGGTTAGTGGCAGATGACGAGAGAAATGCATTGCCGCCGCCGCCGAAATTCGATTGCATCGCGCTCTCCGGACGCGGTCAACAGGTGCTGCAGCAGCGCTTCCCTTACCAATTACTGTCATCCTGCGAGGGCCACGGCTCCTCCGGTAACTGCAACAATTCAAACCTGACTTGGATTGATTGATTAGCTTGTTAACGACACGGATGCACGATCGTTTACCTCATTCACGAAATAGCTCGCAAGACCATGTATGCTATCTTCTTTGCATTAAACTTACATATTCCAAATATGTGTAGTAACTGGCGCAACAGCCAGTTAGGCCACGGCCTCCTTCAGAATTCTTCTCCATGCATTTCTGTCCTTGGTCAACATCCACCAATTCTTGATTTTCAAACTTCTGATATCCTGCAGTACTCCATCCACCATCTATTCTTGGTCTTCCTATTTTCCTTCAGGTTTACTTTCCATTACTCTTTTTACTATTCCCGTCGCACTCATTCTCAGCCGAGCTATTTTAATATCTGTTATTATATTCGGAGATCCATACAATTGATATAGTTCTTTGTTATATCTTATTCGCCATTCTCCTTTCTCTTGAATTGGCCCAAAAATTCTTCTAAAAATTTCCCTTTCAAAAATCCCGATTCGATTAATATCAGACTCTGTCCACACCTATGTCTCGCTTCCATACATAAGTACTGGCTTTATTAATGCTTTATATAATCTATTTTATGTTTTTTGTGTTAATAATAATTTGAAATGTTTTATAATTCCGAAGTAAAATTTATTAGCACTCTGTATTCTTCTCTTTATTTCCATTTATCAGAGATCCTAAATATACAAATTCGTTAACTTCTTCAAATTTGTTGCTACTATTATTATTCTGTCTTTATTATGATTACATTTCTTTCCATTGGCTACCATATATTTAGATTTTTCCTTGTTTATCTTTAATCCCCTTTTTCCGTCAGCTTTTTCTAAAGCTAAATAATATATATATATGTGTGTGTGTGTGTCGTCTGCGTATGCTAATATTTGTATTGATTTGTAGAATATTGTTCCTCTTGTTTGAATTTCAGAATCTCTTATTATTTCTTCCAGTGCTACATTAAATGAGCATGAGAGTGAGTCGCCTTGTCTTACACCATTTGTCGTTTTTAATGCGTTGGATAGTTCAGTTTATATTCTGATTTGGAATTCACTATTTTCCATTGTTATATATATGCAAAGAAGATCGTTTTACCTTATTCACGAAATAGGTCGCAAGACCATGTATACTATTCTCTTTGCATTAATATATATATATTTGTGTGTGTGTGCTATTAAAGGGGAGTGTCCTGTTTCAGGATTACCCTCATGTAGTCTTTTACTAAAATAAATTACGAGATTTATGTACTGGGGTCTCAAATCTTGGACATACGGTAAGAATAGTCCGTTGATCTTATTCGATATATATATATATATATATACTTTAAAGCAAAAAATATATCATGCATGCTCTTACGAGCTATTTCGTGAATCAGGTAAAACGATAGTCTTTGCATTAATCTTCTTTACATTAAAGAATACACAAACACACACACACACACATATATATATATATAATACACGGCGTGGTATGTCACGTCGCGTTAAGTAATTCTCATGTCATATACAGGCAATGCCAAATATATATATATATATATATATATATATTTGGCTATATATATATATATATATATAAAACGATGATTGTGGGAACTTTCTCTCGTAGGTATTTTTCTCTCCAGATTGATTGCGGGGCTTACCTTTGGGGATGACGTGTACTCTTTCTGGATTTTTTCAAAGTTGAATTTTTTAACCATGTTGCCGATTCAATCATTGTATGGTTGCTGTGCTACTTAAACATATACACCATCGGATATGCCGAGGTAACTTAATCTATTTTAGGAGGTGTATGAACTGGGGTCGAAGGCCTTTGGCATATGGTACGAATTGCTTGCTAATCCCCATTAGATCAGTCGGCCAACTGCCTCCTAAAATTGGTGGATACACGAAGAAGGGAATGCTGCGACCCCATAGCAAACTCAATTCCCGTCCTTTGGAAGGGCATGAGAATAGTACTCAATAGCCAGACCTACCTGTTGCACGTTTTGTAGGGTTTTCCCAGTATCTCTTTTATATGTATCACCGGATGGGATCCTTAAACTATAGCCCGGGGGCCTCGATCAACCCTTAGCTACCTTGCTCTACTTTCCACATCTCCCCCGATTTAAATTCTCTCGCTATGCTATTATAGGAGAGTTGCCCGTTTCAGGATCTCCCTCACGTAGTAAATGCTTAACCATATGACAAGACTGTCTTATAAAATAAGTTCTATAATTTTAAAATAATTTTTAGTAGGTAACTATATTGTTATTTGAATTTTTTAACCATGTTGCCGATTCATTCATTGTGTGGTTGCTGTGCTACTTAAAAATATACACCATCGGATTTACAATCAATTTTCTGAGTATGGTCTCCAATTCTTACTGTTTTGTAAGAAATTACGTCACACTTAAGTATTTTAAAATTCTTGGTATTATTACCATTACCTTCGATTTGCTAGACCTTCACCACCGTAACGAATCACATCTTATATCACAACGATTCAGATTATGACGTATCGGTACGACCTTTGTCAACGACGATGTCTCTTAAAAAACATGCAAACGGATGCCACAGACGCCCAAGACAATAGTACCCTATAACAAATCTTTTAATTGCTTTCCCTATTCGTACCTGTAACGACAAAGGGCGAGGCAAGTATAAAAGACGTACAGTACATAGTAGTAGAAGACAACTTCGTAGTTACGTTAGTCAAGGATCTAGTAAATGCTAATCAAAATTATTTGTTGACTTGATGCAATTTGATTTGATTAATAGCCTTTTCCGTTTGCTCAAGAGCAAGCTAATTTAACACACGTTTAATGGAATAAGAGTTCTAATTTTTTATATATTTTCAAATAAGTACCTGTTTATATCAGTAACCGCATCACAGCATCTACCAAATCAAAAGTTGGCGATTACAGGATTCATAAAAAGTAATTTAAGTGAATAAACCTCATTCATCATCAAATTATATTAAAATATACATACTCTACTAAAATTACAAACGTCGCAGAATTTTTACAGAGGCTTGAAATAGATTATTTAAAAGTTTAAAAATAAAAATCAATAATGAACAGGGGATACTCATTTCTATAGTGTATGTGTACATTGAAGTTTATTTTAATTTCAACGTTTCTTCTTCTTATTATTATTATTTGCCTAACATAGTATAGCTTTTATTTAAAAAACATTTCTTATCCTCTATTTTATGAAAATTTTTATTTGTAGTTCCTAAAACGTTAGAATTAAAGTTGAAGATGTGTACTATATTTCGTTTTGCCTGTTTGTCAATGAGGTTGAACAGTTTTCTCATAATCGTTAACATGAGGTTCGTGTATTGGGTTAAGGTCGTTGGGAATAGCTCATAAATCGATCTTTGTGGCGCGTTTTGCTGTACGTAATTTCATGTCTTGCATTCAGGGCTCTTTGGAAGATTATTCGTAATATAAAATTATTCATCAAGTTTTTTTAAAATTTATTTTCTGGGTAATGAGTCCTACTGCAACGTTTATAAGATTAGCGCCTAATTGGTACTTCAACTCGGGATAGATGTTTCATGGGAGAAAAGCGACATTAATAACGTTAGCTGCGCTTATTGTTACTGTGTTATTGCGCCCGTTAAATCAAAATATGTTTGTGCCTCACAATATATTTTGAAGAATTTGATTGTTAACATATTCAATGAACATGTGTTTCATTTACTGTAAATAAAATATGTAATTCAAACTGATTTTATGAAATGTTGAACATCAATATTTATTGCCTCATAATGATAATGATGTCTTATTACATGGGACGTTTATTTTTTTTTAATTTTGTCAGTATCATTCTTATTTCGTATAGTTCTTGGAAGACAAATAACGAGCGATGCGATGTCAGAGCTTATTCTGGATTTGGGCCAGTGTGTCGATTGTATTCAGTCGTATCCCCAGGTTTCCTTACCCATATTTTTAGGGAAGAGGGAAACTTTCATGGCATTGAATGAGAGCTTCATACATAAAAAAAGAACCGTAGGGGAAAAGAAGGGAAATTCAGGATGAGTGTAAGGGAAATTCGAAACCCAAGACTCGCATTTAGAAGTACGGAGTTGTTTTTGAAGTAATCAGTCCTTAGACTGGTCTGACGCAACCCTTCATGCTGACCTATCCTGCGCAACCCTTTTCATTTCTACCTAATCTGCTTAACGTATTCCAACATTAGCCTCCCTCTTCTATTCTTACTCCACACACTTCCCTCTAATGCTAATTTTACAAGACTCTCGTGCCTCAAAACGTGGCCTATTAATCTATCCCTTCTCTTTGTCCAAGTCCTCAAAATTGTTCTTTCTTCCCCTATTCTGCTTAGAACTTCCTGGTTGGTTACCCTATCCACCAATCTGATTTTCAGCATTGTCCTAATTGTCCTACAACACCACATTTCGAAAGCTTCTATTCTTTTCCTATCCACAACTCCTATCGTCCACGTTCGGCACCCATATAACGCCAAACATTCCATACGAACACTTTTATTAATAACATATGATACGCTTCCTCGGCGTTGGATCGACCGTACTGGGCAAAATGATTCTGCCTTTCATGAGCTCCTTTAAAGGTAACCTGACTTCACTGCATATAATTTTTTTCTTGTGTTTTTTTTAAAGAGTCAGTTCATGTACTTCCACCCTTAGAACGGAGCCGCATAACAACAGCCGTAGAAACAGAAACGCGTAATATATTGTAATAAGTTGTAACACATGTATATGCTTCTCAAAACGACGAAATTTAAATATAGCCTTCCCTGAATTGGCATTGAATGCTAATTTGAACTAGTTGATTAAACTTTTTCGTGTATGACCTATTTTTATTGAATGTAAAGAGTTGTCAATAATTGTAATATACTTGACGAACTACAGAGAAATGGCATGGCGAACTCATAAAGGTGACAAAATCAAAACCATCGGTAATAATCAACACTTGTTTGTTACATGTTAAAATACCACGTTTACAGTTTTGTTGAGGAAATAGCATAAAAACAGTTATGTAAAGTTAATGTTGCCAATGTGGCCGTTTGAAGTTGACAGTTTTATTAGTAGACTCGCCGTATATACATACATATATACATTCATCACTTTTACTTTCGAAGATGTCAAACAAGAATTTCTCTAAATTTATTAGCTACGATTCTCTATGTTTATAGCCTCTTCGTGTCAGTGTAGTCGCCTGAGGTAATTAGAAGGCAACGACAGTTTTCTGTTGGAAATAGAAACTAAATTGTGTGGTACTTAACGCCTGCCCCTATTCTGCCAAGTGATCTGAAATGAAGCCGTCAGCGGGCTTTATTAGCCGCCCCCCTCCCCCCCCCACCCTACGTCAGAGGGCCATAAGATTAGCAGACGGTTGACCTGACAGCCAGCCCATTGATAATTTATCGGGCAATACTGCGGGGCGTTCACGCACTCATTCACAATGCACTCGCTGATGACGTAGCGATTATTTAGTGGATGTCGTCACTGCGAGCCTGTAAATAGCGCTCCGTATCATGCATGCTACGTCACGCCAGCTTTACTGATCAAATATTAAACCACTGCCTCATGTGTTCATTCCTTGAAGGAGGCTTCGTCCGTCGCGTTATACTAACCGCATTCAAAAGACTCAAACATTAGAGCGATGTTTATACTGTCCAGTCAACCTCAGACTCCATATGCCGAGGATTAGCTTGTCATTGGATAATGTGCCAAAATTCTGGGTTGCTATTGTTTTAATATATGAGTATAGAAGAAGAGATTGAATACATTACCTTGACCATGGCATCCGCTTCTATTCTACCGTGACTGATTTATAACATAAATCATTTTTCGATCTTAGCCGCCGGAATCGCATGGTTTATGTGTTTTAATCTACTTCCTCTTCCTTGTCTCTACAGCTCATTGAGGACCTTGGTCTACCGGTTCGACTGCAAAATATCATCTTTCATAAGTGTTACTTTTTTTAAATTTTTAATTGACCTGTTTTCTAGTACATCTATAACAGGCCTTATCTTCACAAACTTACAGAATTGTTTTACAAAAATTCTTCTATTACTATTTTTTTATAGTAATGCTAACTAACCAACAACTAGAGATAGGACTAGAGGTGTACAGGGTGAAGGGGAGAAGGAAGATGAAAAGAAACCGCTGTCAGATCACAGCTGGAGAAGATTATGAGGCCGGATGCATATAGAAGGGAAGAAAGAACGGGTATTCCAATGTTAAGGGAAATAAAAACTATGGTAAGTAGTAGCAGCTTCCTTCCTCTTTAGACATTGTATGGGTATTTACAAACTAAGATTTTACAATTTTTATTTTTTAGTTCTGCAGGACTTGCATGCAGGCGATCTATAGAGCTGACTGTGTATTACAGCCATTAATATATAATTAAATAATGTTTCAGTTCGACATATTTTTTTCAACATAATATCTTCTTATTCTTTGGCTCTACTGTCCATTGAGGGCCTGGGCCTACCGAGTTGACTGCGGGCTGTCATCTTGCGTGACAAATTCCGAATTTGGAGTGACACATTGTCAGTTTATCAATTCTCCAGCAGTCTTAATCCCGGTCTTCGCGACCATGGCGTCACAAACATCCGAGCTCATGCCAGGATTCGAACCCGAGACCCCCTGGGTTGTTAGGCAGCAACGCTAGTCACTAGACCGCAGGAGGTCGGCAAAACATAAATTTAATAATATAAAAATATAGATCTCAACTCGCCGATGAGAATTTTTATAATTGTTTGCTAACAGTGATATAGTCATACTCTACTAATTATTACGCAGTGACAATTTTAAGTGAAATCCCAAATATCACACTCTAATAGATATCCTTATATATAAACAATAATTTTTATAATATTATTTCATTTATTATTATTATTTATTACCATAAATATCCCCGCCGTCCTACTGATATTTTAAAAAGAGCTCTACGGCAGAAAAGGGTTGAGAACCCATGATGTATATCGTTTACTTAGAAATTATGCTTGTAACAGAGGCGACTCAAATATTTCGCGTGTTCATTATAGCACAAAATCAAAATGTCGCGTCAAGGGAACGAAAAGGTGCGACGCCAGCGGAACCAACTTTTTAACAATCCAAGAATTAATGCCAACTTATCTCTCACTTCTGTCGTGCCCGGTTTGCGTCAGCAAGGGACCACACTCAAGAGACGAGAATTTTAATTGCTTCGTCGTTTCTTCATTTCTGGTTGCTCAATTTAATGACTTCTTACGCATCCATCCTATTAAGATGTTTGGAGTCTTGGGCCACAAACGTCTTGCAAACAAGTTGCGGCCAGATCGGCGTCAACGGAAGCCAGTAAAAAGAAGACTGACATGACCTATATTTGTAGAAGTAATTTTAGAAAACTTATAGACAACAGTATAAAATACATACGGACAATATCTGGGAAGAATAAATAGCAGATCAGACAATCTATCTGCCCGTGGAGAGATACGAACATCGGAACACGCCGTACTGGAATGCACCAATTATGAGGTAGACAAGACAATAAGAGAAACCTTAAGAAAAGAAAGACTATGGGAAATAATAAGAAACCCAGCACTTACCGCGGCTCTAGAAAATTTGACAAGTCAGATATCCGCTATAGAACTGACAAAATATAGGACTCCAAAAACATAGACTCTTAAATACAGTACTTTAAAGCAATGCATATGAATAATAATAAACAATTATACATAAATTACTACATTATTAGACTCAATCTACTCATCATCGGACATGAAATAGAATATAAATTATACCAATAGTAAGATGAATCAAATAATTATCTTAAAAAAATTACATAACTCTGCTGATAGAAATTATTCAAAACCCATAATATAAATAAAATTAGCATTTTCTAACAGAGGCAATAATAATTAAGTCATAAATAATTAGAGTATAATTTTGAACCTACAACTACTCGTCAAGTTCATGGAGTTCCGGAAACGTGGGTCGTTACCCGAGTTGTTCGACAAACAAAATGCATAAAAGTGTAAAGGCAGAAAGGATGGAATGTATTTAGGACAGTTTTGGCTCCCAACCTTCGTAAGAAGGAGGAGGATTCAAGGAAATTGAGAATGCTTTCCTTCTGTCTTTCCACAAAAATAATATAATAAGAAAAAAATATTAGTAAAACAGATTACTCTTGCATAATGTGAATATAAGTCATTAAAATATATTACATGCTAAAACCAATTTTAAATATACACATTTTTTTATTATTGTAGTCATATAGATATATTTCTAAGTAAAAAAATATTTTTTATTGTATCAACAAAAGAAAAATATTGTTAAAAACAACCTGTTATTGAATCTAGAAAACAGGTTAATATCAATAAAAATAAACAAGTATAAAATCGAATAAATGATTCTCGATTTACCAACCGGGACAAATTTTTGTCACAACGCATCCTTTCCACAATTTTCATCATCGCCGGCGTCAGTTTACCTGAAACTCGGAAGCGTTGTGTTCTGGTTAAAATTACTTGATAAAACCAAAATAATTGATTAAATCTGGGAAAGTTTACGTTCATTAGTATAAAATTTAGTTTGATATATTCAAAAATGCAGCTCTGACACGAAAAGGCATATTTAGATTCTTAGGAGTTTTTATGACAATAGAGAAACGTTATTTTAGTCATACTTAGAAAATGTTTAGCACAAGATCTTTGTGCTATTTGTGTTGATGAAAACTTTTTAGTTCACTTTGGGTAAGTGTATCAACTCAATGTATCTTGTGTACTTATATAAGCATATTATTATTTAAACTATCACTTCAATTATACTTATTTTTAGAGATTGTTTCACACTCGAAGAAGTTCCAATGATAGGAACGAAACGTCGTGTCATATTTTAGTTAATAAATATTGTTTCAAATTCGTGCATATTTAATTTCAATATATTGCAGAACATAATATGAATAGAAATATTAATTATAAGGGAAGATTTCTTTGAATTTGCCGCGCGATAGCTGATGTGAAACCAACTGCGAGTTACAAGTCCTATTACGCGTTCCTATAAATAAATATCTGAAAATAACTAACTTCTTTGGATCGTTGATACGATGTATACATACACTGGTTTTATTTCTCGCGTCAGCTTAATTTAAATTTAGTAATTTCGAATATGAAAACAGAGTTTGCTGTCGAAACCGGTGTAATGCCAGTCACTGCGTTACATTAAGACCTTTGGTATACGATGTAAGTAAAAATTTAACCATTAAGTGGGGGAAAATTTTTATTCTGTTAGAATTATGAAAATATATTTATTCCTGCTATCGTTCCGAGGGTATTTTGCACTCTCTCGAGTGACGATTTCGATGTCGGTTTAGTTATGTGTTGACTAAGAATTAAATAATGTACCGGGGTTATATAAAAAACACTCGGGTATCTCCGGGTCCCCAGCTAGTTCTTAATAAAATTAGTGACCGTCAAAAAGTTTTTTTAACATTCAACGGTCAAGCAATCCTATGAATTATTATTGTTATAATAATTATATTATTTATGAACACCTGAATTTCAATTGTGAACTGAAACTTTTTAATAAAATAATTTATTTATTTAATTTTTTTTCTGACTGTTCTTGGCCATATTTTTTATTGCAGTACATTTTGTAGAGTCCGTTCTTGTTCAATTCTTCGCGTAGTGAAGAGCCCTTCTAAGAAGGACACATTTAAATAAATGTTTATTATTCTAACTCGTTCAGAAGTGAGAGCGAACACGTCAGAGAGAATTACTCTCGTCCCTCTCTGAATACGGAACCTGGAAACAGTAGCTACAAATAATGGACCTAAAGTGATTATCAAATAGAGATGAAGAAATACGTCTGTTTCCGGAAGGTTAGACAAAAAGTATTTAGGCTTGTAGTTGAATGCTTGAGAGGCAGGTAGGCCGTGCAGAAATTGGTGAGTGCACCCTTGGCCTGACCTTGAGGCGTCTACCTGGCTGAGGTATGCCCAGGTAGCCGGCACAAAAGACTCGACTCGGAGTCGGAGCGGAGTGGAGTGGAGCGGCGAGTAGCGACGTGGCGCGGCTGGAAGGTTGCCTGCCTGCTTGCCTCGAGAGGGAAGGGAAGGGACGGGACGGGAAGGGAAGAGAAGAGAAGGGGCTGCCTCACAACTCAGCCTGGGACGACAGCTATGCTAATGCGGCCTCACCATCGCGGCCTACAATTGTTTGTTTTATGAATCTTTTACTCTTGCGGAAGGGTTTATAGACATATGCCAGGGAAACGACACCCTAAATCACTTACTTCCGAGTAATTGGGAAACAATTTTTCCCGCGTCCCGCTGTTCAAGTACGGAGCACAAACAAAACAATTCTTCTTAATTTCACTGTCTAGCTGTGAACAGTACCTGAACTGAGAATAATAAAATGTAAATATATCGCTATTTGGATAACAATAACACTGGTCAACATTTTTGTCTCACGAGTACCCATAGTTGTACTTTTTTTATATTTATTTAAGGTCGAACTAAGAGTTCATTAGCGGCCGAAGGGTTACATTGAATATTGAGCAGGTTATACTGCATCATAACAATTAATTGCTTTCAAGAATCTGATGACTCTTTCTTTGTCGCCCGGTGAGTGGTTGATCTGGTCTGGGTTGTCTTCTCCGAGGATCCGGTGTCTTATCTTCCAGAAATTTACTCCAGGAGTTGATCCATGGTGATGATTTAGATTTATCGTTGTTTCCATTAGTCTTCGATTGAGGAAATAGGATACGTCATACATTACAAATAACAGATAATTTTAAGAATAAGGTACATAATTAATAACAAATAATCTTCATATAAATAAATAAAATACAAAGTATATAGTCTAATAGCATTAAAACGCTACACGCACACAAGAGAGCACAAACACACGTAATGGAATGTTCACTACTTGGAGCTGCGCGACCAGGAATCTGGCCTTCCGTAGTAGCTCCAGGTAATACATGGAACAACAAACAAAAGAGCAGAAAAAATTTTACAGAAAGTTTAAAGCTACTTGTAGGTGATTTTGCAGGAACCTTAATTTTAAATATAAGGGGGACTGTTAGGAAAATCGAGTACAGAGTAAATAGTGCCATTTTACAGAATAGTTTTACTCTGATTCACGAAACCTTTGTAGTTATTGTTTTTAATCTCTGGAGGAAAATTATCCCGGTATTGTGAATACTTTTCTCAAGAGAGCAAGGCGATACTTGTCTGACCTTAAAGCTGGTAGCGTATTCATAAAATTCGCCATTCATTTGAAACAAGTTTATGTTCCGCTTTACAAACTTTAAGATTTCATGAATATATACGCTTGGTAAAGTAAGTATTTGTAAACTTTTGAAGAAAGGTGCGCAACTCGATTTTGCAATTTGATTCTGTTGCCGAGATCGCAGATTGAAGGAAGCCTATTTGTATATATGAATCTACTTGATCTCTTCTGGATGCCTTTTCGGGGAGGAGGATAGCGAGGAAGTTGTCAACTAATTTATGGGTTGGGCTTGATTTTAGAAGCGACCAATTTTTATTCCAGAGATGGGCATGTTTTGGAAGGGTGTATTTCCATACATCCGACAGTATGTTGACGTAATTAGGGAAAGGAGAGGGGCGAAGATGAGTGGCGGTTTTTGATAGCTGGTCGACGGAGATGTTCCGTTTTATTCCCTGGTGTGCCGAGATCCAGGCCAATACGATATTCTTTCCTGCTGTTTGCAGTTTGTGTAGTTCTTCAGTGATTGCGAATAGAATACAGTTTCTATCCTGTTTTTAAACATTTTCAAATGTATCCGTCATCCAAAGGTTCAAATGGAATTTATTCTACAAATTTGGAATATTACAGTTTGCGCGAAATTAAAATAAAAGCAGTGGCGAAGAATGGGATTTAGCCACCAGGAGCTATGTCAAATTTGCCGTCCCCTTATTAATACTAAACCTACCGATACTTCATGTATACCTATTCCTACCACAGCGGGACAAGGGACCCGTCTTTAAATTGGTATATATACATATAATATATATATACATATATAATAGCGAAAAATATATCATTTAGCAAATTTGGTACATGAATGAAATTCTTTTTTTTCAAATATCAATTCGAAATTGTTTATTAAATTTTTTAAACGAAAAAAAATACAAGAAAAAAATTCTACAATTGAATCTTAAATTTTGAAAATAAATAAATAATATGGTAACTTTATTCATGTTCACTGCATATTTGGCAAATTATTGGGTTCTCGAAGGCACATTTTCCACACACACATTTGAAACAGATTTTTGTAGTTTTGTCTTCTTTGCAAAAACCAGTTTGGTACCTTTTTCGCATTTGCACACGAGAATCAGAACTTGAATTTGTTGACGTTTTCTGTATAGTTCTTTTTCTTCTTGATGCTCATCTTGAAAAACTTAGGCAACTTCTAGAGCTATTTCGAATAAAAGTTAGTGTCTAGAAACTTTTTCGCAATATGCAATAACAAAAATGCCTAATCCAATGGTTATGTTTCACTAATCTAGTCTAATGCAATGGGTTGATATCACATAAATCTTTGCACGGGTCAAATGCGGTAGCTATGGCAGATGACATATTTCTCGGTAAAAAAAATTAACAAGAGAGGAATAAATATTGAAAAATGCATTCGATGTATTTTTTAATAAAAGTAGTAAAGGCAAATGCTGATATGATAATGTTATTTACAAGAAAATCTGACAAAATGTTTAAAATGGGTCATTTTCGTGGTATGTTTAGTGTTAATGTATTTAAATTCAAAAAGTTTTAAAATTTACAGATATTCCGAATAACTTTTCTTTAAAAAATATGCTATGGTGTATTGTACAGAGTTCCAAATTTTAGTTGCTTGGGTTCACGTAAATAATAAAGCAGGAATGTAATAAAAGATAAGTTTATACAGTACTTGTGGGTACACTACATTCATAGTTCTACAGCAGAGGATCACTTTTAGCTAGAGGGGCTTGTAAACATTCATTTTATATGTTTTTTAATAGTCTAAATCTAGTTCTTTTGTCAAATTCACACTATTTTCAATCCTAGTTCGAGTTAATGGCGAAAATCATCAAAATGGTAGGTATTTTTTTACATTTCCTATGATCTGTGAAGACAAGGTTATATGACCGAAATTGCAGAAAATCGAATTTACAATCTATCGTGTATCCTCACAAGCTCTCTAAAATCCTCAATTTTCGAACTATAGGGGCCTAAAGTTGGAGGGGTTTCAAAATTGAGTGTTTTTATTGAGTTGTAGCTCACGGAAGGGGAGGAGGAAAGGAGGGGTTGGTTCAGTAAAGATATCGGTCTCGGTGCTATATGCGGAAAACTACCGAAAGCAAAGTGAAAAAAAACGGAGGTTTGTTGACATTTTAACTTTTTTCACACATAATTCAGTATATTTAAAAAATGAAAGGTCATGGGCAACTTTGGGCCCTGAAGAACACGTGTACCAAATTTGGTCAAATTCGGAACAGTAGTTTGGACGCCTGTATCTGTGACATACATTCTGCCGGACGCACTGGCAAAGGATTTTATTATTACATATTACAAGTTTTTGTTATTGTTTGTAAAATTTTGCCGACCCCAAAAAGTGCCTCCCGGGGCGAATCACCCCCGTCATGCAAAGCTACTGAATAAAAGGATATATATACAACAATAACATGAAACATACGAAGCGTGAGCCACCTATCGATGGATCGCAAAGGAAGTACATTTTTGAGAAACAATATATTTGAATAAGAAGTTATTACGCATTTTTTAAAATTTGAATTGCACAAGAACGTCAACTGTTTGTTAGTCCTGAGTGTCTTTTTCTCTTTAGTCTTGCTGCTCTGGAAAGTGGAGAACTATGGTTTATTTCTTGCAAGAATGTATGGGTGTGATGACTCAGTCGTTGGTGGTGACGGTTATAAGAGTTTTGTAGAACTTCAGTGACTTCAGGTATCCACAGGTCTCGGTTGAAAGTCTGTTATAAACCGAATGCTTCTACAGGGTTATTCAAAAAGAAAGAGCAGATTTTTAATATTTAATTCTTCCAAACTATTTAGAAAAGATGAAAATATAATACCAACTTTCCTGGACAGAGATAAGTTCAAATTTGAACAGTCCGGATAGAAGTTCCAGTCAAGGCCGCAGTGGCGCTGCAACTTGGTTATAGAAAATGGCGGCGACACCACGGGAACAAATATTTTGTGTACTGCAATTTCTCAAAATTAGAGTCAACTGTTGGAATGTAAGGTGCATTTCGCCGCCAGTTTAAGAAAAAACCGCCCTGTCATAAGTAGATTTATCAGTGGCAACGAAAATTCGTAGAATATGGTGCATCTAAAAAAGGAAAAGTACGGGACGTCCATGCACAACGAATAAAGATGTCACTGTACAAAAGAAGCTCAAGAAAATCCACAACTGTCCAGGAACGTTAATTATGTTTCTGTCTTTTGTAATTTGGAAAAAATAAATGCTTCTTCTTTTTGAATAACCCTGTATTTTAGGCTGTTTGGATCTTTTTGATTTGAGAGTTTGATGCTCCAGCAAGATTTGATGCCAAATTGGGCGAATGACAGCTAGATGTTTCTTGGTTCTTAGGTGTACAGATTTGCTAACAATGAGGTATTTGACGAGGTACATGCGAGTTCTTGTTTTCCGCAAACAGAAGTTAATATGGGAGTTCCATGTCGGCTTTGAGTCGAGGTACGTCGTTTCTTCAAAAAAAGGTGTCAGTTCGTTTGAAATTATTTGACCTATTTTCAGGTTTCTCCGGCAGGTAAATATCTCAAATTGAAATTTTTTTAGGGTTTATTTTGGATCTCCACTTGGAACACCATTGCTCATTATTCAGGTGTATAATTGATAATCGAAATAGGTTACAGGTTGACGATAATCTAGGGTGGAATCATCACTTAGACGTTCTCTTTATTTCTTTATTATTATTATAAATAATGAAAAACTTTCAAATTACAAAAAATATTATTGTTTATAGTAATTAAAGAGGGCTTATAGTTGTATTTTTAATATATAGTATATAAAAAAAATTAATATACTTATATGGCTTACATATGATTTGACGTAGCCTATTTCAACACTTGTCTAATAGAAAATAATTGAATGATTTTTCAGTATGGGAAAATAATAGAGTAGACAGCGGATGGCCAGCAGCTACCAACAATAATTCCCATCGTTCAATTGCCATTTTTTTCTATTTATTTCTTATTCTCTCCTTTTAGCCACGACAATGCTGAGTTTTGCTGGAGTCTTTGCCATCAACCTCTTTCTAAAGTAATAATCGCAACCAAATGTCTTAAAATTGTTTACATATAATCAATCATTGTTTCATTGAAGATCGGAGTCGAGAAACCTGGTTATATTTATCAACTGATAAGAGGATATGTTGGTCATCTCATGTTATTGTTATTGATTGTTAAATCGTTCTGTACTATATTGGCTAGTGCATAATCTTTTACTGTTAGTGAATTCGTTGTCTTGGTAATCTGTCAGTTATTCTCATGTCTTGGGATTCTTGTGGTGCGTTTACCAGTCGTTACATAGACATATTTAACATTTATTGTTGAATCTCACAACATTTCCTCATTAAATAATACTGTATTCATTGACTTTTCATTCGTCAGCTGCGTTATTAATGGAGAAAATCACCAATCAGCCTTTATCGATCACTGTGCTCCAAACTTTTTGACTCCTTTGCTATGTAACGCTTTCATGCGGTCACCTTTGAAACTTCCACATCGTGCTACTCAAATTCCTTGACCGTGTTAATTACTCTTCAATACGGTAGCATTTGAAGATTTATAATTTATTTCCATTTGTATAGTGTTAAATACTATTATCGTTCATTGTAGTACGTGAGAATTATTTATGTATGAACTATTTTTACAGAGTGACTCCTATACTGGTTAATATGTTTCGTTCTCTTTGCTACCTCCTGGATATATCAAGATCCACGTTTATCAATCATCCGTATACCACGCCTTTTTTTCTGCAACCACGTTTATTTTTCTACCTTGCGTTGAAATTACACGCATACACACAGACGTATAGAAATTAAGTACTCAAGCCTTAGATATGTGGAAAGGAGTTTAATTGTGTCATATCAACAATCTTAGATGATAAGGATTATTGGTGAACACGTAGAGTGTAATATAGGTTGGTCGCGCCTTTTTTTAAAAACCAAAATAAGTATATCCTGCTGAAGAGAATACTGCCGCCCAAAGGAGAAAGAAAGTCTAAAAAATTGTTTTGAGAAGTCAAGGGATTAGTTTTTTTGACCTTTTACTTATACATAAACTCCTTAAGTCTTTGAAAATGAACTTATCCGTACCAAGAAATATGAATGTGTCTTTATAAATTAATTATAATACATAATATATGTGAAATATTTTCAAAAGTCGAAAATATTTATTTAATGCCTTTTTACTTTGGACGGCAGAATAATTACCGTAATGATACATTTTTTCAAAGTATTCCCCGTATTTTTGAGCGAAAGGAAAGCAACTCATTGCTGTTTGTTTGACATTGTTTATGTTGAGTAAATAATTCTTGGGATTCCACCCGGGTCAGGTTTGTATTTTGCCACGACGTTTCGATGGTTAAGATCTCTTCCATCTTTGACAAAAAGCCCAAGAATTATTTACTCAGAAGATTCACCGGGAAAACCTACGACATTGTTTATGTTGACCTTCTTTTTCACTTAATGTATACCATAACAATGTCCCGTTCGGCTAAAGTAGGTTAATCATACGGATTAACCTAACCTCACGCAACCATGTTAATTATATACCATATCTTATTTTCATGATTTTTTTATATTGTATATACTGTATCGATATTGGCCTAACTGATAATCTGTAAGATTTTTTATATATAAATAAAATAATAACAATGTACATGATTTGGTAGTTTTGATCATCATGATAGGTTCATATGCGGGATTCATTAATCAACAACTTTCTAGAAGAACCAAAACATATGAAATAGTTGATTTTGTAGATTTATTCGGTTGTACTGAATTAATTTACTAGGTCTACAACTTCCGCAGATTTTATTTTTCCTTGGAAGCGAACAGTTTTGACTTACAGGACTTATTCCTCTTCGTTTTGATAATTTCTTCTTTCGTTCACAACGGAATACATCACTTGATATCAAATAGTTGGAGCAATTGGTGGGCCTGTCTCATTTTTTCTCAAAATGGCAAGACAACTGAGAATACAACTTCATGGATAATTTGCTTCGCAAAGGTAAAGTCACCACTTCTGTACTTCGTTCCAATACAATTTCGGTGCTATCCGGAGACAAAGTTTAAAGGGGTGATTGTTGCAAGCATAATTTCATTTCGAGGGTTTGAGTGATATTTGTGAGGTACATGCAGCCCTGGGCAGCGCTCTGCAACAACAGAGTCCGGCACTCGATATCCGGCGCTCATATCGGCAAACCTAATTACCGCCGGGTCGATCGGACCGTCCCGCGCCCGGCCGCCATTGTGCGGCGCCGACGCTCGACGTCGCCTCAAAGATTGCATTTATTAAACCCGATCACACTCACTATTATAAAAAACACCAAATGCGTGGAAACATCCAAAGGAGGAGGTCCGGAATCAGACAATTCAAGACGATGCACCACTTGACCTAGTCCCAATGGGTTGAATACGAACCTATGCTTGCACACTTCACAACCAGGCGTGAAATTAAAGTTTACAATCAAAATTTGGTTTCATATTATAATATTGGATAGTACTTTCGTAAAGTGTTCTGTAGGTCTGTTGTCAACCAATATATTTGCCCGTATGCAAAACGCAGCAAAGATTCGCAGTGTATTAGGAAATAGCGTCATGCTGAGTAAGCATAAACGTACTTCGTTTCCATGCAAGAAAAATGAAGTATTATATCAAGAAGGCCAGAGGTTTCACCTAAAAATATTCACTAATTCTTTTTGATAGCATAAACAAATAAACTCGATATTAGGTATCCATATAACAAACTTTAGACCGAACGCTAACCATTATTATTTTCCTTTCCATTCTCTAATATATATTAGAATTGTCCATCTGCATGCAGCTAGTCAGAACTATTTATCATAAAAAATATCCCTATATATTCACAAAAATTCAAATATTAGTTTTCAATCCTGAATTATTCATTAATTTTCGAGAAAAATAAATGAGTTCAAAACTTATTGCATTTATTTTGTATTCAAAAATATATACAATAAAATGGGATGTATATATATTGTATATTTGTATTTTTGTGTATACTTTATACAGATTAAAACACTTTAACAAATTGCAACAAAGCTTGGTACACTTATTCTTAAAAATCCTAGTAAAATCACTGAAAAATCTCTATGACAGATGTGGAAGGAATTACAGTTCAAAAATATCACGGGAAGGTCAGTGAAGTCACCAAGCTTTGAGGCAGACACAAACCGCCACATTTAATTCCATGCGAAAATGGCGTCTACCTAAGTTTCATAGTGATACTATCACATTTGATCAATTATATCCTCCTGAAAAACGAACAGAAGGAAGAATAATGATAAATATTGCAAAAAATATTTTAAATACGTAACTTTGTATATTTAACTACTATAAATAATCACTTTTTAAGCTAACAAATTTCACAGTAGAATCGCAGATTTAAAATTCGACTATTGGCCAAATATACCTGCTATAATAACGTTAGGAAATGCCAAAGAGTGATACAAAGGCAAAAGTTAAGAATCAATATAATTTAATATATTAATCAATTGCAAAGATTGACAAAATAGTTTCAAATTATAATTCTCGTGAGTCTTAGATTATGTGCGTTTTTTAAATTTAGTTTATTTAATACTGATTAAATCCGAAATAAATTTTCAACGATTACAGTTTTAAAAGTGTGTGGGGCAAGAACAAAAGAGGAGGACAAGAATGGAATACGCTAAGCAGATTTCGGAGAAACGTAGGATAGTTTAGCATGGAGGGTTGCATTAGATCAGTCTTAGGTCTGAATACCACATCAACATTTTTATAGACGTGTAAAATCCAAGGAAATAATTTCAAGCGAGAATTTCAAAGAATTAGCGACATTACACATAATTAAATTTTTTTCTATTGAAGAGTTGGCGCTTTTCGTTATTTTTACATTTGTTTTATACAGTGTAGAACATCTCATACTTTAAGATTAAAAACTTCTGCGCGTGCAGGGTTTTAATTTTTCGCTAAGCAACGTGTTTTAAATAAATTAACACCACGATTTCGTGTTCTTCAGAAACGTCATTTGCTTGGATGAGTTGTTTGATTGTCGTGAAAAGGTTGAGGGAGTTAAATATGGGAGAAGTTTTTTCTTCCTTAAAGTACAAGACGTATTTTGACATGCTGTGTTATGAATTCCTATAGTTTACCGGGGGATATTACGGGGGATATTTTCACTCTTTCAACGCGTGATTTCTTGACTGGATTGCATTACTGCAAGTCACCATGCCGGTACACCCAATTTTTATATTATACGGCTTTTTATCCGTTAAAAATTTTTGCTGCAGTATAGTTTCCAACAGTAAAAGTGAAAAATAAATCGCCAAAAAACAAATGAATTCGGCATAAATAATAAAAACGTGTGTACTTTCCCACAATTCCTCCACACA
Organism: Eucriotettix oculatus; assembly: GCA_034510155.1. Taxonomy (NCBI): domain Eukaryota; kingdom Metazoa; phylum Arthropoda; class Insecta; order Orthoptera; family Tetrigidae; genus Eucriotettix; species Eucriotettix oculatus. The sequence continues at coordinate 89,647,088 of CM067376.1, forward strand.
GGTTTTCTGCTGCTCTGTTTTCTTTTAGTAAATAAATTGAGATTGCTCTCTTTAAGCTTCATATACAGGAACAGTTCTCTTTATAGTATATTGATTCTCTCGTGAAATTACTTTTTAAACTATTCCTTCCATTATCTGAATTCTTCTACCGCTTTATTGCCTAGCTTTTTTCGTTTACACCTCTAGTAACACACTAATAATCCACATCTTCGGAAACCTCCGTCCAATCAAAATTCGAACTGACGGCTGGTGTTTGTGAATAATTTTCTAATGTCAGTGCCCCTATGTCCATCAACGTTTTTGTTAGCGAAAACTGCAACGATTTAAAGCCCAATGAAGTCTGAATTTTCATAACAGCTAATCTTCATTTAACGAAATAGGAATGACTATTTCACACGATATCTATACCAATAATTAAATTGAAGTATCTGTCTGACTAACTGTCTGTATGCTTCTCTAGAACGTGCTCCGAAACGGTTTAACGGATTTCAATGAAATTTCCGAGATTGTAACAGGAACTTAAACTTAAATTTTCGTGTATGTTTCACTTCGTTACTTGCAGAGTTCAAAAGATATTACTGTAAATATTTATAAATCCATTGAAATGCCGCGCGAAAGGCGGCGTGAAAACCAACTGTCAGTTATAAGTTATATTAGGCATTCCTATATCATTCATCCCACTTAGCTACTATAAGAGTAATTTTGGTAGCATGACAGAGAGCGAGTATTCTCTCTCTCTCTCTCTCTCTATCCATTGCTGCAGTAGGATTCGGACCGTAATTAACCTATTGTTGGCAGAGAGCTAACTCCCTGACAATAATAAACTTCTTTGCGTCGTCGATACAATGTATACGTGAATTGGTTTTATTTGTCGCGTCAGGTAAATTTTAATATCTGGTAAATACTCATTTTTATTGGTTCCGAAACGTATTCAAAACCAAATGCGAGTTATAACCTTTGGACTGAAGCAATCATAAGTAAATAATACCGTACATTTTATATATTCAATTAATTCAATTTTATAAAAATTCTGTAATTACCTGTTTTTTTGTTTTTAGGGCAAAAAGAAAAGAACTATTTACGCGCGAAAACGAAATCGCGGGCATAGCTAGTATATAATAATCTAGCGATTAAGTATCTTAAAATAACTGATGCACGCTAACTTTTACCTTATAATATATGCCTGTATAATGATAATGAACTGTGTCGTCGATTCTAAAGCGTTACGGTTCATGTAAAGTAAACATGTACCGATGATACGAACTGGCATCCCTTTGATGATATTCCTGCCGTTTGTGTTTGTTTCCTTCTGTGCTCTGGTGCATTTATGTGTATTTCCTAACGTTAGAAAATTGCTATAGTCTCAAAGCTGGATTAACTTTTCCTTTTCACTGAGTCTCCTGTGTGGACGTTACCTTAGTATAACCATAACATACGCCTGAATACCATATTAAATAAAAAATTTACAAAATAAATATCATATTCCACAAAGAAACTTAAAAAAAACAGTATGTCGGACACCGACATTAGATTTACGCGGGATGCACGACGAGAAGCCGAATCATGAATCGGTGCGGAATCCGTCAAAAAGAAATATTGGCGAGAAATTGCTGCTAATTTTCTTATAAAAAATTTAATTAATTATGAAGCTCTTTTCGTATTATGTGGGAAGTTTTCTTTAGTATAGTGTTTTCACGTATTCAGAGCACATATCGTAATTTTTTTTCCACAGTGATCCTCAAAACTTTAACAGAGGGAAAAACAACTAGTCATATAATTAATTTGCACATATTGATCACAAGTTTTTAACGCAATAAGTTACTTATTCTTACTTGCCTTGCCTTGTTTTATTTCCGAGTCTTCGGAGCGAGTGTAACGATTCGGCCAATTCGTTTTGGACGACTGCCTGCTTGTTCGCAGATGTTCAGTATTTTAAAACAATAATATTCTCAGAGGGTACGCATGTCTCTTGTTTTGATGGCGCGGAGGAAGTAACTACTCGTTGGCAACAATTCAATAATAGTTTAGGAGAAGTCTCGTAATACGGGTTATGCTTCCATAAAAGTAAGCCTTCATGTTTAAGTGTTCGAAGAGACAAATTTTTTAACTAGCAGATTGTTCACTTCGTACTCTTAACAAAAGCGTGTATTTCAAACCTGTTCAACTTAAACCTCTCATTTCATTCAATAATTTACTTAAATAATATAAACAACAATAAGAACCTAGTAAAATATAGAACATTAGCATTTAAAAGTTTTTCAAGCAGTGTATAAAAAAATTACCTGTACATCTAACAAAGTTGTTATAATTTTTCTTGTGATGGTGAGTAGACTGATATACATTAAATATTTAAAAACAAAATGACGAATTCAATAAATCGAAATAACCTCGCTGCATGCTATAGGGCAGACGCTGCTACCTGCTATTTTACCACATTTGAGACTTTCTGTAAGTGCGAACACTCGTGCGTGTTGAATCTGAAAGGACACTAACAATCGAATTTATCGAACAAAAAATTATTCAACACAAATATCGGACAATTAGCATATTTAAAATTTTACAACTCCGTCCACTCCAACTCATAGAGCGTCGAAAGGCCCACACTAGACAGATATACATATTTTATTTATATTGATTGTAGGTAATTAATGCATAGTTCTGACATGTTGTTGTAGTATTCAGTTCTAAGACTGGTCTGATGCATCCATTCATGATAACATATCTTGCGCAAACCTTTTCATTTCGGCGTAAATACCATATCCTCCCTAATCTGCGTAGCGTATTCTATTCTTGGCCTCCCTCTTCTGTTCTTACCGCACACACTTCCCTCTATTGCTAATTTTACAAGACCCTCATGTCTTAAAACGTTGCCTATTAATCTATCCCTTCTCCAGATCAACGTCCTCCATATTTTTCGCCCTTCCACCTATTCTGTGTAGAACTTCCTCGTTAGTGATTATATCCACCCATATAATTTTCAGCATTCCCCTATAGCACCACATTTTGAAGGCTTTTATTCTTTTCCTTTCTGCAACTCCTATCATCCACGTTTCGCACACATATAAAGCCATACTCCATACGAACATTTTAGCAACGATTACCTAATATTCACACTTATATTACCGCTAAGTAAATTACTCTTTTTCGCGAAAGCCTTCCTTGCCTGTACTACTACTCTCTATGTCTACTATACTTCTACCATCCCTAGTTATTAGGCTTCCCAAGTAGCAGAATTCCTTAACTTCCGTCAAAATATCCTTTCCCAACCTAACACCCGCTGTTTCCCATACTACACTCCAATTCTTCGTACCTATGTTAAATTCTAGTAACTTGTAGTCGTTGTCCACAACCATCCGTATTATCACTGGAGGACCATTATATCGTCACTGAGAATAAAACTTAATGGCTTTGAGACTAAAATGTAAATAGCCTAATGTTTATAATAGTATATAATACACACACTATAAAAATAATAATTTAGTAGATTATACTATTATTGAGATAGATAGCGTTTGTTGAGAATGGATTTCTGACGTTGTTCGGACACTTTTCTCAAATATATTTCCATCGGTAGAGATATCTTCTTAAAATGTAACTAATAAAAATTCATATTAGGAGACTGCCAATAACAATATATTTCAAGCATATTATCATCGCTGAGTGTAGTCAACAGTAGCGCTCTCGTACGTGCGCCTTGTGTCCTACAGGTTGTGTGATATGTTATCGTAATACTGGCTTTCCCAAAGATAGCATCGTTCTAATTTCCGTCTGCTGCGATTTTCAACATTAAGAAATTGCGTGCAAAAGAACATCTCTGGTACGTTACATTTCCTGTAAATATATTCTACCACCACATAATACAATCAGCGGTGTTTCACACTTCTGTAGGTTCAGTGATATTTTACTTAGTTATTTGATGAACCTACGGGAAATATGTCATTAAAATACCATTCCCCCATTGCCTTAATTTGGGAACAAACACTTGCGATAACCGTACACTTTTTATATTTTGGAGAATTCAATTTGTAATTTAATGGATGTTCTGTATGGTAAATTCAAGCATGATACTTCATTCAAATTTTGTCGCGGCACATTTATACCTTAGATGGGAGGTCATTTACTCAGAAGTAAAAGATCTATTTGCCATAATATTTTGCAACTGAAATCAATCGAAATACTGAGACTTTTTGAAACCTTAAAAGTATAGTACACATATGCCCACAGATATTTCACATGAAAATTATATGGCCAGACCCTATTTCTGAGCTGACGTGGTCCAACCACCACACTCCCTCTCAAGCTTCTTCTTCCGAAATTATTTCCCAACTGGTTTTCTTCTCATTCCAAGATTCTTTTCCAACTGCACCCTCTCTCTCATTTCCTCGCCACCTTCCTACTTACAAGTTCCATTCCCAACTGACTAATTTCTGCCTCTTCACCTCTCCAGGTCGACTCTCCCATGCCCCCTCCATGGGGGTGGTTGGCGGATCACATGACCCCCAACCCAATCAAATGTCCAGCTTGGTCCGCAGTTTTTCTGCATACTTTGTAGGGATGGATGCGTCTTTAGAAATTCCCGGTGTGAAAGACGTGGGCCAGGTAAATGACCCTTAATCCACAAAACTGTGGATTTAACACGCTTGGAGCGTGTTGATGCCGGCTGTGGGGAGTTTCTCAGCCACTGATCGAGCTTTTAAAATGTTAGCAGATAATAATTTTTCAATAATGACATTTAATAACGAAAAATAATGTCTTGTTAATTTTGTACTTAAATAATTCGAAGAAAATTTATAAACAATAGATATTATATTTCAGACGAAATACATAAATGATTGAAGTAAGTCACACAGCGTAGACGATTAGTGTCCATCTATTTCACGTTTAAAGGATGCATAAAATAATATTGGATCACCTATGTCATTATTTATTATATTTATATTTCAATAATTAATTGATTCAATTTTAATACTAAGGATTAATGATATCGAATTTGGCGAAAAATGTTTTAAGACGATCGGAATGTATTTGAAAAGTTTTAACATTAATTAATTTGATATCAAAACACTTTATTTAAATAATTAATCGTATTTGTTTATCTTCGGCCATTTGCATTGCAGAGTAAAATCCGTGTATAAATTACATTTTTTTTACTTTAATAATCGTAATGATCATATTTAGTTAACCTGCGTCTATAAATCGCGGGAATTTATGAAAAGAAATACGCAAATTACTTATTCGTTTCCTAATAAATAATCAGAACAGAAGTATTGTAGAATGTGTTACGTTTTTAAGTATAATATTAAAATACGTAAACGTCATAATAATTTTAAACGCCGAGTATAATATTTTCGGTCGTCTTTTCATTCGGTTCTGCAATATATAAGAAATATTTCCGCTAATAGAAATATAACACCAGGTGCCGTTACTTTTAAATAAAGAGTCTTATATTCAGGTGTAATTTATTTAACGTATAGAAGAAAACAATTAAATAATAAACATGATAGTGTTATGAAACATATTCCTTATAGACTCAAAATTTATTATGACGGAATAGTTTTCTCTCGATTGTTGCGCTCACAATGAACGGATGCTTCGTGTTGGTGATTGCTATGAAACAACTGCACAATAGGCGCACACAAGCCAAAGACAACTGTGACGCCAATGCTGCATCACAATGAATGCCATCCGTTTCATCTATAGCGATAATGTATCATTGTTAAAACAGGTTACTATATATAACGTCACAAATTAAGAAAAACAAATAAAAATGTTACTTCCATTCGCATCCATAAAATTACCTCTTTAAGCTACTGAAATTTAATTGATATAATAGGATATATGTTAATTTATTTTTACAGTTTCTTCTTCTAGTAGATAAAACTGTTATGAACCGAACTTTTATGAAATTGTTTCCCATCCTTTTCTTATTAATCTCCAGAAATATATTCACTGCACGACCTTTTGTGTAACGATCATCTACCATTCATGATTGTTTTACGAAAAATAAAGATGTGTTAATTGAACCTTTTTTAAATATATTCTCTATACTATTTCACATTCATTAAATATAAAAATAATCTGAAACTTATAAAATTAACAAATAAAAGTCTAAACATAAAATTAGTCAGAAGATCTATATAATATTTTATACAGTGCTTGAAGTTACTACGTTTCGTCCTTAATTAAGGACTTCTTCGGATAAAAACATACGTGTTTAAATTGCTTGAATTGGATGATGAAGAGTTGGGGGATCTGAACAATGATAAAGCTTCAGGAATTGATAACATTCCAGGGGAATTGATAATATCATCGGCCGAAGAAGCAATATCATGTCTGTTCAGGATATCTACGAAACAATAAGAATACCAGAAGATTTTAGTAACAATATAATTATACCAATACGGAAGAGTTTGAGGATCCTACCCGGTGTTTCATCTAAGGAGATTTAGAGAAAACCCTACAAAACCTGCATCATGCCTTCAGGAATGACCGACGCAGTTGGCCGACAGATCGAATGGGATCGACGGACAACTCTTACTTTAGGCCCAAGGTCTTCGATCCCAGTACATAGACCTCCTACAATAGATGAAGGTGTCTCGAACTGTCAATCTCGGGAGAAATACCTGCAACACAAAATTCCCACAGGTATCTCTTCCATCTCTACATACAATTCGTTGAGTATACCATGCGAGCAAAAGATAAACGACAATAGTAATTAGGAGGATGGAACGTCAAACAGAATGCAAGTTAGAAGATCAGTTTGGTTTTAGGAAGAATGTAAGGACAAGAGAGGTAATATTGATTCTGAAACTAATTTTAGAAAATAGAATTTGAAAAAAAAGGCTTACGTTCATGGCATTTGTAGATTTAGAAAAAAAATATTTGATAATGTGAACTCGAACACACTACTAAGGATTTAGAAGAGGACACGAGTAAAATATTAAGAAAAAACCTCTAGAGAAGGCAGTCAGCAAGGCAAGAAAAGATAGCAGGAATCACGAAAGGAGTGCAGTTTGTCGCCGCATGATTTTTAACTTATATATAGAACAGGCGATAAAAGTTTAAAAAAATGAATATGGAAAGGGAATCGAAATGCAAGGAGTACAAATTAAAATTCTAAGGTTTGGTGATGCTATAGTAGTATTAGGGTAGTCAGAAAAAGACTTGTAAATATAATAAATGCCATGAACGTGAAGGAAGTTAAGGAATTCTGCTTCTTAAAGAGAATATTTATTTAAACAGAGTTGTAAATCTCTCTTAATGAATGGAGCGTATTATTCGTTGAAAGAGTTGAAAGGACGAAAACAGTTTGCTAGTATCCTATCAAATTGTGCTATTATTTTACAACTATAATCTACTAGGGCCGACCTCCTGTGGCGTAGTGGCTAGCATTGCTGCCTCACAACCCAGAGGTCCCGGGTTCGAATCTTGACATGGGCTTGGATGTTTGTGTCGTCATGGTCGCGAAGACCGGGATTAAGACTGTTGGAGGATTGATACGCTGACCACGTGTCACTCCAAATTCGGAATGTGTCATTCAAGATGACAGTCCGCAGTCGACTCAGTAGGCCCAGCCCCTCAATGGGCTGTAGAGCCAAAGAGGAAGGAAGGAATCTACTAGAACTTAACTGCCAACTTATTTTCTTTTTCATGTTTGAATTTACGCTCAATTTGCTGCTGCCTCCTCCGTCGACTGAAAATTGAAGATTAATTCTTTTGTCCTTAAACTTTTCAATTGTAAATTTTTATTTTTTCTTGTAATATTTTATTTGACGTCTCCTCGACCGAGGAGTAATGGATTGAATAATAAATCTAATGACTAGGGTGGAAAAAGTATAGTATGAACAGTAGGATCACAGGCAAGAAAGGCGGCGCAAAAAACAGAAATTTACTTACAACTGATATAAGCATGAATATTACGAAATCATTCTTAAAAATGTTCGTTTGAAGTTATATGGGTGCGATACGTGGACGGTAAGAGTTACAGAAAGGAAAAGAATATAACCCTTTGAAATGTGGTGCTATAGCAAAATGCTGATAATCAGATGGGTGGATAGAGTAATTAACCAGGAAGTGCTAAGCAGTATAAGAGAAGAGAGAACAATATGGTGGACTAGGAACAAGAGAAGAAATAGGCTAGGCTTTGAGACATGAGGATCTTGTAAAATTAGAATTAGAGGAAAGTGTGTGGGGTAAATGAAGGTTTCCAGCGAATAAATTTGATTATTTATATATTCACCTGAAGGAGGCCCAAACTTGAGGGCGAAACGTTGTAACGTACCTATGTAACGCGTTTAATGATAAATATTTTTATGACTAATTGGCTGACTTGTTGTTACATTTGTTAAGCTGAATCTTAGACTGTTGTTCACTTCTGTGGACATACAGAAATGGCAAGTGACAAGTATCGCGACCATATCTTTAATAAGTCTCCGTATCTGAACATCAACTTTTAGTTATCTTGCTTATCTACGTACGCATACACATTACAGCAAATACTGAAACGTTACCATATAATATATTAGTAAAATAAAACATTTAGTCAGCCTTTGCAGTGTTTAATACATTCAACAAGCAAAAAAAATTTTACGTATATTAAGCACATATTATACCCAAATATCGATTCCCTAATTTGAATGTTTACCGGTAAGTATTCGTATCTCGCTTTAAATACGACACACTATGTGTCAACTCGTCATATATTTTGAGAGATCTGTAAGTTCGAAGATTAAACCAAAGCTTATCTACGACATTTTCATGTGTTTAAAAGTAGAACTTTAAATGCGTGTTTACTCCAATTCAATACGATAACGATTTTAATAGAAGGAACATTCGCCAAGAGATTCTGTTATCGCTGAACATAGTTGTCATTTCTGGATTTAAACCAGAATTCCGGGTTGGAGGATATTATATCTTATTTATCTGTACTAAACAAGCTAATGTTCAGAGACACTTTGATCTGAACCTCTCAAAGTGACTTGGATTAAATCTTTTTCGTTGATTACACGCCATTTTCTAATCTCAGTCGTAATAATGAATCGTCTTATTAATCTGCTTTGAGTAATAATGCATAAAATTTATTAATTATTTAATTTCATGTTACAGTTACATATATTGCTTACCGACTCCCGTATGAATGAATTAAAAAGGATCAGAATAAATACTATACATTTTGAGTTCTTTTACGAGTAGAAAGGAAAAGTAATACTAATGTCACAATATTTTGCATAAAGTATTGATATATAATATGCGTTAATTCAATAGAATAATAGGGCTGAATATTTGAAATTGAAATTTAAACAAAAGTATTTGTCAATACCTGTAATATTTCTTATTGGATTACTATGAAGAAATATTACTCTCCCTATCTCTAAATGAATCAACGGTTTCTCAAATTTGGAATGTCTTGAGAACTGATTAATTGAATTAGAAAAATGTAACATTTATTCCCAGGTTCCATATTAAAACAAATTTCTTGCGGTTCAACACAGGCATGCCAAATTTCTAATTCAGTTTTGAGAAATGACCATCTTCCATTTTAATAGCTCTCCATTTATAGATGTGTGATAGTTTAAGTAACACTTTTCCTCAATATTAAACGGGGGACGTAATGAATTTATTAAATAATATCATTTATAAGCCTGTTCAGTGAAAATTATGCTGTACTTTTAGGAATGCTAAATACGTTTTTGAAGTTCACAAAGTTATATAACTGAATATTAATTAATTAATTATAAAAATATTGCACTAATTAAAAATAAGTAGCTTACTGGCAAATTGATTTGTTGGATTCTGAGTTACGTTTTACAATTACATTTTTATGATTTGAGTAATATAATTGTAAATAGTATAACATATTTTCTAATGAAATTTTTGTAATTTCAGGAAATTTGTTTTCCTACTACTATTACAGCCGAGAACGAAGAATACACCAGAAGTGCTACTAAAAATTTGTTTCACTCTTGTCAATTAACTGGCGTAAAAGAGTTTGTACTATCTATAAAATGTCGACTTTAGTAATAACAGAACGTTTAACTTTGTCGTTAACAGGTTCCTTTGTCAACATGACTGTAAAAATAATACATGGTTTATTATATATTTTTCAAGAAACGTTAATAACTGGAAAGGCAGCAAAGGCCGTTGCAGCTTGCCACGTGAATTGCGAACAATTATAAGACATGGGAAATGATCACTGAAAAATTTATCTTCCACTAAAACCGTAAAGCCAATAAAAGTCGAGTCAACATAGTTAATGTTTTCTCTTCTAAACAAAAATAAGCAACCACTTTTGATTTGGTGCAGTTTTAACAGCAGGGGGAAACTAAAGACGTGATAAGTCAGTTGAAATACAGGCGCAAGGTTTGACAAATAGAGGGCATAAAACTGTCAAAATCCTCTTCGGACAAATAAACAGAGGCTGGTGAAAAGGCGGGTCGTGATTTCGGCTAAGATGGGGTCTGGGCTTGTTAACAAACCAACGACAAGGCCACACACAGCTGGCGTTAATATTGAGAGTGCTGTAACAACAGGCGTTGAAAGCTGCCGACCACAAACGGTCTCGGGGGAGGAAGACACGAGCCACCATTATGGAGCAATTTCACACATTAAATGCTCAGAATTAAATAATTTTTTGACAGCACAAACTACCTCACTAACCTCATCAACAAAATAATAGAATATCACGGTTAGTTAAATCAATTATAACGTGACCACTGTTTTAACAATAAATTAGAAAAATTATAATAAAATGCAAAAGCAAAATTTCTAAAAATTTATTAGTAAAGCAAATGTCAATTAAAACAAATTTACATTTCTTATATAAATTTTTCTTCAATAATTTAACCTTCTCTACCGTAATGATTCAGGCAACATAATGTTAGTTAACATAGTTCGGGTCTATTGATTAACTGCTATTCGCTATAATAAAAAAATGGCCCCTCCCATTACAAGACGTCTAAAAATCAGGTTAATTGATGTAAATTTTTCTCTCAATTCCATATTTCATATTTTAGAGATACGCACCAAATGTACCCTGGAATGCTAAAATCACTTTATAAAATAATCTAGTCTATAAAAAAATAGCAATTTAAGTGTCTCTGAATACCCAGAGTATTAAATGTTAAAAATTTTACTTTTAATAATTACATTAATCTGCCTTCTTGAAAATAAATGAGCTCAGCAGCTTAATTATTCAGAAAAAACTAATGAGATTAATTTAGTACGTAATAATAAAACTATTACGACGCGTCGTTCGTTTCATTGGAACCTCTTTGGGTGCAATAATAGATTATTAAAATCTAAAAATATAAACAGAACTAGATGGATAAATAATACAATTATATTATTATAATAAATTTATTTCAATAGATATATATTTTTATTTTAAGATAACTTATTATCACACCTAAGTGGTTCCAATGAAGGAACGACACAACGTACTATTTAGATTAATATGTACTAATCTTTATGATTAATTTAAATTTTAAGTCTGCCTAATTTGGTTTAACTTTGAATAACTGATTCTTAATATAGTGCCATGGCTTACAGCACATCAGAGGCGGTCGCATCCATCCACAGAAATGTTTTAATTTTAAGGAAATATACTTCTACAATTGACAGTCAGCAGTAATTACAATTGAAGGGCAAAAATCAAGAAAGGAGCAAGATAAGGATGCAGTTTGTCGACGGTGTTCTTTAACTTATATATAGAACAGGCGATGAAGAACGTTAAAAATGAATATGGAAAGGGAATCCAAACGCAAGGAGAAGAATTCAAGCCTAAGGTTTTCTGCTGACAGAAGAAGACTTGAAAACATAAAAAATGGCATTAACGTGATCCTGGATATAGAGTACAACGTGAGGATTAAAAGAGGGAAAACAGGTAATGGAGAGTAGTATGGGAAATAGTGGAATAAAAGAGTCTTAGATTGGGAAGGGATATTTTGAAGGAAGTTAAGGAATTGTGCTGCTTGGGCAGGGTTGGTAGAAGAATAGTAGACATAAAGAGTAGGATAGCATAGGCAAGAAAGAGGAATTAAGTATGAATATTAAGAAATCATTACTAAAATTGTTCGTATGGAGTGTGGCGTTATATGTGTGTGAAACGTGGACGATAAGAGTTACAGAAAGGAAAAGAATAGAAGCTTTTTTAATGTGGTGCTGTAGAAGAATGCTAAAAATCAGATGGGTGGATGGAGTAATTAACCAGGAAGTTTTAATCAGAATAGGAGAAGATAGAACAATTTGGAGGACATTTACCAAGAGAAGGGATAGGTTAATACGCCACGTTTAGAGACATGAGGGTCTTATAAAATTAGCATTAGTGTGTGGGGTAAAAACGAAGGGTAGATAAAGGATGAAATAGACTAAGCATATTATGTGGGATGTGGTAGCTATGTAGACATAAAAAAGTTTCTACCAGTGTTAGGACTGAATACTGCCACAACAACATATTATAGCAAAATCAGTGTTGTCCACAATACAGATCCCTAATAACGAACAGAATTTACAGTTCGAAACGTTTGAGTTTTTCCCTCCCTTGTTTTATCTACTGTGGGCAGTTAAATACTCGATGGTAACACTATGTTTTAACACCTCAACACCTGCAGAACAGCCGTCTGCAGAAACCAAAAGCGACATACGAAATTAGAAACGCGATTCTTTTAGCTGTCACCATACTGGACAGGACGAAGTAGATCGGAAAGCGGAGCACTATACACATACTGAAAATAAGCTCGCCTCTTCGTCTGACGTTCAATTGATCATTTATCACCGGAAGAAACAATACAAAATCTAAGGTAATATGCAACATAAACCATTGGTATGTGAAACACAAGTATTGGAGCTCCAATGACGTCCCTTCCAAGATTGCGAGCGTCTGCACAGCCGTGGTCAAATTGCAGTGAGGAAGCTATTTTTGAACACGAAACATTTTCATTGTTGGACTGTTTAATCAGTACACTGAACCAAACATTTCATTTTTTCTTCAGCTAACTGCTGTTATCATTGCATTAGTTACTAATTTGGAACATGTATATTATTTCATTATATTTCGAGACTGACTTCGTGTGCTTTTCAGTTACTGGTAGCGTACTTATTTCATACTATTACAGTGTTTTATGATGGTCACTTGAAAACTACCCTAAACTATATTATCAATTTTACAATTAGGTTAAACGTTTAATTTATTAAAAACCAATGCCGAATATGAAGCACATGATCCAGAGCAACGATCAGGCGACAAATAAACCAATAAAGCCTCGTGAGAAGTACTGCATTATAACCGAGAACATTTTACTCAACTGCATTGTTTTTGGGGGGTTAACAGGCTACATGAGGGTGATCCTGAAACAGGCAACTCCCCTTTAATAGCACAAATAATTTCTACTTTTTAATTAATTTTGTCTGAGAGATTCGTTCTGAATTTTGTCCGATTAAATGTTCCATTATAATTTTTATCAGCGTTATGGATGATTTTGTTTTGCGTTTCATGTATTGCCAACCAGCACTGATATGATATTGTCTCTTTGATGATATTCCTGCCGTTTGCGTTTGCTTCCACGTGTGTTTGTGCATTTATGTGCACTTCGTAACGTCAGAAAACCGCAAAGCATTATTGTAGAAAAGTGTTTTTAATTTAACTGTAATTCGATAAATTCAACTAAATTAATCCTTTTATGTTTTCCATATATATAAAAATTGTAAAACGGTCATCTTTTGTTTCAGTAAGAAATAAATAGTGGAGGTCTCGGGTTCGAGTCTGGGTCCGGTTGAAATTTTTCCATTATGATATTCTAAGCGAAGTAAATATTATTTATGTGTCGCCAGGAAAAGAACTGAAACCCGTTTCACTTCTCCACGGATCAGCTTTTCAATTCTATAACTTCCGAATGTGGTTTTTTCATACTCGACCTTTGAGTTATAACTTGACTTACTCTCAGTGTAAGATTTTATTCATTTGTTTGATATTACATGTCAAACGACGACATTTAATGAAATAAGGTAGTAGGAATTAAGCGATATATAAATATCACACAATATTTCTGCAATCGTTATTTTATCTGTGAAATCGATACTTCTTTATACTTTTACAATGTTGTTTCAAGGAAGTTTTCGTGTGAATAACAAACAGCCATCAAACCAATTTTTTCCGCTGCTTAGCTCAAAGGTTCCACATCAATCAGTCGCAGATTCCAGATTTATTTTCGTATTTAATTTGTCACTATATATACAGAAAGGTGCATTATTAAATTAATTGTTTGTAAATAAGCCATCTCACGACATAAAAGCATAAACATAATTATATACAAAAAAATTAAAAATATGAAATGCGAATTTTCTCCTACGTTGTTGATGTGGTTTTCAGTCCACAGTATGGTTTGTTGCTGCTCTAATCTTTTAATCTCTACATAACTATTGCAGCCCACATGCAGCCTGATTTATTAAAGTATTTATTGTTCATCCTCTTCCATTTGTACCTCACACACCTAGCACCTAGTTATTTCTCCTCCCCAAGATTTTCGCTCTCTCGGGCTGTCATGTACCTCCTTCTGACTTTTTAATTTATGTAAAATAAAATCAACAAATTTTAACGTCAATTATTTATTATCTGGAACAAGAGCAGTCCATAATAAAAAAATCCAATGGAATAAAAACAATAATAAATATAAATTTGTGGATTTTTCATTAGATTTGGCTTTCCACCTGACTGCTTAAAGTACATTTGGCAACAATAGATATTGCGTCTATAGAAAGTCTATCTTTCAACTGTCCTTTGAATCTCCAACAACGTGAATATTCTCTCCGCGTTACCATTGTGCCCTACAGTGAAGAAAATATACACACACATATTAAATTCGGGAAATTCCAGTTTTATATATGAAAATGCAAGTGTCTATTTTTCTGTAGATATTTCTTTATTCCAGTTTGGAGATTGAACTTCTCTTTTTCATATATTTTAATCAAACAAAAACATTAAACAAATATGTTGCATTTATTACAATCCTTATTGTATTTAAACATTCAACTATTTTACCAATATCTGCTCATTCTGGTATTTTTAATGATATTAGCCATTGCTTCAAATTGTCTGTCAATGTTTCATAAATATTTGCTACTTCTTTATTAAATGGAAAAATTGAAAAGTTGTTTGATTAATTCAAATGCCTTGCAGCCACGTATAGGACATTTTGATGTCTCCATAGACATGATACTAGCGCAGAAAATTTTGTAATACAACAGACTCCTGCAATAATTGAGTAAATTTTCTATGTCAGTGTCATGTGTGGTGGTCGCCATTTTGAACAATTGATATGATCTGTTAAGTGTTGCTATTGCTTTCTAGTTACTATAATGTCTTTCTATGGAATGCACATTGTTTTTGCGATAAATAAAAGGGACTGTAAAATGTAAGTGATTTAAAATAATGTGTATCCGGCTATAGATCCCTAATATCAAAATGTTCAGCGTGGTGTCCACTACCATATATCCAATTTTGACCCTTAAGGTTGTAGACACCCTGATTTACCCTATGCCCTAATCCCTGGATTCTTAAACTTTTTTGCGCCAAGATAATTTTAAACGGCCCCAATTGTAATGAAATTAATATATTCAATATAACATTAATATATCTTAGAACCTGCAATGTCGAGAATATAAAGAATATATTTATTCTTAACTATTATTTCATTTCTTGAACATTTTTATAACAATATCCTAATATTATGAACGTTAAACAATATTAATGTGACGGATGAATTGTTTATTTTTACATCCTTAGACTGGTCTGATGCTTCCCTCAACGCTAACCTATTCTGTGCAAGCCTATCCATTCCTACATAACTACTACATTCCATATCCTCTCTAATCTCCTTAACGTATTCCACCCTTGACTCCCTTTTCTGTTCGGATCCCACACATTCCTTGTAATGCTAAATTTACAAGACCTTCATATATATCCCTTCTCTTTGTCAACGTCCTTCATATTGTTCGCTCTTCCCCTATTCGGCTTAGAACTTCCTCGTTTCTGCAACTTCTACAATCCAAGTTTCGTACCCATATAACGCCACACCTTACGAACAATTTTAGTTAATCATACTTATTAGCCGTAAACAAATTCCTCTTTGCTGCGAAAGCCTTTCTTCCCTGTGCTATCCTACTCTTCAAAACTACTTTCCCTAGTTATTATGGTGCCTAAGTAGGAGAATCCCTTAACTTCCTTCAAAATGTCACTTCCCAATCTAACATCCTTTGTTATTCCACTATTTCTCATACTACACTCCATTACCTTGGTTTTCCCTCTATTAAACCTCATGTTGTACTGGTTCTCCAGGATCACGTTCAAACCATTTATTATGGTTTAAGTATTTTTCTAACTCCCCTAATACTATAATATCGGCACACATGATTCCTTTTCCATATTCGTTTTTAATTTACTTCATTTTTTTAATGATCAAGATCGGGCTTCCAAAACAGAATAGATATTTTGTTCCAGCTGTTCAAGGAAATACTACAGTGTAACAACATATTAGCGTATTACTGAGTATTTTATTTTAATTTATAGGTGTGTTTGTAGAGTGTATACTACTTCCCGAGGGGTCGCTACTCGCCGTTAACAATAATTGCATAAATACTTTTTATAGACATTTCATATGGTGCTAATTAGTAGTTTTCGTAGCAGTGGAGTTGAAGGAAGTCTTAGAGGCAGTGTGTGACTGTGTGTGTGAGGAGGAAAATTTCCTAGAGCCGAGCGGAGCCGAGCCGGGAAGTGACGGGTCAACTGCGTCACAGCGTGACTCAGCAACGCTTGCACAACAGCGCCGCAATAGGGCCAAGGAAATACCATCCACTTTCTTCGGCCTAAGGAATATCATCACAAAGAGATCTGCTCCAGCCTACAACAAATGCTGTTCCTTGTAAAAGAAAGAACTAATATGTGTTTCTTTGGAATAAGTTCAACACGATGGCTGTTACCGATCAAAGAAATTCGAATAATAAAAATACTATTGTTCGCGTTTTCCATTGACTGAGAGGAAGGCTTGGAAGAGGAAACAGAACAGCAATAAGTCAATAAAGGCCAGTAAAAGATAACTATATAGTCATATTATTATTCAATAATTGATTAAATATTTTGTTGAATAGAGCTATAAATGAAAATTATGATACAAAGTAGATTAAACTAGATTTGCAACAAAAATAAAAAAAATTCAATACCACATTGCTTAAATTAAAACTTTAACAATTTTCCTGCTAATTTATTTTAATAAAACTACCAAATATTTTTATATAAAACTAATTAATTGTAATTATTAATTTTTCTTACGATTTATTAATTGGTAACAAAATTATTAAACTCACCATTCAGATAACCTAACCTCATGGGGTGAATATAGAGTTTCTGTGATGTGTACGTTCTAGCTTTAAGGTACATAACCCTTTCAGAATCTGATTTCTTTATTAGTCTATCTTAATATATGCATCATATACTCCATAAAGATTAGTAAGTTGGACAAAACTCAGATTAGATTTATTCTTCCCGTCCAATGATGAAGAAAAGTTAAAACGATACAGTTATAAATATAATAAGTAAATTAATATAGCAAATACTTGGACTATACTTCTCCTTCTTCTTTGGCTCTACAGCCCATTGAGAGCCTGGGGCTACCGGGTCGACTGCGCGGGACATGACACGTTCCGAAATTGGAGTGATACATGGTCAGCATATCGGCTCTCCATCAGTCTCAATCCCGGTCTTCGCGACCATGACGATACAAACATCTAGCCCATGCCAGGATTCGAACTCGGGACCCTTTTGTTGTGAGGCAGCATTGCAAGCCACTACACCACAGGAGGTCGGACTATACATAACTACTAATTCTTCATTCTCGTCTTCTTTCCATTCAGACCTACCGAGTCGCCTGCGGACAGTCATCTTGTATGAATTTGGAGTGACACGTGGTCAGCGTATCTATTCTCCAGCAGTTTTAATCCCAGTCTCCGTGACTATGACGACACAAACATCCAAGCCCATGGATACGGGGCCCCTAGGTTGCGAGGCAGCAACGCTAGCCACTGAACCACAGGAGGTCGGCAATTCTAACACATTACAAAACATTGCATTACAGAAATAAGAGAGATTAGGCACAGTAAGTAAAGTAAGAATACGAATTATTAGATTAATATGACAAGTACACAGAAACACTACACATCTTATCCTGAAGAAGGTCTAACTTGTGTCGGTTTGGCAGACGTTTTGCGTAGACGCTGTTTTGGAAGTCATACGTATGCTGACGCACCTGAAACATCAGAATCTCAAACGGCACCAGAACGTTAGCATATAAATCTTAAGACCTGATTTGTGGACCGTTGAGGGAAGAAGGCTCCAGTCCAGGTCTGCGCAGAGACTTTGAAGATTGTTGTTTGATACGTGAGTGGGGTCTTTCTAGTCTCTATTTTCTCTGGCAATATGTGGGCCATTTCTATGTCTCTTTTTCGTCATTACCAGCATTCGGCCTTTCTATTTATGGTTGAGACTGGTTTCCTTTCCGCAGAAATTTCTGCACACACCAAGTTTGTCAGTAAAATTTAGAAATCCACGATTTCAATACTGAAATAGTATTTTTCCTCATCACCTTCCGACAGTGATTTTCTAGCTGCTGCAACCTTCGTTTCTGACAGTAAAAGAAATGTTTGTAGAGGAACGTAGCATTGAGTGCATTTACCATGAGCGTTGTTACGGATATATATTTTTATGGACGCCAGTGACTCAGCCCAGATTGAGGAAGATGGATAATTCCACTTTTGCGCCAGAACTATTCACTAACTAACGTTGATTTTCTCCTTCCTTCTCTTCATTTGTTACAAGGCTGCTACACTTCTTCCTTTTAAAATTAATTGTTTTACTTAAATCTTCTCTGACAATACTTTTAATCCCAGTTCATAATTCTTACTTGAAATCAATATATAATATTTGTCAAATTTCAATTGTCATAAAACTTTTAATGTAAGAAAAAATATAAATTATTTTCAATTATGTTAATTTAAAAATAATTTATATACAACGAATGTGTTTAGAAAGCAAAAAAGTGTTAATTAAATATTGACGGAAAATTTATATCTCCAACAGAATAGATTGGTATTTTTCCCTCTCTTCTTTCAGTGGTTTGATCTGATCAAACGACTAGTTATTCGTTTTCTATATTCTATGTTTTACATTTATATGAACATTCATTACTACTACTCAATATCAGAAGGTGTTAGCAGTTTCTTTCCTGTATTT
This sequence comes from Eucriotettix oculatus, assembly GCA_034510155.1. Taxonomy (NCBI): domain Eukaryota; kingdom Metazoa; phylum Arthropoda; class Insecta; order Orthoptera; family Tetrigidae; genus Eucriotettix; species Eucriotettix oculatus. The sequence goes on from CM067376.1 coordinate 89,666,364, forward strand.
TTCTCAAAATTAGATCTAATTTGAATTCCAAAACTACAGAATAACCTGAAGAATATGGAATCTGATTGCTGTTACAACAAAGAAGAAATGAATATTTTCTTTTATGAGATAGTTTACTGAGCTCTGAAAGTATTCGCAAAATAAAACCTGACGGTTCCCATCCTTCTGTAGCTGTATTCTTGGATCGAAGTCCAAGGTGTGTTACAATCATTCATATTCTGAATTGATCGAATTGTAATTGAAATCTTGTAGTTTATCCAACAATTTTTGGAGTTGCACCCTTCCCAGTGAAATGATTTTTTGCCATATATAATCCATGAATGGTAGGAGTACCAGAAAGGAAAAGAATAGAAGCCCTTGAAATGTGGTGCTATAGGAGAATGCTGTAAATCACATGAGTGGATAGAATCACTAACGAGGCCGTTATAAACAGAATAGGGAAAGAGCGAACAATACGGAGGACGTTGACCAAGAGAAGGGATAGATTAATAGGCCACGTTTTAAGACATGAGGGTCGTGTAAAATTAGCATTAGAGGGGAGTGTGTGGAGTAAAAACAGAAGAGGTAGGTCACGGAGGGAATATGCTAAGCAGATTAGTGAGGAAATGTGGTATTTATGCGGAAAGGAAAAGACTTTCACGATATATATTAACACGGAGGGTTGCATCAGACCAGTCTTAGGACTGAATACTACAACAACAACATGTAATTTTCAAAATATCCGACCTTCGTAAATTCTATTGAACCTCTCAGGTCCTTAACAGTATAGCTGTAATGATACTGTATTACAGTACGACCCCTCCCTAATTTTAATTACATGTCTTTGATTCAGAACGATTAAAATTCAGCAAGAATATTCTATCTCGGGGAGTCAGGCAGGCAAGAGGTTGGAATTTCCCGGTGCCAGTGTGTCGGGTGGAAAACTTGTCTGTCTGCAGCTTCAAAAGATTAGGCTTGTTTTGCTTAAGGAACGTTACCCCATCAAAATTTCCGAAGACACTATTCTCTTCGTCAGAAAAAATTCCCTCGCTTGACTGAGGACGAATAAAGATGGGCGAACACACATCACATGGGGTAATGCTTCGCTTCGAGGAGGGAAAAATAAGAGTTTAGCTGGGAGTGAGAACACGGAAAGTGGGAAGAGTAGAAAGGAGTAGGAAGCGGATGATGTAGAAAAGAAGACAGAAATGAACAATAAGCCAGTGTTGATCGAGAGTTGAAAGGGAGGTGAACATTGTTGCTCTTGAGTTAGAAGAAAGGGCGGAATTTGAAAGAAAGTGGTTGTAACTGTGTGCTGGAGTGAAGAAGGAGGAAAACTGGGCTTTCTCAATCAGCGGGCAGTACCAGTTCCAGAGTCTTTTTTCCGTCCATTGAGGGCAAATCAACAACCCAACATAGGAGGCCGCAGAGTGAGGGGAGGAAAACTCTACTTCGCAGAACTTACGGAATCTCCGAGAAGCTGAAACAGGTTCGTCACGAACGTGAAATCTCTTCATAACGTATAACTCAAATTAACCCTAAAACACCCTTTGAAATTAAAACAATCGTACAATTTAATTCATTTATATATATGTATATATATAAATTAATAGTGCGTAGGGTCCATTAAAGAAATGGTATCTTATTATATATTTTTTTAAAAAGCTCAAATAATTTTAAATAATATCCCCCCTCATTATCATTTACAACACATTGTAAAAAATTTCAAGAAGCTGACACCTGGGTCATAATGTACGTATTGTACACATACATCAAAACGGGACAACTAATGATTTTGGTTCTTTGTAACATCCATTAATACTGTATTGAGAAGTAGGACAAGCCAATAATAACAATATGTACGAGATGTGATAATTAAATATCTGAACTGTTGTTACAATACATTTCATTGATCACCAGTTGCATTAAAAAGATTATAGTCTTCAATGTACACTACGTACGAATTTTTCACTGTTCAAAGCAGTGGTGGAATTTTGCAACTATCAGATTGTTGACGGCGTCCGTTGCTTTTGCTTCCACACTGTCAAATCTTGTCCCCCGATTTGGTCTTGAGAAACAAAAAGTCTTCATCATTGTTCGAAAAGTCAGGACAAATTTTCATATTGATTCCTTCTGCTCTAGAATGAGAGGTTATACCACCATTTTTGTGCAAACGTTCCACATGTTCAACAATTCATGCAGAATCTGACAAACACTTCTTTTTTACCTCCTGAGAAATACGTTGGAGCTCCGATGGCTATTTTCACGGATCAATTTGCCAACAATCTGGCTGTTGTGGTCCACTTTTGATGTTGAGGATTGTCTAAGGAGCGGATCGTCCTCGGTCGTTTCACGTTCCTACTTAAACCTTTTGAACAGCTCAAAAACTTCTGTGCGTGATTAACATTAACTGTTTTTCTTAGGAGAACTGCTTAAAATTGTTCAATACTTTCATATCTTCCTATACAGCAGGGTCGATCGCGATGGACCGTCGGTACTTGTGCGAGTCTGCATTTTCTGAAATGAAGATAATTAAGTCAAAATTTCACATTCGACAAACTGACGAAAATATGTCATCATGCTTAAGATTAGCACTCGGTAATTACATACCAACTTATGAAAAGTATGCTGAATACTTGCAAAGTCATTCTTTAGTTAAGTTTAGAAACTAGAACTCGTTTGTTTTGTAAGAACCAATAAACTCGCAATTTTGAAAAAGTACGAGTTTTTTCATTGAATTTTTAGTTAGAGTCTACCTTGACTAAAAAAATGTATATTCCGGAAAACTAATTTCTGTCGTTACTACTAATTCTGAATGAATTCATGGCCATGAAATTCTGCAACGTCCCTATATATAATATACTTAAACCTGCGCCACGATATACCCTTCCTACCTAGACACAATCCTGAATCACATATACTTGCAGACTCTCAGAGTCGATCGATCGGAGTCTAACAATAATATTGAGGTAGATCTCCAGCAGTTCAAGTTTGAGCACCCCTGCTATAGAACAATCGATACTACTATAGTAAACGTAAGGGAGATATTTGTCTGATCACAGTCCTGATCGGTTTCTGCTTCCGTATTCTGATATTCACTGTTGGTTACAAATAGGATAATATTATATCCTATAATTATTTTTCTGTGACATAGTCACAGACATCAGAATTCCTATGTGTATATACAGAGGTTTTCAATGTTCCACGCAGCCTTTCGAATACTCTAACATCGTTCTGTATTATAATCATTTAATGCACATTACGAACGCATTATGAACCAGCAAATTAAATAATTTCAAAGCAAATTTAATATTATATTCCTTTCAGTTTTCAGTTGTGAAATATTTAAGTGCCTGATACAGAACAATAGTCTCCCACTTCTCATATCTGCTATCTTATTTCTTATCTCCGTGGTCTTAAGCTTGCTTGCGATACGTTATCACCCAGGTGCCAAAGTTGAACATCCTCAAATTCTCGGCTTTGCTAAGATTCAACAATAATTTTGCTAATAAGTTCCTCTTGCTTTGTCACACATCTTTATCAATTGTATGACTAGGTAGATATAATCATTAGCCAATTACCTTTTATGATTTTTCATTGATAAAATAGTTTTAGTCCTCTACAGACGTGTTAAATGTTGATTATTAAAACTGTCATAACCTACATTTCAAATTTCCGCACCCGAACTTAATCTTTTGAATGTTGTAATAGAACAAACTGAAGTCTCCTATCATAACACTTCATTTATTCTTCAAAATGTTTGATTACATAAAGAACAACTTCAGTTAAAATTTTATTTCAACATACACAACTGAAACATTCTTTATTTTGGGTGTTTATTCCAGCTGTTGTGTAAAGTACTTCTTAATGGCTTGCTTCAACTATTTTTTTCTACATACTTGTGACCTGTTTTTTAATTTATAAGAAAATTCTATTTCTTTTTTCGAAGACTAGCGAATATTAAATCTAAGTTGATCTGCATACAAATGAGGTCACAGAAGTCATACCTCGTCTTTTATTTCATTATCGGAGATAATGCGTAGATTAAATGCACGAGTATATTCAAAAACTGTTATTTTCTTTTTTCAGTTCCCATCTGGTAGGATGATAAGAATTGTTTCCGTAATGCATCTTAAAATATTCGATCATATGATTTTCGAATATCTCAGATATCCAGCGGTGACTGAGCGGAAAAAACTAGCCTATCCTAAATTATACAGAGACAGAAATATAAGATAAACCCGGATAATAAACACCGAATGGTAATAATGAAGCGGAAAAAACCGAGAAGCTTATAGTACAAGGCCATATTGCAAAGTTCTAAAGCCCTTTCTCTGTTATTTAACTCATCTATTGAAGAAGCAAATATGTGATCACTTGAAAAAGAAATCATTCCAATGCTAAATATTTGCAGATGATATTGTTTCATTGTTAGAGAAGATGAAGGGTTTGAAATTATGAAGCATGAAATGGACAGTCACTAATAGAAGTTCGGAATAAAAATAAAAACATGTTGTGTTATTATGTCCTAAAACTGGTATGAAGTAACCCTTTATGCTAACCTATCCTGCGCAAGCCTTTTCATTACTTCACAGCTATCTAATCGAGCCAAATTTTCTTAGCGTATTCCATCCTTAGCTTCGCACGTCTAGTCTTACCCCCACACACTTGCCTCTAATGCTGTTTGTACAAGACCCTCATGTCTCAATACGTAGCCTATTAATCTATTCCTTCTCTTGGTTAAAGTCTTCCATATTGCTCTCTCTTTCCCTATTCTGCTTAGAACATCTGGTTACTACCTCTATCCACCTATCTAATTTTCCGCATTTTTCCTTAGCACCACTTTTCGAAAGCTTCTATTCTTTATCTTTCTGCAACCCCTATCGTCCACTTTTCGGACCCGACGAACTAAATAAATTATAAGAAACTCACAGGAAAATAGTTCCAATATATTGGAGGATGTGACGGACTTTGGTGGGACAGGATGACCAACGACGAATGAAGCAAGGAAGACACCAAAAGCAGAAAGTATGTTTCACGAAGAGAAACGTACTGATGTATATTCAAATTGGAATGAGGAAACGTTTCCGACATTATACATTTTAAACATAGAACATGGATGTTTAGAAGAACTGAAAGGAATGTCTGTTAACTTTGGATTATTGTGTTCCTAAAGTAAATAGAAGATCAAATAGACTGAATGTTTTAGAATACGGAGGTTAGGAAAATTTCTTCGGGGTACCTTGACAAGAAGAGTCAATTTTTATAACACTTTTTTCGGCGTCGGAGTTTAGTCAACTTGCTGACATAACGTACAGTTGAGGACAAGAATAGTGGGTAGGTAGTAATTATTGTATAGAGATAATGTAATTAATTATGCCAGTTGTAGGAAATTTTGTAATCTGAAGTAGCAAAGTTGAGATCCATATCAACCTACTTAGAGAATGATGACCCTCAAATAAATTGGACTTGACGTATGAAAGTTAATTAATCTGAGTTATATGTTTACGATTTAACTACTTTTATCAACAGGGATTTTAATGATACCAGAGATTTTCTAACTGATTCCTCGTCTCAGGAATGCTGATATATCAGAAACTGTTATCTATACAATCACATTATAGACAATATAATTTTCCTTTTTTGCAATACAGGATTAATTTAACCAAAATGGAAGCAGTATTTCATATGTTATCTGTGATTTTCCAATACCCTTATATCTAAAATAAAACGTCTAAGGGCAGGGTCGTTAACCTTTTTTAATAGTCGGACATATTTATGAAATATAAAAGTTCCACGGGCACAGCGGATTTATTTAAATAACATAAATGCAATATGAGATGGGAATTAGAAAAACTGAAAAAACAGGAGGTGCTTCAGAGTTAAAAAAAGTAGATTAATAAATAAAGGAGAAAGAAACAATATAGGAGAGAAATGGGCATTCTTGAAGAAAAATGACTAGAGCAACCGAAGAAAATAAGTTCAGACAAATAGAAAAGCATGGATAACACAAGAAATAATAGAAATGATTGATGAAAGACGTAAATATAAAATCGCGAGAGATGAAAAAGGTAAAGAGCAGTACAGACGACAGACGTATGCGATAGATAGGAAGTGCAAAACGGCCAAAAATGCTTGGCTCCAAGAGAAATGAAAAGTGGTTGAAGATTTCACGGTGAAGGGGAAAATGAATGTAGCTTATAGGAAAATCAAAGAAACATTCGAAGAGAGGAAAAATATTAGCAAGAACATCAGGAGAGCGGATGGGAAACCAATTCAGGATAAAGAAGGAAAGATGGAAGGAATATCTAGAAGAGTTGTATCACGGCGGAAATCTAGATCTGTCAGTAGCAGAAGAAGAAGAGGAGGTGGATGATGAAGAGTTGGGGAACTGAATTTTAAAGCCGGAGTTTAATAGGGCACTTACAAATCTGAAGAATTGTAAAATGCCAGAAATTGATAACATTTCCGCTGGAGTTGAGAAGATCTTTGGGCAGAGAAATAGTATCGTGGCTGTTCTCGATAGTTTGCAAAATCTACGAAACAGGAAGAATACCGGAAGATTTTAGGTACAACATAATTATGCAATTACCAAAGAGGACTGGGCTGATAGATACGAAAGTTACAGAACAAATAGTTTAGTGTATCATATGCATGCAAAATATTAACGAAAATAGTATATAGGAGGATTAAACGTCAAATAGAATGCGGATTACGAGAAGACAAGTATAGTTTTATTAAGAATGTAGGGACAAGAAAAGCAATATTGTCCTTTTGTATAATTTTAGACGACAGAACAAAAAAATAGGCTCACTCTCATGGCATTTGTAGATTTAGAGAAAGCATTGATAATGTGAACTAAAAACACACTATTAAGGATTTTGAAGAGCACAGGAATAAATTATCGAGAAAGAATGTGTATGTATAACCTCTACAAAAACAGTAATTAGAATTGAGGGGCAAGAATAGAAATCAGAAATCAAGAATGGAGTCGACAAGGACGAAATCTGTCGCCCATTCTGTTTAACTTTTACATAGGACAGGCGATAAGGAACGTTAAAACGGAATACGGAAAAGGAATCATATTTCAAGTAAAAGGAATAAAAACACTGTGGTTTCCCGATTATATGGTAGTATCAGGGGAGTCATAAAATACTTGAAAAACAGAATTAATGGTATGAACGTGGTACAACATGATGATTGATAGAGGAAAAACCTAGTTGATGGAGTGTAGTATGGGAAACAGTGGAATAACACAGGGTGTTAGATTGGGTAGGGATATTTTGAAGGTGGTTAAGGAATTCTGCTACTTTGGCAGCATAATAACTACGGATGGTAGAAGTATAGTACACATAAAGATAGAACATGCAAGGATGGCTTTCGCAAAAAAAGAGGACATTACTTACAGTTAATATAAGAATGAATATGAGGAAATCATTGCTAATAATGTTTGTATGGAGTGTGGAGTTATATGGGTACGAAACGAGGAGTTGCAGAAATGAGATGAATAGAAGCCTTTGAAATGTGGCGCTGAAAAGCAAGGAGAGTTAGTAACGAGGAAGTGTTAAGCAGAATAGGGGAACAGATAAAAATTTGGAGGACGTTGACCAAGAGAAGGGATAAATTAACAGGCCACGTTTTGAGACATGAGAGGCTTATAAAATTAGCATTAGAGGGATGTGTATGTGGTAAGAACAGAATAAGGAGGTCAATGATGGAATAGGCTAAGCACATTAGTTAGTATGTGTGATGTGGTATATGGTAATGAAAAGGCTTTCGAAAGATAGATTACCATGGAGGGTTGCATCAGACCAGTCTTAGGGCTGATTACCACAGCAAAACAACCACAACAAAAATGTAATATAAATAGAAATACATATATCAAAGCAACTTACACATATTTAACAATATTGATAATTGTTAACTGATTAGATAGAGGTTGGAAATGACTGGTCGAAATCTTCTCCTATTAAAAATTATGTGACCATGTTTGATTCATTTCCCGGAATATAAGAATATATTATTGTTAATAATTCTGTAAATTGCTCATATTTGAAAATTAAAATAATACATTAATGAAAGATTATATAAAATATTATAATAAAAGATTAATTTTTCAGACAGAATGAAAATAGGTGTAAAATAAACTAAAATAGCGATTTGAAATCAACACTTCAGTTTTATGAGTCCTAAATCATTTTGGTACCTACAAGACCTGGTCAGTGGAGTTGGAACAATGTTATGAAACAAACGAAAACAGAAGGAAAATTAGAGAGGAAGTGAAAATTTCTAGTATATACAGTTCCGAGTCAACACTATTGCAAGAAAATGGAGTCGGGTACAGATCGATGGATAAATTCAGGTGCAAGGTAAAAGGTGCCTTGTAGCAGAAGAGTTTCCGATAGTCTATGATAAAGTTTAATTCCGCAAAAATTAATGTTTGTCTCGTAAAGGTGAAGGCGATGTTTATCTAATTACTTGTGCGAAATACTCATTCTTCATTGAAGTACGAAATAGAAGCCGGGGAATATGTTTTATTATCAATGTTCGGAGAGTCTGTTCTTACCCTGATCCTTAAGTTACCATTTATTTTGTAATGTAAGTATATACATAGTATATTTGTATTAAATTTTACTCCTTATATTTGAATATTTTTATTACATATCCTGCCGTACAACCAAGCTAGGTAATATACGGAAATTCATTTATTCTTCCTGCCTATAATACGAGTCGGTCTCCGTCCATTTAAACACATTTTCCAATAATGTAACATAGATTTTAATTTCTCCGCTAGTTTAAGCTTATCAGTAATAATGATGATAATGACAAAATAATTTAGTTTAGTCACAAAATTAAATTGTTTAGAAATTATTTTTATTTAAATCATTACACGATTTTTAGAACATAATTATCAATGATATTAAATTTATATTCCACATCATATAATTTTAAATCATTCAATATATAACGGTATCAGACCCCTTTTACAAAGTAATTGTTAAAATACGAATTATTTTATTAAGTCCACTATTTTTTAAAAATATTTAAAATTTGGACTAGTGAATTTGTACTTAGGAACTAGAAGTTTCTTTTTTATATTAGTATTATTGTTTAGTTAAAATGATTGAAACACCAAAAGGAAGGTAAGACAAATTTGTAAAAAAATTAATGATTTGTGGACATTCGTCTAATTTTTCAATCATAATTTTAATAAAGCATTATTCTTTTACATTTAATTTTGACTGAATTTTAATGGTTTCGTACATTAGCTGCGCTTGATTATCTCACTTAGCCACATTTTGTGTAATAAAATTAATTAATTAGTTTTTTTAAATTAATTTCATAAATTTGGTAACTGAATCTTTCGTTAATATTGCCATACTCGTCCTGTCTTAACGATGTCTTAAATAAGTATTGCAAACAACCATAGGATAATTATGGCAGTATTGACTAAAGTTACGGTTTTATAAATCTATTCCATACTAATCAATAAATTGAAGCGTCTGTGTCCGTATGTTTGTCTCGAATGCCCTCCAAAAAGGGCACAACGGATTTCAATGAAAATTTGAGAATTTAAAACCATTAAATTTTACATAATAATGATATTAATACAATATAAATATTAATTCTACGGGAAAGTTTCTTGCATACGTGAGTTTGAATGTGGGTTGCCTATACTCTTGGTCCGTTTATGCTCCAAAACGGTCCGAGGGATTGCAATGAAAATTTCAGTTATTGAAACAAGAATTTAAACTTAAATTTTCGTGTATGTTTCATTTCGATATCTGAAAGAGTTCAGAAGATATTAATGTAAATATTTATAAATCGATTGAATTTCCGCGCGAAAGGCAGTGTAAAAACTAACTGCGAGTTAAGAGTTCTATTAAGGGTTCCTATACCATTCATTCCACTTACTGTGTTATTATAAGCATAATTTTGGCAACATGAGAGAGAGTGTGAGCATTCTCACTCCATCTATTGTTATAAACGTGTAAAAGCGGGACCTGTTCAAAAACAAAAGCGCGTTACAAGGTTTGCCGTGAAGCGATAATAAATAAATGATACCGTACTTTCGTTTCTAGAGCATAATAAAATAGGCTATTTCCGCGCGAACGAAGTCGCAGGTATAGCTAGTTATAAAATAAAATTTTTAAAATGTTAAACGGTTTCATTAATAAAATTTCGTCTGATGAAAGAAAAAATAGGGACAAAATACAAGAACCATCACGTTTATTTTACACAGAAGTGTAATCAAAACAATTTAATTTGCGCCGTCACTGAGGCACTAAACATAGGGCCTATCAATTAAACCAAATAAACTACAGAAGACTACTTGTTTTAAAAAATAAATCATCACAGGGGCAACAAAATATTTATTTTAAAAGCAATGAACCAAATAATTCTCAGTTTTATTTTTATTATATTACTATGACATTTTGATACAAATGCTCCTAAATAATGTTTATATACATTGCCGGTGCAAAGATACTTTCTCCCCTGAGGTGCTCCCCAGATCAGAGAGGGGTAACTCACCCACTCGGAAAGAGCCTTAAAATATTTGTTCTCGGTCCTTGCTGCTAACAGCTACTAGAAGAGATATGAACTGGTCATTTTCTCTTGGACCAATAACTATAGTCAACTACCATAAATATCCCTGGTGATCGTATGGAAGTTCCTAATGACTATAAGTGTTAATGGGACTTTAATTTTTTTTTTAATTTGACATTTAGTTTGAGAATCACCTACTTTTCTGGCAATATATCTTATCTCTGTTCTATGCAATATTCTACACCAGTAGAGACTACTCTTGAGACTAAAGAGAACCGTTATTTTATTATTTTTTTAATTTTGATGAAGAGCCACACGTGGAATTTCAATTTTTTTATTTAATGTAATTGCGTATAATCCAAGGAATAAAGCTATCGAAGTCATCAGAAATAATTTTTTTTAATGAGATATAACAGAAACTTTTGGCGTGAGCCGTATTCATCTGTTGCTTACATATTTTTAATTGCGTTGTTATAATCCTGTAACGTTATCACCACATATTTTTATCACTGTACCTATTCGGTATTCGTCAAGGAGTCAAGCGTCTCAGGATTTTGCTACGTCTGAGACCCTGGACTCGTTGACGAATGCCAAATTGGTACAATGATAAAAATATCTGGCGACAATGTTTATAACACAATTTAAAATATATAAGCAACAGAATAATATGGCTCGCTGCGAATGCTTCTGTTACATCCAATTCAAAACCTATATTTATGAAGACTTTGATCGTTATATTACTTCAACTATATTACCTGAAAGTTGTTTTAAAATTTATAATGTAGTTCCATATATACACAAAACACATAATAACAGAAGAAAGCATAAAAAATAACATTCTGTAAAAGAAAATAATTATTTCAGATTTCTTGTAATAAAATTAAAATATAATAAGAGTAACATTAAACAAAATGTGAAATATAATAAAATTAAATTTAACACGAAGTGGAAAATAATAAAAATATATCACTTAATAAGAAGTATAATGGCATCCAACGGCCATTTAGACTACAATTTTTTCAAATTGGGGGAAATTTGTTAAAGTCGTCCGCCAAAGTTCTGCAAGATGTTGATGGGTCATGTGTGAACCATGTTTTGACTTTACAAAGTTCACTGTGGTGCACAAAGATTCACAGCAATATTTTGTACTTACAGTATAAAATAGACGACTCTTCGAATATTTTGTTTTAAGTATGGTTCAGGGGAAAAATTAAATATTATTGGAACCGCTCTTGACTCAACGAAGAGCCACATTTGCCCACCGTTTTCATACACTATTATGTTATTGTTGAGTTCCTTTATTATTCCCGGAGGCAACCTCTCCAACTTCAATTACGTCACGCCTTGCTATCATTATTACTAGCGAAAGAGAACGTTCCAATGGAGACCAAATGAATTTCGAATTGTACAGGAAGTGAAGTTAATCTACCAGTCTGGAGATATTCGGGTATCTAACCAAAATGTATTTGTTGCCAACGTATACGAGGAAATAAGAGTTTTAATTTTCATAACTTTCACCCAAAAATAATATCCCAGCAGTGTCCTTAAGACGGAGACCGGCAGCTGAATGGGAACTGCGCACTCCTCTTGTTTACGACTGCGGGTATTCCAGGAACAGAGCGGGGAGGGGAGCGCCATTTTGGCCGCCTTCCCGGCAGTCAAATATGTCCGTAGAAACAACTACGCCAATCAAGGACGAGACAACACTGCTTCCGGTTATTAATAACTGCCTCGCTAGCGAGCACAAGCGAAGGCGTTCTATATAAAATTCATTCTTCAACATAAAGAAGGAACATATTCTTAAATATTATTACAATAGGAAAATAAATTTACTTTGGACTTCGACGTCAAAGATAATGGGCGCAGTATTTATAGTAATGCCTGGTTCGCCTTATATTCGTTAAGAAAGGGAAATATAGCCTTACTAGAAACAGTCTCAAACATTTATTCATAGAATATTCTTAAGCTCTCCGCTCTTCGTGCCATTACCACCTAAAAATATTATATTAAAAAATAATTCTTGAATTATTTCATATTTCACGTAGCGAAATCTTCAGTGTGATATGAGGAACGTATAAAATCAGTTCGTAGTCTTATTGCCTAAGCTTTAACACACGGAAACACTATTATATTAATAGAATAATAATGAAAATAATATAAATTTAATTTAGTTAGTAATTATATACTTTCCAAAATACCGATATTGATCGATTATAATTGGTATTGCAATAGTGAAAATTATTTCTTTGCCACTCATTCCTGAAGTTTATCAGATTTTCAATTCCCGTTTTAATTATGGACGGCTGTTGCAATAATTGATTATTCAACGAGGTTCATGGTGGTTGGTATGAATTTTGTATGTGTTATTGTAGGTACAAATGATTTGTAAGTGCATTTAATGAATAAAGTAACGTTTTCAGATAATAATGACACAATGTCCGAATGCTCAAGAATGTATTATGAATAAATATTTGAATCTGTATTTATATGGATTGCTATCTCGTTCCTTCTAGCATGATTCATGGTCATTAAAGTGATTTATTTGAGAAATATTCAATATTGTTTCAAAATTTATTCAACGGCTTTTTTGGGGGTAACCGGGGGGGGGGGGGGTTAACAGGCTACATGAAGGTGATCCTGAAACAGGCAACTCCCCTTTAATAGCACAGGAAGGGAATTGAAAAGGGGGGATGCGGAAGGTAGCCAAGGGTAATTTGGGCCCCCGGGCTATGGTTTAAGGATCCTACCCTGTTGTTTCAAATAAAGAGATGCAGGGAAAACCCCTAGGTAGGTCGGGCATTGGGTACTTTTCTCACGCCCTTCCGAATGACGGGAGAAGAGTTTGTTGTGGGGTCGCAGCATTCCCTTCTCCATGTCTCCATCAGTTTCAGGAGGTAGTTGGCCGACTGATCCAATGGGATCATTGGACAACTCTTGCCATATGCCCAAGGTCTTCGACCCCAGTATATATACCTCCTAAAAACTGACAATACGCTTCAGCGAGCGAAGTCTAAAGAAAGAGACAGCGTGCGTAAATGTATGAAGGAGAGGGAGACAGTATAAGAGTTAAAAAAATATTTTGCTTTTTAAAATTCAAAATAATAAAATTGACTAGAAATATTTGGCGAATATCGAATCTGACGTTGACGACTGCATCGTTATGCGGCAATTTTGACCGTAAAACTGGTAAATAATGGCGGCCTCAGGAGCGGCGAAGAGAAATGGAAGAGAAAGTGAAAACGCCGTGGGAACGGCGCGGCGGCAGTACGGAACAATTTCTCTGGCTGCGTGGTGAAAGACGCCAGTTACCCAACGTTGGGCCGGCCGTACGTTGCCACATCGTAGCCAGACACGTGGGATAACCCTTCTTTCTTCGTACGGCCCTTCTTGCAGCGACCTTGCACAAGGAAATGTCACAACAATCGCGCAAACAGTCTTACACGAAGAATTTGAAACTCTCCATAAAACTATTACGAACACATGTTACGGAAATTAAAGCCCAAGAAATAATGAATCTTCATGTTTACATAATATTTTATAAAACATGTTTCAGAAATTGTTTGACAAAAAATGTAATTAATTGTTCCTAGTCTACAAAACTGCTTGATGAGTTTCCGGAACTTTCCCCACAACAGTTGGACTGTTTCAACTATAGTTGCTCGAGTGGACATATAATTAATTTTAATATTCCAAAGATGTGAATTTTAATATTTAGCGAACACTATCAATCCAAATAAAAAATTAAATTATTTTCTTTTAATTCTGACAGTTAAATATATAACAAATGCTTTAAAGAGCCTATTTGTCACTATTTTTATAATTTACATATGAAATAATACGACGGTTCGTCTCTCATTTGAGTCTACTTCAGGTAAAAATTTAGCTTTACATGGAACCTCTCTCCATGACATTTTGGCCGAAGGAGTCATTAAGTGGGGTTCCATGTACAGCTAAATTTTTACATGAAGTCTCAAATGAGAAACGAACCGTCGTAATAGTTTATATTTAAATTATAAAAATACTGACACAAAGGCAAATTAAATTAATTTTTATTTTCTTTTAAATTTATGTTTTCTTTTAAATATTAACAGCATTATTTTTTTTGACTTCATTTCATTAAAAAATGCTAATTTAGTAGGAAATTTTATTTTTCTTAATTTTTTTCGTAATGCGGTCATTCTGATTTGGTCAGTTCGCCAAATCATACTGAGTACATTCGATGCACTAAGCCCATGTTACGAAGCATTCTCGAAGTCCTGATTATAAGGCGAAGGTCATTTCCTTTTCAAGGGAAGGTGAATCTCGCTAGAGAGACGAGAAGTTCTCAAAAGCTGGGGCACTTCGGTCAGCTTGAGAGTTTGGGCATTCGGCAATAGCTGTGATCTGATCCTATTGGAACAGTCAGCCAGCTGCCTCCAATTTTGGTCGAGTTACGATGAAGGGATTTCTGTGACCCCACAACAAACTTCTCTCCCGTCATTTGGAAGGGCGTGAGACAAGTACCCAAGACCGCGACGTACCTGTTTTCCAGGGTTTGCCCTGTATTTCCTTCAGGTGAATACCGAGTAGCATCCTTAAACTATAGTCTGGGAACCCTAGTCAATCATTGTCTGTCTTCCTCTCCCTTCCGCATTCCCTCTTTCAAATTACCTTCCTATAATATTACCGTTAGCGGATCACTCTTATGCCACCTGCCCCTCCCAACAGATATTTTTATCTTCATAATTAATTTTTTTAGGAAACTTCAGTTTCAACTGTTTATGGAATTTCTGGAAAATACATCACGTGAAAACTCATCTCTCCAAGAAGTTTCCTTTATTAGCGAAATGCGAACGCTATTTAATACCTACGTAGAATTAGTTTTGTATAATTTCAGAGATGTTTCTCATTTAATTATACCCATATAAGATAATGATGAGTATACCTAGGTTTTAATAAGTCACACTGTTTAAGGAACTAGATATTAATTTTGATTTTTGTTTCAATTTTGAAGGAGATTTCGACATATGCCAAAGTCATCCTCAGTTGTCAATTAATATTATTAACATTAGAAATTAAAAGTCAGTCATTTAAAATTTTAAAAATTCCTTGAACATATGATATCCATGTATAAATTCCTCTCTGGTTTCCAATAGGGCCAAAGAGATTATCAGTGACGTTTCAATGGCTTTTTCTGCCATCTTCTTCAGACTTCAGAAGACGGCAGAGCCAGCCATTGAAACGTCACTGATAAACTCTTTGACCCGGTCGGAAACCCGAGAGGCATTTATACACGCCGTTCACTGGGAAAGAACTCGTGATATCCACATCGACGGGGGTTAAATAGTGTGTGTTAATTGGTAGTTTTGTTTGAAATTCAAAAGCGACCAGGGTTCATAAGCATATTTATAAAAAAAACTTTTCAAGCGATACTATGAGGTGTATTTTTCACAAAAAAGGATTAAAGGTATCAATAACAACTATTTCTTTCTACAACATATGAAATTGCTCTGGGGCAAACAGACGTTTAGCGATAGATAAAAACAAACAACACCGGAATACTTTGTCAACGGCATAAAAAGGTAATTTGTAAGGTATAAAAAAGTATTTATAAATATATATCACTACATAACAAAACTAAATACGTCGAAATAAGTAACAGATTATATAAAACTAAAGTTATGGGAACATTTTAATATCCTACAGTTTTAAATAACTGTCTCTGAAATCAACTCACATTTTCAAAACATTTAGAAGTTATATATTACTTTCACACGGTTACTACTATGTTTGGTGAAATTATATATAGTTCTTGTTACCTGGGAGGAATTATGAAATACAAATGACACGAAGTACGAGGATCATTCAAAAATAATGTACAACGTTTATTTGAAAATATTATTTCTATTCTATATTTACAGTGTGTAGATAAATCGCTTAGGAGCAAAATTTCATTCTTCCACATAATCCCCATTCCTCTTAATTGCCTTACCACACATGGTAAAACAGTGGACTAGCACGTTTAAGCCACTTTGGCAGCGTTCACTAGCCAGTCATCTTCAAACCTCGTTCCACGAACGCATTCCTTCAGTTTACCATAGAGATCCCTATCATATGGAGAAAGATCAGGAGCATGAGGCGCGTGTTAACATAGTGTTTTTTCAATAATCTGATTTCGTACACCTGGCACAAACCTTTTCTCTCTTCTGTAAATACTTGCTTCTCCTATTCCAACTTCAAGTGACAATTCTTCCACTGTGACGCGCTTGCCAGCCGAAACCATGTGGTTAACTCTCTGTAAATTGCCAGGGATTAATGCATTTTGGGGTCTGCCGCTGCGAGGAGTATCCGGAATATATACCCTTTTCACCGCGTAATATCCTTGCCCACCGACTAACTGCACTCCGACAGCATCTCTATACTCCTTTTTCAACGTATTGTCGATGTTTCCCACTTTATCGTTTTCACAGCGAAGGAATTGTATAACGGCACGTTGCTCTTCACGGGATGAAATAAAATTGAGCGGGAGTATGAACTCCATATATTGTAAAAATAGATTAAATGAAAATAGTGTGCATTTATTCTGGATTTAGTGTTATGCTGCAGTAAATATAAAAAATATCATGATAAACCAATGGACAGAGGTAATTTAACTTTGGACTAGAATTAATAATTAATACTGTAATATGAGAAATCGGCCTAAAGGTTTTGTTGTAAATTCTAAATAAAATTTAAATTACAAGTTTGTCAAAATTATCGTCAAATAACCATCAGTTACAGACCTAATAATAC
The DNA here is from genome assembly GCA_034510155.1 of Eucriotettix oculatus. Classification (NCBI taxonomy): domain Eukaryota; kingdom Metazoa; phylum Arthropoda; class Insecta; order Orthoptera; family Tetrigidae; genus Eucriotettix; species Eucriotettix oculatus. The sequence goes on from CM067376.1 coordinate 89,683,662, forward strand.
ACTTTCTTGATGAAAGCAACACGTATCCGCTCGACATCTTTGACAAAAGTTTGCATTTTACTATTTCTATTATGATTGTAATTTTAGCTACACTGGACAAACAAAAAGGTTATTAAGTCATTAATTACATCTCTTATGAAAACATTCTGTGGTCTCCAAACATCAAAAATCGAAACATTAATTTGATTAACAAAATTTTTCGGCTTTAGAAATGGTAGCTAGGTAGGTCTACTACAACAGAATTATATCCAAAATTTAAATAAAATAATGAGATAAAATACAAAAAATGGCCAAAAGTCACAAATAGAAGAATTTTAATTCAAAATAAAACGTTATGTCCCCAACTTTCGGGACTTCTTCACTTATTTCTATAAAAAAATTAATATAATTACATAGTCGATTTCAAATAAATAAATAAACATTGGAAAAGAGGAAAGACAATACCAAATAAACAAATCGCAAAACTTTTTTCATTATTAAAATATAGTCGCGTCTACAGTGGACGTTCTTGGCGACTGCAAAAATAGTACAAAAAAGAAATAAATTGTATAGAAGTTGCGAATAATATAATGCAAGTTGTGAGACCTAACCGACACTTTTAGAACAGAGAAAAAACGACCACAACGGCACATATAAACAGTTTAGAATTCTTCCGAAACTCCAATTTCTACAATGAAATTAAGTAGACTCGGAACAGCCACTGGAGAGGCACACAGTTCCCGCTTGGAATAGTTAGCAATCCTGGACGAAAACAATACCAAGGAAACAGATCCCTAAACTTGTATTGCTGTAATCGTATTTGTTTTAAAGTACCAGGATTACAATTAAAAATTTCAAGAACCCACCTTTAAATCATAATTATACAGCGTCGTATATTGAATTTAAATTCTGGATACCTCTTTTTACATTTATAGAACTTACATTAGATCTATGAAACATTTTACTCATCAATCGAGATTAATAATTCTTTCTGCAGCTAATTTTTTTTACATTACTCCAATCAATCCTGTGATATTTTAAAATTATATGTATTGTTAACACAGATTGTTTCAAATCAAATACAAGATCTCTGCTATTAATGTACCTCTAATACTCTATGTCTATATCTATAATCCCTTATAGTAACTTGGTTACGTGTTTGTATATAACTTTTAGAACAGACGTTTCGTGTAATATATTTTCATATTTTATTGGTTTTATTAGGTCGGAAAATTCGCTTCATATAGAAGGTAAAGACAGGAACTAGATCTTCAAGAATGCCGTCTGGAAAGATAATTCGAAGAGACAAGCGACTGATAGTACGACGGCTCGAACAATGAACAACTCTGTTCGTCTTCAGAGCACGTGAGTCGGTAATGCTTACGAGAATGACCATGTATTATTTTACAGGTTCAGCATAGCCATGGGAGACGACAGACTTCAGCTGAGTAATCATTACGAATAGGACAATGGAACACTGGAGCAGTATTATTTCCACCATTGTCAATGAATTTCAAACATCAGGTACTGTAAATATTGCGAGTAAGTATTGTTGCTTTACTCGTTAGCTGCATTTTGCCCTAACGACAGGACAGATGCTGAATGAGAACGCCTCCCACTTGTTATCCTATTCAGCAAACGACAGTTCTTGAAGGGAGTTTCGGCACTTAATTATGGCGTTAGCGGGTCTGTCCAAAGCCACTGCGGCGACAACCGCAACGCCTTTACCTTTACGCCCCATGAATGGGCTTTATGATGTATAAAACTGCAGTCTCTTGTAAACAGTCCTTGATTTACTGCTGGCTCGTGCCGCGACTAGGTAGACAAGTTGCTGATCCGGCGTCAACGAACTAATTGCCTGCGGACGTTTACACCCTCAGGTAGGCGACAAAACGGCCCAACCCTGCCAGACCCGCCTCGTTGTCGTAATGCGGGCTCGAATTAAGCCAACCCTAAAGCGGATGGTGTGACGTCTTCACGCTAAACTGTGTCGGAGAGATGCTCCATTACCTCGGCTTCATTCATGGGACAAAGTCTAATTCACTACTACGTTTTCTACTTATGAATATTTTGCAGAATTAAATTTGATTCGAGGACTGATAAAATGCATAACCAAGATTTTAACATTCTATCAGTGACCGGCACAATTATATCCATAACAATCTTAGGTTTTTTGGAAGTATGTGCAGTAAATAATAAAACTACGATCCTGTAAATATAAAACTAAAAATTATTATTGCTTGATGAAACACACGCAAAATATAAATTTTTCCATAGTTTTCTTAAAATTATTAAATGATTATAAGACATGAACTATCTGTGTTAAAAGTATACAACTTAAAAAAAGAAGCAGTCAGTTTACGGACAACAAATAAGTCATAAAATAAATGCCACACAGCCTTTTCTGTAATCCATGTTGTTTTCGACAAATGATTGAGTACAAGAAAAATAATAACGTAACGGATCAAAGCCATTATTACACTTCACCGAACGACGTGGCAGTCAGCAGTAATTAGAATTGAAGGGCAATAAAATAAAACAGAAATCAAGAACAGACTAAGATAAGGATGCAGTCTGTCGCCCATGCTGCTTAACTTATATATAGAATAGACGATGAGGAAAGTTAAAACGGAATATATGACATGAATCAACTGCAAAGGGAAGAAATAAAACCTAACGGTTTGCTGATGCTATTGAAGTTTTAAGGGAGCCAGAAGAAGACTTGAAAACCATAATAAATGGCATGAACGTGGTCCTGGAGAAAGAGTTCAACAAGAGAATTAATAGAGGGAAAACCAAGGTGATGGAATGTACTATGGAAAATAGTGGAATAACAAAGGTGTTACATTGGAAAATGATTTTTTTGAAGGAAGTAAAGGAATTCTGCTACTTGGGAAGCTAATGATGTTAAAAGTATAGTATACATAAAGAGTAGGACAGCACAGGCAAGGAAGACTTCCGCAAAAAAGAGGAATTTACTTACGGTTAATATAAGTATGAATATTAGGAAACCATTACTAAAATGTTCGTATGGAGTGTGGCGTTATATGGGTGTGAAACGATAGGGGTTGCAGAAAGGAACAGAATAGAAGCTTTCTAAATGTTGTGCGATAGGAAAATGCTGATAATTAGATGGGTGGACATGAATTTACTTTAGAACAAATATATACATTTAATTATATAAAAAACACAATAATTTTAAATGGGGTCCTGCGCAAAGATTACGAATACATAATAAATAAGGAAATTAAAGGTACGATTTTAAAATTGTCAGTGTTAATTATTGTTGGGGTAACCACCTGAAGCAGATATTCCGTTCACTGTATGAACTGGCATTGTTTATGTGTGTGTCTGTGCGCAGATTAACATGCGACTGGACTTCATCCTTCCCTATTCCTTTTGGTTGAGTCTGGAGCTGCCGGTAAATTGAGAAAAAATTAGCTTTTTCCTTTTTCTTCCCTCGTTGTTTTCCTCATTTACCCATTCGCTGCTATCAATCCATACTATACGTCTCCGCTGCTTCCTGGACTGATCAGTCCATACTTTATACTGTCCATTTTTTCGTGTTTGACCTTTGCAGCTAAACCCCCCATAGGCCCCCTCCCAAGGGGTAACGTTATTTCACGTGACGTTTTCCTGCCAATCATTGAAAGTTCTCCGTCGGGAAATTTTTCATGACACAGGCAACAGTGTCCTTAGGAACTTCCGAAGGTGAACATTCCCTCAGCCAAAAACAAGCATACCGTTGAAACCACTCAGTTAGGTATATCTCCTAGTCGCCAGAACGGCGCCGGGAAAAACCACTTTTTCCTGGCCAGCGCGAAGTTCTTATGAAATTTTATCTGATTTAAAATTGCATACATTGGAATTTCTAATGGGGAGGGTCCTACTGCGATACAATTCATAAACCACGATTTGAGACATGAGGGTATTGTAAAATTAGCATTAGAGGAGAAAATAAGAGGCAGGCTAAGGATGGAATTAAAAGGCATGGAGGGTTGAATCAGACCAGTCTAAGGACTGAATACCACAACACACACACAGTACAAGACTGTACTAGAGACATATAATTCCCGAACGAAATAGTATAAAAGAACTATTCCGAAACAATAGCTGTGCGGATAGTTCTCTGGTCATATCAACTATCGTTCGTGAACTACCGCCACAATTTAATATGAACTTTATTAACAGTTGTTATATCACGAAATTTCATTCCTGATATAGAACCTCAACAGGTGTAAAGGTAATTCCTTGTTTCCTTTACTCAAGTTGAGGTTTAAAATCAATTACGTAACTACTTTTAATAAATTTTTTCTCACTTTATATATATATATATAATATCGCAATTTGCAACTAAACAAATTATTTTGTGATTTATTAAATTGCTTTGTTAATTTTATTTGTCGACTATTCTCTGACTTTTTCTTTGTATTTATGTCTTCAGTTGTTTCATTTTGTAAGTTCCACAATTTTAAAATCACTTCAAAATTTTGTTTTCGGGTCGTTATTCTACATTTGATTTTGTTTTACTATTTATTGATTTCCAAACTGTCAGATATTGTAACTGCTTATATCATTTTAACAGAGACCCGGAAAAATTCGCAATTCTACCTCACCCTATTATTTAGTTTATTAGCGCGCTCATGATTAATTGAGAACTCTGCAAAAATTAATTATTTCCGGGACACATTACTTGTAAGTTTCAACACATAATGGCTCTATATTCCCTTTACAGTTTGTTTGAGTGAGTATTGCAGTCAAGTTTAGGCATGAATTTGAAAAATAAAAATAATAAAAAAGTAACCAAAATAAAGATAACGAACTCAATAGCGAAGACTTTGAGACTTCTTTATATTTTAGGATTTTTTTTGTGGATGGGGCCTGAATGACAGGCTGGTCTCAGAGTCAACAAACGAAATTTGTGACATACAATAGACACATGAACTAATGAGCTCAGTTGATCTTCATCAAAGATATACTTAAGTACAATGAGCAAACTATAATAGAACTATTCCAATAAAAGAACTATGTAGTCTGTGTATTAATTACCTGAAAGTATTTAATGTGAAGCATTTGGGACAAATTATAGAACAATCCATATCTAATGTTGTCGCATTATGTCAATTAATTGAATCTTTCGAATTGATGATCTGTTTGGAGACTTCAGAATGTTTGTATTGGATATATATTCCTCGATACGGGTACTTAGAGATCTTTTTATTTGTTAAATGTAGCAAGAAATATTATCAAAACAAAGAGATTTTTATAAATGTTTGCCATATGTGTCAAGTTCATAAATAAGTCATATATGATGGATATTTTATAAGAATTTTGACAGATTTGTGATTTAAAATTCAAAAAATTATATCAATATTTTAAGGGCGTTTTCGGCATTGCAGAATTAACTAATAAGTAGTATATAAATATCTGATTATTCTATTTCTCGACTACTTCATATTTTTAAACCCTCCAAGCTAATAATATCTATATAATGTTTGCACACGTTGAGTTCAGTTTATTATTATTATTATTATTATTGGTTTACAGGCTACATGAAGGTGATCCAGAAACAGGCAACTCCCCTTTAATAGCATAGGAAGGGGATTGAAAAAGAGGGGATGCGGAAGGTAGAGCAAGGTAGCGAAGGGTTAACTAGGGCCCCCGGGCTATGGTTTAAGGATCCTACCCGGTGTTTCACCTAAAGAGATGCAGGGGAAAACCTGCATCAGGTAGGTCGGGCATTGGGTACTATTCTCACGCCCTTCCGAATGACGGGAGACGAGTTTGCTGTGGGGTCGCAGCATTCCCTTCTCCGTGTCTCCACCAGTTTCAGGAGGAAATTGGTCGAATGATCCAATGGGATCAGCGGACAACTCTTGCCATATGCCCAAGCCCTTTGACCCCAGTACATATACCTCCCAAAATAGGTGAAGGTGTCTAAGTTGAGTTCAGGTGACTTATTTTTTACATATTGGTTCTAAATGTTTACAAAATGTGAGAGAGAGTTCTCTCCGTTGAAAATGTGAGGTAGCATGATGAGGTAGATTAAAATATTCCGATGTGACAAATCGCACAAACTAGATGACGAATCCGATATAACTTAATATGAATTAAAGGGTGTAATTTTACGTCCTATTTATCCAATAATAAATAATATTTAAATCACTTTCAAAAACAAGAAAACAACGTTTCGGTACTTATTTGTACAGATTTTAATCCTGTCAACAAACATTGATAGACCTCGTATTAACAAGAAAACAACATTTTACAAAATATTATAGTAGCACTATAGTACTAAAAAAGATGATAGTGAGTGTTCTCAGTTGTGTACATTATTCTTTTGAACGTTGTTTTAAGAATAAAGTCTGAAAGTGGTCAAAATATAATATGAATATATAATTAGAAATTGCTATAAGTGTACCTTGAACTTATGTATACAAAATAGACACCTACCCAATCTTTTAATTGATACATGATCATTAATCACAAAAGAGACTTTGTTATTAAGTCTATAGAGTAAAAAATTATCGACTTTACCATGAAGGAATCGTACATGAAAATTCGATATATTTTAAATTATCTTTAGCTTTTAAAATATATTTCATTAATTTAAAATTTTATATTTATTAGATTAAAAATAATCTAAATTTTACTCTAATGACATTAATAATTATTTTATATTGTTAATGTTTATGAATCTCGCAATGAACTCTTAAAGTCGAAACGAAACGTTGTCTGTCTATACGCCGATGGCTGGACTATTTCTGCGAAGAATAACAAAGTAGTCATCAATTAATGATAAAAATTAGAAAAGCAGTGTTGGGGGCGGTGACGGAAGGAACATGCTTCACTGCAACGATACATTATATATTCTTTTTATAACACTTCTTATAAGGAAACCTGAAATTCGTTAATATTTCTGTTTGAAAAGCCTATAGCAAAATAAAGAGAATTTGTAAATGATTAGAAAAGTTAATGTGGGCGCCAAATATTGAACGTTTGCACTAACAATAGCTTTCTTAAGAAGAAGTATAATTACGAAGAAAATGTGACACAGAGTACACTCGGAATGAATAATCACGATTTTTTTTATGTAAATCAAATATCGGTCGTCATTTAACGTTATTATTACTGCCGTATAATATTGTCTTTTCAAGGTAGTTTCTACGACTGTATTTCGTGATCAAGGAATTTCCTTTTGATAAACCACCGTTTTCCAAAAAAGAGCTTATTTCATTATTCACAAAAAGTTTCAGTTTCATGGTTCATATTTTTAAAAATTAATCTGCTTACCAAGATTTAATATAGTTCGTATGTTTATTTCATTACATTTATTATAGATAAACAACTTTAAGTTTTGTAATGTAGAAAAAGAACGCGAGTAGAAGCCTATTTGGGAAGTCGTAATTTCGCCCTGTAATATTTGGAATTGCCACTGCATACGGAACTAGTAGGAAACATGTGAGATGGAACGTCCTGCAACTAAAATATTTCCTATTGGCTGTAATTGTTGAAATGAAAGCCAATGGGTTGTATTGGAAATTGACGCCAATCGGCTGCTGGATTTAAGTAAGTGGGCTTAGGATTCTTACCGAAGTTACGTGTGAGCTGATTTTGAGGCGGAGAGATAGAAAATGATGAGTCACCGGCAAGAGTTGATCTAATATCAGAAAATTGAGAGCTGCTCTTGAGACCTCAGGAGATTCACGACTTCTTGGTAGGAGTATAAATATTTCTGTCCCGAGACGTCCATGATACAGCGCGATCAGTCCAACGCGCCAACGAGGATCAACAGCAAGTGGCTCCAGACTATCAGCACAAAACAGACCACAACCAAACCCCGCCAGACACTGCAGCAGCAGACCTCGTCGGTATCGTTCACTTTAATTTTATAGATTTCACTTAGCCAGACCCATTGTGATAAATTACATTTCGTCTTTCGTTCACCCCACATGTGACCTTTATTTTTAATGAGACTCAATAGAAATTTATTATTGCGTTTTTCATTTTTGTATCATTTAATTCTATTCACTTGGTCATATTTTATTGTTATTAAATTCATATTTCTAAATCAAGTCTTTTCTTTTATATTTAAAACTCTCATGTTTAATAAATTAAACTTTTTTTAATTTGTCGCTCAACTGTCGCCCAACTGTTGCGCATAATAACTAATATTAAATATTATTAATATGTAGTAAAATTAACCTCACGACCCCACTTAATTTTTACAGTTTAATGAAGATTAATGTTCTGTAATGAAAGTCGTGTGGGTTTGCTTTACCCCACTCGGATTAAACGTAATTCTCCGGGTAGAAAACAAATTTTGTTTTGCTTTCTTCGTTTCCCCAAGCCTTAATAGCCTTTTTGAAAACAGAGTGATTTTTAATGAAAGGAATACTGACTGTGGACAGTGGTGTTGTCCATATGCTGTAGAAGAGGAACCACACACAAGCGGAGACAGGAAGGAAAGCGACGAGTTATGGCGATTGAAATCTCTCTCCGTCCATGGATAACAATTATTTCACTGCAATTAAATGCCGTCAGTTAATAAATCATTAGTAGCGACCGACACAAACTTGAAACAATTTACATACGCATTTCGGGCCGAAAGTTGCGACAGTTTGACTGATGGCCATTGTGCTCTGTTGGTGAATATTTTGATTTATTGTCGTTTATATGCAGTGCATACGTCCATTTGCTTTAACAAGATCAATGCTCGTTAGGGGAGAGTCACTAGATAGCGACTAACGTGATACAGCTGAAAGCTAAACAGTTACATTGGTAGTTTTTGAAGGGATGTTCCAAATAAAAGCCCATTTTTTATATTTGAATTTGAGACGTCGCTGGAATATAGAATGTACATATGCTAAATAAGCCGTGCGACTGTTGATTAACAAAAGTGTATAACTAGTAATAATTTACTAGTTTTCTAAGAAGTGTAGATATTTTAGAAACTCTTTTCCTGTGGATCTGTAGAATGGGAAATTTGCTGTGTGAAATAATTGGGGTACTTTTTGTGTCTGTTGAATGTTAAAGTCACTAACAAAATATTGTATTTACATTTGATTTTAATGTACTATTAATAGTTTTTACCACTTTTTTTTAGATTTTCTTATTAATTTACTTTTACCGATTTCAGAACAAATGCATTTTAAAATTTGACTGCATAAATTTTGATATATGTACAGTATTAAAATATGTTTGCAAAAAGTTCATATATAATTTGCATAATTCGAATTCTCCGTAATTCGTCTAAAATTAACACCACAACTTCTTATATTACCTAGTTACATTTTATTCTATCCAAATATTATATATCTTGCAAGTTCAAATGGATATAAATAGAATGGGAATGTATAATATAAGACGATAAGGCCCACGCTACATTTCAGCGGTTCACAGTGACGTGAGACGTTCGTGCTCTTGACCTAGGACACTTCCTTTGTCAGGAGACTTACTCGCTGTTTGTATTTTCTCGCACTTCCCTTCCGCAGCTTAGTATTTACGCTGCCTTCACAAGGTCGAGCACGATGAACTAATGACACAATGGCTTAAGTTCCTGCAAGGAACAGCTGTTTTACTTACAAGGTCTATTGATTAAAGTAATCTTCTCTCATATAATGCCCATATAATGTTATAAATATTAATAGTAATAAAATCATTTTGCAGTTTCCAATTTTTTTATTCTTCAATTGGAAACCATTCTACAATGTCTTCATAATTTTTTAAGTTGGAATTTTTAAAAAGCTACATTTAACACTTGCCAATAATAGTATTGTATAATAGAAAACTATAAGTTTTATAAAAACTTGGTCAAATTACAATGTTGCCGATACTGGTATTCTTCACAGTCCTTCTTATTCTTATAAACTGAAGTCAGACGAATACGCATTAATAACATCACATATTTACAAAAAAATAGTGTTTTACATCATTCGACAAGTGGTAATTTTTAAGATATTGGGCTTTTAAAGAATGATTGACTATGCCGAAAGTTTTCTAATTGAAGAAATAAAACTATATGGAGACTGAGAAAAACTTTTTATTAATACTAAATATATCGTAAACAGACCAATAATACTCAATATTCTAAATATCAAATAAAATATTGAAGTTTCTACTTTCTGTTTAGTTGAAATTTATATAAAAACTCAGACTAAATTTACTCTGCTGACAGATGGTGTCCTCCAGAAATAATCCAGTTATATCACAACTAAATGCGAAATTTGGCGGTACGAAATCAAAGACAAAAAAATTAACTTTTTGGAAAATTAAATATACAAGGATAAACTGAAACTAATGGACTACACCTGCTGTGAGAGAAGCTTAAGAACGTTACAGACAGGGTAATAAAACCGCGGTAATTTGGCGTGGCTTGGGTTGATCTAAAGTCTTTGAGATTCGGTGACATCGGGTTGTAAGCGCACATGGCGTTTTCCCAAAAACATCGGTGGGGTGTGGTGAATGGCTCCTCCCAAAGAATGAAGATATATTTTTGATTGGAGAAGATCGGTCTCCTTACCGAAGAAAATGAAATAATGGAGTGGGAAATAGGAATTTCATTTTGTTTCTTTTTGATTAAGTCCTTCAGCTTTCACATACTTTCTTATTTACCCTTTGTCACCAATATCCCAATTAGAAGTTATTATACTTTAGGCAAGACATCTCAAGATTTGGGTGTATGAAATTCCACGACTTATCGTCCACTTATCGCATCACTATGAAGCCTAGTCTGGTGTAGGCCTATAAGATAATAAATTTCATATTAATTAATTGTACAAGTATCATGTAAAAAATTCAGTTGATCAAAATTTTAAAATTTAAAGAAAACAATTTGAACCAGAAAATTTCTTTATTCAATTTAAGGAAGTACTTACTTTGAATCTTCAGGCTCCTTATGGTGAAATGAAGAAAGGTAGGCATTAAAAATAAGATGTCAAGATAATAAACACGTGTTGACAACGAGGTTAGTGTCTAATTAAGTACTGTACTGATGTAATACAAATTAGTATCAGGGAAACGCCAGGGCCCCAGATAGTTTTGTATTACCCCTTTCTGACGTATTTGTTTAATATCAGATAACTAGAACTATTAAAATGTTACTTCACTGACTGTTCATATACAACGTATATAAAAAGTTCTTCTTTTTTTAATAAATAACTGTTAATTTTTTTGTCGAAGGTTATAATGATATAAGTCTGGGAAACAAACATTCAATCATCGCGCCTTAACGCTTGGAGCCTTATAGGTGTTTAATGAGTAATTACATTTTTTGTTAAAAGTACAAACAGTTGGCTGGTGCTTAATGCGATTAATAGTATAAATTCATTCAACTGATCTAATTTGAGTATGATTAATCTAAAGAAGGAAAGAAACTATTGAAGCTGGTTTCATTAATTTTCATGTAACATGAATGTCCCAAAATTTAATCGGATTATCAGGAAATTTTAGAACACAGGATAAGAAAAGACAGGCCGGCATTAATCGCATTTAGTAGATTTAGAAAAAGCCTTTGATAATTTTAACTGGAACAAAATATTAAGGATTTTGAAGAGGACAGGAATAAAATATCACGAAATAGGGCTTATCCTTAACCTCTACAGAAGACAGTCAGCAGTAATTAGAACTGAAGATCAAGAATAGAAATCTGAAATCGTCCATCATGTTTTACTTATATATAGAACAGGCGATGAAGGACGTTAAAACGGAATATGGAAAATAAATCACACTCAAGTTCAAGAAATAAAAACCCTACGGTTTGCGAATGGTATTGTAGTATTAGGGTATTCAGAAAAAGGCTTGGAAACCATGATAAATGGCATGAACGTAGTCCTAAAAGAAAGAGTTCAATACGAGGATAAATAGAGGGATAAACCTAGTTAATGGAGTGTAGTATGGGAAACAGTGGAATAACAAAGGGTGTTAGATTGGAAAGGGATATTTTTAAGGAGGTTATGGAATTCTGCTAATTGGGCAGCATAATAACTAGGGATGGTAGAAGTATAGTTCACAAAGAGTAGGATAGCACTGGTAAGGGAGGCTTTCACAAAAAAGAGGTATTTACTTACTGGTAATATAAGTGTAAATGTTAGGAAATCATTACTAAAACTGTTCGTACGGAGCGTTATATGGGAGCGAAACGTGGGTGGTAGGAGTTGCAGAAAGGAAAATATTACAAACCTTTGAAATGTGGTGCTATAGGCGAATGGTAAAAATCAGATGGGTGGATAGAATCATTAATGAGGAAGTTCTGAACAGAATAGGGGAAGAGCGAACAATTTGGAAAACTTTGACCAAGAGATGGCCACGTTTTGAGACATGAGGCTCTTGTAAAAGTAGCATTAGAGGGAAGTGCGTGGAGTACGGACAGAATAGGGATGGATTACGTGAAGCAATTTAAGGAGGATGTGGTAGCTATGTATAAATGAAAAGGTTTGTGCAGGTTAGGTTATATTAAAGGATAGCATCAGACAGTCTTAGGATGGAATACCACAACTACAAAGCTGATCATTTGACTAATTTATTTTTAAAAGAAATGTTGTCACTTTAAATATATATTTTTGTTCAATGTTTGTCTCCAATGTTTGCAACTCATTTACATGTCCTTTGAACCTGATCAAGTGGCAACTTGAGGACAAAACGTTGAAGTGGCCATTTGAGTTATCTTTATAAAAATGATTATGATTTTTGCTAAACATTTGTGTCGTTAATGAAAGGAAAATTAATTGGGATGCCCTATAATCTTATAATTAAAGTGATAAGAAGGAAAACTCTAAATACTGCAAGTACGTCTCTACTCTACGCATCGCAGTAGGAAGCTGATTCAACGGCTTCATGACCTTCTTATCTTTTGACGATGAAGCAGCACTTATATAAGAAGCTTACTACATTACCCTCAATAAGCTACATGCCGTGGGTAAAGATCTGCGTTTAATGATATAGCACTATTTAAATTTTGTAAACGCAGATACTCAAACATAATTACAGTATATTTAAAGTTTACTGGCGCAGGCAAAATTAATGAGTGTAGATTATTACCAGTAGTGTGGTAACTAAAATATTTAGAATTATGTTATGAGGAATACCTTCATCTCGCCTGATCACTATTGTATGCATATATATATATATCTAGATAGTTAAGATTATCGTATAAGACGTACATAAGAATATGATATTATAATGGTATTTTGTAAACGGAAATCCGTAACATTTATGGATATATGAAGATTCAGTGTTAGCCATATGCGTTTATTAGTCACTTTAACTGCGGCTCATTCATTATAGTTACGATTAGTCAGTTCAGACACTTCATAACCGACCCAAATTACAAAATTTGTTTGATCGTTTAATGTCGACATTTTTTTCGCAGTTTTTATAAAATGAATTTATTTCAAAGGTTGCTTTTGGCAGCTTCAAACTGACATATTCATCCTAAATACTAATACAATAGTATACATATCCTATCAGATACAATTCAAGTCTTAAATTATTATTTTTTAAATATATAATATGTACTTTTTTAAAAGATATAACAAAAACCTTTACGTACCTATTCTTAAGACAAATCTACTTTAATAACATTATCAGTACAACGTACTTCGTAAAATTTTAAATGCTTGTAAATTAGCCGCTTTGTCATTTTTTAAATTTAAATATTACAACGTGTCGTCTCTGATTTGAGACTTCTTCAGGTTTACATGTGGGATTGTTTGGAGGAAATCCTCTTCAGTAAAATAAATTCAGGACAAATCTAAAAAAACATGTGAATTGAAATGGCTATTTTGAATAGTATAAATGTATATTCGAATTTAAATGTTAAAGTCAAAGTGAAGTGAAGAGTTCAGTTAATATAATTCCTGTAGTGTTTCTCTTTTTTCTATCAGGGGAATAGAAATTTTAAAGACCGATTATTTTTAGATTAGGAATATTTATGTTTAAGAAATTTCCTTTGTATCTGCCATCGGGCTTGCGCACAATTGTAGAGTAACAAAATTTTCGGCCGTAGGAGTCATGGAGTGAGTCTCCATTTACAGCTAAAATTTTACCTGGAGAAGTTTCCAATCAGAGACGAAACGTTGTAATATTTAAATTTAAAAAACTGACAAAGGGGCTGATATAATTAATTTATTATATACTTAATTGCCAGATAAACTAATTAATTATAATGTTTGTGTTATTCAACACGTCATCTGGTCAAAACTGGCTGAAAAAATTAGTAAAATTTAAAAAAATTATAATTTCATTTATAAAATTTGTTCAAAATAAACAGTCTGTGAAATGCTTAATAAACATAAACATTAAATTAAAAAAAACAACTGTGACCGTCAAAGGGTTTATTATTATCCCTTCATCATTAATTGTTAATGTTGAATTATGCACCTATTTTCTGACAAATTTGCAATTTTAATGTTTATTTATTAAATTATGAATGCCAGATTAATTTGAATATTAAAGTTTTGTGTGTCTTGAAGCCGCATTTCCGTTCGGCGTATAGTAAACAACAGAGATTTTCTGTTTTGAATGAGCGAGCCGGTCATCCGCGACGGCAATGTTTACTTTCGCACAGTCGTTATCGCGTGCGTCCTTGGCGCGCAATTAAGCCGCTGGGTTTGGGCATGAATGGCTCTACTCGTACCTGTGCGGCCTTGAACTTGGCGTAGTATTTGTGTCACAAGCCTGTCGGCGCGTGACTCACGTAGCAAGTGCGCCGGGAACGTGACGAGGCGGCAAAAGCTCGCTCCGGATTCCGAAGCATCGAATTCTTCCGGGATTTCTTGCCCGAGGCCCGCGAAAAAAGGGACAGTCTCTTTGTGTCCGAGGCGCATAGCGCGCGCACGTGCCTGCCACCCGACCTGTACACACTGTTTTTATTGCGGGCCTGCACAAACAAACAATACCAGACAGCTTGCGGGAATCCACGGCACAATTCCTTAACGGTAGGCACGTACACAAATCGCTATTTCTAGATTCATTCTGAACTGATTTATGGAAATGTCTCAGCAAGTCAAAACGTCGAATACATCACCCTCGTTGTCACTTATTTAAACCCTTATTTAAGGTCCATTAGTTTAATTTCATTATCATAGTATATTTAATTTAATTAAAATAGTTAATATTTTTATATAGTAGTATCATACTACAAGGAGAAGAAATAAAAACCCTACGCTTTGCCGATACTATTATAGTATTACATGTGCCAGAACAAGACTTGGAAACCATAATAAATGGTAAGAACATGGTCCTGGAGAAAGAGTTTAATATGAAAATTAATAAACGGAAAATGAAGGTAATGGAGTGTAGTATGGGAAACAGTGGAATAACAAACGGTGTTACATTCGAAAGGTATATTTTGAAGGAAGTTAAGGTATTATGCTACTTCAGAAGCGTTATAATAACTAGGGATAGTAGAAGTATGGTAGACATAAAGAGTAGGAAAGCACAGGCAAGGAAGACTTCCTCAAAAAATATGAATTTATTTACGGGAAATATAAGTGTGAATATTAGGAAATATTTGCTAATAATGTTCGTATGGAGTGAGGCGTTATGTTGGTGCGAAACGTGGACGGTAGGAGTTGCAGGAAGGAAGCGTTTGAAACCTGGCGTTATAGGAGAATCAGATGGATGGAAAGAATACACCGGCAGTGCAGGGGAAGAGCGAACAATTGAAGGGATAGATTATTAGGTCACGCTTTGAGATGTGAGGTCTTGTAAAATTAGCATTAGAGGGAAGTGTGTGGTGGAAGAACAGGAGAGGGAGGACAAGGATGGAATGAGCGAAGTTGATTATGCAAGATAGGTTAGCATGGACTAGTGTTAGGACTGAATACCACAACAAAAATAAGTATCACAGTGGCTACCATTAAAAGTAGCCATTAAAGGCTAACCTTTAATAGGACGTAACTCTCTTAAGGTCATCAAAGAGAAAATAAATTAACGAAGCATTTTCGATGAAATATTTATATTTCATCAGAAGCTTTCGGCAGTAATGGCCATAGTCATTTGAAAAATCAAGTTGCAACACTTAGAGACATGAATGAGCCATTACCTTGAGATCACGTAACATTTTTTACGCTGTAACCGTTAAACCCTGCATCACTTCGCTCTATGAGTGATGTAAATAGTTTTAGTTCTAATTTCTATTGTAAGTTAGGTTGAATGCTTGTGGACGCCTGGACGAGTTTGTGAAAGTGAGGGACGTGACGACCGAGAATTTATGGCCAGACCCTTCAGGAGGGTCAGACAATAGTAAAAATTTGGACAGTTTCGCTCGGGACACAGGGAGCAAGGAGTTAGCTGCTGCTTTCTGATGCCAAGACAATATTTATACCGTCATCCGATCTTCCAGAACGTCGTTCAGCGTAGTCAACAGCTAACTTAACCAGTGACACCTGGCAATATCATCGAGGAAATAAATTAGTCGCTTCAGTTGAATATTAAGAAAGCGTTTTGGTCCAAACAATTAAGTGGGAAGATAATTCACATGAAAATCTATCAGATAGCATCATTGTTGTGGTATTAAGACCTAAGACTGGTCTGATGTAAACTTGCTGTCGGCAGGGTTAGACCACTGTTGTACTGACCCCCTCAATTGTATTGTTGGTTTCCAGTTGAAACTGCCAGTGGCTGGAAATTTCTAATGGCATTATTGTAAAATACACACGGTGTTTCTTTAACAAAATGTTCTACTGTGGCAGCTCTTGAATTTTTAAAGTTATGTGCTACATCACCTCAAGGAACAATTTTTACGAGGATAATTCTTCTTCTTCTTCTTTTGACGTTACAATGCATTGAGGGCCTGGGCCTACCTGGGCGGTTGCGGACTGTCATCTGGCATGCCACATTCCGAATTTGGAGTGATACTTGGTCAGTGTATCCATTCTCCAGCGGCCTTAATCTCGGTCCTCGCGACCATGACACGAGGAGAATTACATAACATATTAATAATACTACAGCAGCTACAGGGTTGATAATACTCCACGACCCGTAATGTGTAACAATTCTTATTTAGTGTGCAGAACGTGTGATAGGAACGAATTATTAAAACTGTACAACAAATATAAAATCAAAATGGAACAAATTCCTAACACTAAAGTATTTTGTCTTCATACATATTTTGTATAAAGAAAGTTAATTTTAGGAAGAAGCCACTTATTACGCAATATTGTATGCAGGATCGTGAGGTAATTTTCTCAAAGTTCTGAAAGTCTTCGAAGCGCCGCACGTTAAATGTTGATTAATTCAAATAAACCACAAGTCCATAAATAGTAATCTTTTTATTAATTCGTCAAATAAATTTATCAGACACTCAACAGTGGACTAAAGGTGCAGGTAACGACGGAAGACGGTGAGTAAATTGCGTGACTAGCAAAGTTCAGGCACAATTAGAACAATCAGACATTGTGCTTCAGATTGTCAACTATTAATTTTTAATTAATATTTTTAATTTTTAAGTATTATTCATATTATGACATGTAGGGTTTAGTGCCTCGTGATGTTCGTAGTCCCGGAGGATCCGTCGCGGTGCTTTACCTGGTTTTCCTGTGTCCTACGACCTTCTACCATTCTCCACTACCCTTGGTCAACATCCTTGGTCTTGCTTCACTTTGTATTACCCTACCACTAAATTGGCTACCAAGTCTTCCCATTAAGTCTTGAATTAATTTTGGCCGAAAATGGCTTAACATTTTTGAGGAATGTCTCCAATAAAATATTTATCATTCATAACTATATTGCAGTGAATCTTGGATAATTGTAAGTTAAAGGGGTTATAATTCGAACTAGGCAAACTTTCGTACAAAGACAATACCATAGAATCGAACACAGTTTTCCATGTGTGTCGGACATAAGTAAATAGATAATATGATGATATAGTCGAAGATTGCATGGATAAAGGTCTTTGTAAGCGGAGTAGTGTTTTGGGTGATATGAACGAAAACGGGACCGAGGACATTTGATCATGTCGACTCTAGATATTACGCCTTTACGGAAATTGTGGACTAAATTAGTCATGCAGAATAAAGCACTACCAGGGGTCGCCAAGATTACTATTTTTGTGAGTGGGAAACTAAGGGATCAAAACTTATTGGTCTGTTTTGCTCAACGTGCGAACCAGTCTTTTAGAAAGGGGAGGAATTACCTAAAATATTTGTAGCTTGAAAATAGAGCAATTAGAATTACAAAAATGTAGGAAGAGTGAGCTTTTATGATTATGAGTTGTAATATCGCAATAGTAAATATTGAAGAGGAGATTCTAAATTCCTTTAAATTGGACCGCATTTATCCAGTTAGTCGGTGGCCTATATATCAAATGACAGTCCACCTAATTGATTGTGGTGTCGTACTTTCCAGTTCGTAACTTCTTTTGTACGTAGGCCCATTGAATCTACGTTTTATCTGCCATTTCAGATTAATTATTCTATTCGTTAGGTCTATAGATCGGGTCCATCTCCTCAAGAAGTCATTATTTCTTAGGTGATCTATTTCTATTCATAATTCGTTACGCTGCTTCTATTTTCCGAACAATTCAGATAATTTTCATCAAAGGTTTCGAGTCGTAAGGATTAGTGGGATTACACTCAGGTCAAATAATGTATTTTCTTATATAATTTCACATTGATTAAAATTGCATAAGTGTAATTATATAGAACAATTCACGTTTCTCCTTTTCTTATAACGTGTTTGAATAGTAAAATTTTCAGCTCCTGCCACCTAGAACAGAACAAAAAGGGCCATAAATATTTATTTCTCTGCAATACTTAAGTATAATTCAGCGTTTCTTCTACAATAGTATATCTCATCAGGTGCTAATAAGTTCGTTGAAATACGAGGCATGATCAGAAACTAAGAATACTGTGACCGTAAAGGACAATATTTTTTTGGTTTCTGAGGAACACTGGTTGTATGGGATCTCCTGACGGTGAGCATCTTAGGAACATGGTAGTACGCAAATTCACGTTGTAGTGTCCAGTAGCGTGAAAGAATCTCGTGAACTCGCGAAATAAACAATCGAAATGATTGAAGATGTTTCGTGGATGGCTAAAAACGAAAGCCGTCACAGTAGCGTCACACCAATTTCTCTTCTGTCATAAAATTAAAAAATCGTGTCCTTAGGGAATGCACTGAGTTATTGTGAGACTTAGGGAAAAAATCAGAAGGAACATTCAAAACAAAAGGACGGGAATGCTGACCATCGGAGTGTGCTATATGCACCAAAACTGCTGTCCTCACACAGCCATAGCCACCAAGACGCTCTTGGACTCATTTGGTTGGGATATTTTGAATCACCCCACGTATTCCCTTGACTTGGAGCAGTCACATTTTAATCATTTCACATCCCTGAAGGCACACACGGGGGAATTAAATTTTCAACCTACGAGCAGGTGTGGAGGAAAGAGCTGGCGAGAGAGTTTTTCCAGGAGGGCATAAATAGGCTATCCATATGCTTGGAACATGATGATTATGTGGAAAAATAATCAATAAGAAAATCAAAAAATCCTGTACTTTTTAATACGCTTTTTTTATAAAAGAATGTAAATATCTAGTCCACTTACTTTTTGAACATGCCTCGAACATGTGAAACTTAACAAAATAATTAAGTAGGAAATATAGCATCATTGATATTGCTGATAGAGTTGGGGTGGATTTGAATATTGATAGGGTTAAGGTTTAGTTTAATACACGCAATTTCAAAACTAACTCTAGCGTGATACTTGTGTTCAATTACTACATGGTCATAGGAATTTCTAAGCTCCAATTATTTTTATTTTGGCAAAAGTTGTGTTGGAGTTGAGTTTTTCTTTTTGATCCTGGAATTTACTCCCGTCGTCTTTGCGTTTGAGCGACGCGAGTTTCTGTGTTCCCTCAGGTGGGTCGCCAACTTCTAATCCCTTGTAATGGTGCCAAAAGCACGTCTTGGGACTATGGACTCGCGACGAGCAACAGTCCTGTTTCAATCTTTATAAATTTCAGTTGTGCAGAAATATGCGCGTTGCTCGCAGTGAACAACACAGTAATGTAGTAATGAGGCATAATTTTAAAAGCCTGGTTTGTTAGAACATTACGTAGTTGAAACCAAACCAAGGTCAAGCTGATATTAACTACAGTAATTCCCCGTCCACTGTGCATATTTATTCCTTTTATAGGTCTGCGGGCTGGATTGTTAGGGAGAGCTAACTCTAATAATTAAGTTAGATTGACTTGAAAAGGAATATAATGAAATCACGGAGAAAAACAACGGATTTTTTCTCCTGCTTACCAGCAGTTCACTACACGTTATGCGAATATTGACTTGACTAAGTTTTATTGATGTTTAGGATTAAAAGTAGAGACTAGAGACTAATTTGAGGATTGAGACTTGGAATCGATCCAGCAGATAAAAAGTTCACAGACGCAGACACCAGAATTGATCTCTAGGAAACAAGATTTTTTAACGCAAATAAGTCACATAAATTTGTAAATGTATTACATTAATGCCAAATAACACACTACAAACCCAGAGAAAATGATGCTATATATTGAAAATTTCAACTTTAATTTATGAATAAAATGTGTAACATTAATTAGCAATAAATTAGTAATTCATTAACTATTATATGATCACTGTCCTCGTTTCCTAAATTAGTTCAAATTTACGGAACAGGATACCGGCGTTGCATAACGAAATGCAGGCAACAGCCACAGCTACGTAAGTTTAGGACTCGCTAATACGCAAGCTCACCGTTTGAGAAATCCGTGACGTTGCGGAGTTATGCAAAGCCTGTTGACAACTAGAAGCGTTTCTTCCTCGCCTGCCGTGTGCTTATAAGTACATTCTCGCAGTCCACAGGAATATGTATCTATTCCTCAGATTTGCCAATTTTTTTAAAAATTGCACTTAAAAGTATGTGTAAAGTAAGTAATCAGCAAGAAATACCTAATTCGATCTTTTCGCAGAGGAAAAGCAAATGCGTCAAAAAATACAGAACTGAATTATTCACAGTTCTTTCTATTTTGTATACTACTCGTACAATAGAGATAAAAAATTATATTTCATCTCATAAACGTGGAATGAAAAGTAATTAGAATTTTCTCGTTGCGTTGTAAGTGGATTTTAATGTACATTTTTTAAATACCAATTAAGGTTTATTTACATTAATCGTGTGTCAAAAAATCTGAAATTCATTTAACTCAAATGCTTATTACTTTGACCGTCATTTCACATAGGAGAAGTCAAGGCGGAACGGGATAGCGCGGTAAAACGGGATACCCTATTTCTTTACTGGATAGGGCTGAAGGCTAGTAAATAGTGGTGGAACATTGTAACTGGTCAATGACGAAGTCCTGGCCAAGTTTTGACTTCATCTCGTAAATGAACCCTTGTTTTAGCGTCTTACATCTGTGACTTTATAATTTTTGCAGCATTTCGATAGAAAGTAATTCGCAGATCTCCCAGTTTTTTAACTCTTTAATGGTGTATATTCGTAAACTAGGTGCCTTTAAATGCATATAAATTACGTGTAAGGTTTAAATCTACTGGTATTAAGCGTGCGGGGCAGAACAGAGTACTACTGTATAAGGCAAAATGTGTTCCTCGAGAAAAAAAAGGAGAACCTGAAAGACTCACCTTATAAGAATAAGTTACAGAATTCTGTACCCAAAGAAAGAAAAGGAACGGAAAAAGGGGAAAAATGTTAGAAAAGAATGTGAAGTTGCAAAAAAAGAATCGTTTTGCTAAAGTAAAAATTGATAAAGCGATCAACCGTACGCTAAATAAGTATAAGAAAGAAAATACAAAAGGTGTTAAGATTTTTATTAAATTAAATTTTATTGCACTAATTTTAAATGCAAAACTTAATATTACTAACAGGAAATGTGTAAGTTTTTGTTTTTAAAAATTCACCGAAAATCTAAATTTGTTGTTTTAAGATATATTGATATTAGATTAAGTAGTAGTAGATTAAGTTAATGTTTTACACCTTTATGAAATTGTTTTACTTTTTCCATAATTTTACAAAAATTGTTAAACAATAATAACAGCAAAATTCGTAAGTTTTTAATAATAAACTATATAAACCTATCCTTTAATTATTGATCAAAATATGGTGAAACGTGAACTCTTTCCAAGAAGTCTAAATTTCAGTGAGCGCTATTGAACCTATTATGTCCTGATTCAACCATTCAGTATTTACTAAAAGGGCGTAAATTGTAATGTATAAAAATTACCAGCGTGTTTATTCCACATTATATTGTTATAAACAGCTCATTATTATTTCAGCTAGCTTTTTGCTGTAGCCAACATATGTACAAAAGTATTACTTTTCATATTTAGAGATGCCTCAGGGAGTTTTCTCTCAGGTATTTCTCTCGAGATTGATTGTGAGGCTTACGTTTGGGATGCCTCGCCATCCTCTCTGTTCTTTTTTTTTCAGACGGCCAACTGCCTCCTAAAACTGATGGCGACATGGAGATGGGAATGCTGCGACCCATCGTCTGAATTAAAATTTAGCTAAAACTGAATGACTCTAACGAGAATAACAGGAGTTTCTTTCAACAGGGTCTTCCTAAAACATGACCATTCAATGTCACCGTGGAGCTCCGTTACGATGTTTCGTAAAATAAAACTAACATAAAAATTTTGCTTACTGAAGTTGAGTAAGGCTGTTGAAAAATTAAAACATTCTTCAACCATGCGCAAGTCGAAAGATCCGGTTTAGTGGCGTGGAATGACGTCACCCCAAGTCACTGAGTTCTTTTCCAACACTTCTAAAATATAACCAGTATTATATTATTTTGTAACTTAACGTATATTGTAGTGACGGAAAAATTCTAATTAATATAACACAATTTATAAGTTGCCTGCATGGAGTTAACTTTTAATAATAAATACACCACAAAATAAAAGCAATATTCTTCAGTTTCGTCCTGGAAAAAAGGTATTCAATATTAGCTGAAATGGGAAGAGTAAATTGTTATGCACTTACGATGCCTAG
Source organism: Eucriotettix oculatus (assembly GCA_034510155.1). NCBI lineage: Eukaryota > Metazoa > Arthropoda > Insecta > Orthoptera > Tetrigidae > Eucriotettix > Eucriotettix oculatus. The sequence goes on from CM067376.1 coordinate 89,706,608, forward strand.
AGCAGCCACAAGAATGTATCACTCTCTGATAAGAAGATAAGATTGAAGACTAGTGATAAAGTATCAGCTTTTGTCCTGTAATGTTGGAATATTATTCTAGAAAAACTTGAACGCTTAGTATACTTTCAATATGAATTCATTGATGATATATAGGATTTGAATGACGTCTCAAAAAAGGATTCCAGTTGCACCAAAAAGTGATCTCACGTCAATATCTTTGTTGTAGAAGTAGTTACCAAATAACTTAAATTTAATACTGATACAATAATGGTGAGACAGCAATTCAAATATAAATTGTTAATTTACGTGTTTATGAATTTAAAGTTACAATCAATATAGCCTTTTGCGTAAAACAGAATTTTAAGAAAAAATAATATACTGCATATTAATACACTACATTGATTAACATATAAATATAGGACCACTAAAAGAAATACTATTACATCATAGGCTTGGGCTTTAAACGTCTAAAACGCGTTATGATTTATAAAGAAATTATAAAAATCCTTATGTTTCTTGTTGTTACACGCGAAAATTTTGATTACATTTTTGCATAATTATATAATTTACAGAAGGTTTATTTTAGTATAAAATCTTTCAGTTTTGTTAAATGACTGATCAATTTCCTAAACATTGCCAACACATTCTTGAATTTACAAAAACAGGATGATTCTCTTGAACCACCTGCAAATTTAGAAACTGTAATTTATTAGCTAGTGCCGAAAGTTTTAAAGATAAAGTAAGCTATAAATTATAAAACTCTGTAATGCTCATAATATTAACTCAATTTTTTTATATCTATATTTATTAATTTTGGGGGCATTTAGAATTTCAGGTCCTTTTAGAATGTTTGAGACTAGAGCGGAATCATGAAGATGAGAAAGACAGCATGTATGGATCCCGGCGCAATCTTCTTACAGACGACAGCCCCAGGACGTGACGAACACAATGGATTTAGGGGTTAAAACATACAGAAAATTTCAGCCAGATGTCCATTTCGCCAACAATTATGTGATACCTAAATTGAAGTGATTGACCAGTAGTCTGTGTTGAAAATTAATGCGACGAGTAGAGAATTAGAATTGAGTCAGTGATTGAGGGGTGTGGCTGTAGAATTTAAGTTTGAGGACCATAAAGATCAAAGATGAGAAAATTCTCGAGGAATTTTGTAATATACTGATACTTAAGAGCTTTCTCTTATGGATGGCCACACTCATGAATTCATGGTTGGCCAGTCAGATAAGTTATGAGTTTCCTATGTTAGCGATGATAATTTTAAGTACTGTGAAGAGTAGTGGGTATGCACGATGATAGTTGGGAGAATGCTCTGTGACATGGAAGGGTCCAGTCAACAGTGGACCATCGTCCTTCAAAATGTTAAAAGTGAGGAAATATGAGGCACCTTGGCAGGGCGCTTCATGACTTCCGTAGCAGGGGACATCGCAACCGGTGGCACCAGAAATTTGGACTTCAAGCGGGAGATTCAGCCTTCTTCAGTGCAGAATAGCATGGGCCAACTAACTGTAACCTACTTCACACCACACATCTATACCCGTAAATAAAATTGAAGTGTCTGTCTTTCTGTCTGTGTGTATGTTTGTCTCAATAGGCTCCGAAACGGCTCAACGGATTTCAATGAAAATATGAAACAGAGGATTTAACTTAAATATTAGTGCATATTTACTTTTACTATATTGTAGGAAATATTAATATAAATATGTTGTTGTTGTTGTATTCAGTCTTAAGACTGGTCTGATGCAACCCTCCATTGCGCAAGCCTGTACATTTTCACATCCTCCTTAATCGGCTTAGCGAATTCCATTTTTGGTCTCCCTCTTCTGTTCTTGCCCCACACATTTCCCTCTAATGCTAATTTTACAAGACGCTCATGTTTTAAAACGTGGCCTATTAATCTATCACTGCTCAATGTCCTCCACATTATTTGCTCTTCCCCTATTCTATTTAGAACTTCCTCGATAGTGATTCTATCCACCCATCTGATTTTCAGCATTCGCCTATAGCACCACATTTCAAAGAATTTTATTCTTTTTCTTTCCGCCGCTCCTATCGTCCTCGTTTCGCACCCATATATCGCCACGCTCCACACGCACATTTTTAGCAACGATTTCCTCATATTCACACTTTTATTACCCGCAAGTAAATTTCTCTTTTTCGCGAAAGCCTTCCTTGCCTGTGCTATCCTACTCTATATGCCTACTACACTTCTACCACCCCTAGTTATTACGCTCCCCGAGTACCAGAATTCCTTAACTTCCGATAAAATATCCCTTCCCAATCTAACACCCTTTGCTATTCCGCTGTTTCCCAAACTACACTCCACTACCTTGTTTTTCCCTCTATTAATACTCATATTGAAACTCTTTCTCCACCTTGTTCATGCCATTTATTGTGATTTACAAACCTCCTTCTGATTCCCCTAACACCACAAAATCATTGGAAAAGCTTAGGGTTTTTAGTTCTTCTCCTTGCAGTTGGATTCCTTTTCGATATTCCGTTTTAACTTTCTTCATTGCCTGCTCTAAATATACGTTAAATACATATATAAAGAAATTGCGGGTTGCCTGTACTGTTCATATGTTTATGCAGTGACGCAGTCTATCGAATTGTTGAAATCGCACAGTTATTAACGTATTGTTGGCAGAGAGCTAACTCCCTGAGAAATAATAAACTTCTTTGGATGGTCGATACGATGCATACGTGAATTGGTTTTTGTTTGTCGCGTCAGGTAAATTTTAATATTTAGTAATTACTCATTTTTATTGTTTCCGAAACGTATCATACATGTTCAAAACCAACTGCGAGTTATAAGGTTTGCTTGAAGCGATCATAAATAGATGATATCTTACTTTTTACATATTCAATTAATTCAACTTTATCAAAATTCTGTACCTGTTATTTCATTTTGAGGGCAAAATAAAAAGAACTATTTCAGCGTGAACGAAGTCGCGGGGCTTAGCTAGTCTTTAATAATTTAATAGAATATACATACATATATATATATATAACCTGCTCTTCCTAAGGTCAAATTTTGGTTGTACGTTGTAGTTAACTTGTCGAAAATACCGACGTATGCCTCTATATTGTAATTCAATTTATTACAACCCCGAGAAAGATATTCAATGAGATCTCAGGACATCTGACTGTGTCAAACCGTACGAGAAAGCCCACTTTGTTTCCGAACTTGGCTTTTTAGACTAGACCGAAGACAATGAAAGCATAACTTACCGGAACTAAATTACTCTGCTACACGGCCCATAAGCGGCGTGAGAAATGCCCTCATTTTCTTTTTTGATGCCCCATACTGGACAAATTAAGTATTTATGTATTATATGCAGTCTGCATTTAAATGAAAATTTGAGTCTCGTTCATTAATTTTCTCTTACTATTTAAGTTCTAAAAAAATAAAACAAAAAAAGTTTGTTCAATTTATAAAATTTAAGGCACACCCCAATAATATAGTTTCAAAAGCATTTTATAAGAAGAGAAGCGGTATAACCTTGAGTCAAGATTATACTTTTGGCCTTGGGTGATTATTCTTAATCTTATCTGTCCTGATAGTAAAATCTGGAAATCATCAAGAAACCAGTTTAGTTACCAAAAGATTTCACTATTACTTTAGAAATATTTACAGGGTCAGGTGTAATGAACAGTAATTTCATGCTACCATACGTGAATTTGTGTTTCATATTGAATACTAATATGACAAACGAAATAACCTCTGGTAAATAGTGTAGTGTACTAATTGCAGTTCAATTAATTGAAACTATAGATTAACTATTGCAAACGATTAGAATTGTGTTCGTGATGGGCGCGCAAAAATCGCTTGCATGTTATAATGTAATATTTAAAATATTTATTGACATAATGGCTGTATTTGGAGAGTAGAAGTAATTTTTTGGGAAAAAAACGTAAATGTATGTAGAAAAATGCTGACCGAAACTCAGATGAATCAAGTGGAGCCGGAAGGCCCTATCTTTCCAATGGTAAAATATGTTTTTCTGGAAAACTGTAATAGATACAGCAATGAAATTTTCACATTATGGACTTTGTTAGAAAGCAGAATATTTGATTTATTATAATTAGAATTTTAATTATTAGTTTCGTTTATCCATGATTAATAATTTACTTTTTTCCACACGCATACCATAAAGTTGAAAAATAACCTGTGAAAGTTTCAGTGTATCTATAACGGTTTCCGAGAAAAATGTACCTATTTTTAAATTGGCAAGATAGAGGATTCGGCTTAAGCAACTTGAAAGTACGTCAACTAACAAAGCAATCGAAATTTTAAGGAAAGCGTAAGAGTTTGGAATGGATGTCGTTTTTGTTGGTGTGGTATTTCAGAGACTGGTGTAATACAGCTTTCTACGTCAATATATCTTGTGTTAATTTTTTCATCTCTGCATAACTATTGCAGCTTCTAGCCTCTTCTATTTTTACCACAAACACTTCACTCTATTAGTAATTTAAGAACCTTTCGTATCTTAAAATGTGAACTACTAGTCGAATAGTTAAATAGCTTCCTCCTTAATGTGGTCTTCTCACAAATTCTATTCAAGACATACTTTTTTTGTATCGATGTACCCAGCATTCGTCTTGTAACCCTGATTTTCAAAGGCTTCTTTACTTTTGTGTTCAGAACTACAGATTTTTCCCAAATTTGGTCTTCATACAACGGCATGTTCCAGGCAAACACTTTTAGAAATGATTTCCTGGTATCCAACTTATATTAAATGTAAGCAATTTGTTTTGCGAAAGTCTATTCAACGTCTGCTATCTGCCATTTTGTATCTAATTTGTTTATACATAAATAATGTTTCGACAAAACCATATGATTTTAAACGTTTTATAATTATAATTTTACATATTGTGTTATAAATTGATCTAAAAACACTAGTCTGACTCGCTTACCTACTTACAGAGGACTTTACAATATTACATGAATACAAAAGGAATATAAAATAAAACCAACATAAAAACGCCCTATGGTCGGTTAGAATATTATTACGATTTTAAATATTTCACATAAAAATATTATGCTCCAACTGTTGGGAACATTGTAAACCTCTCTTTATATGCTAAGAATCTTTGTATTTATTTGTAAGACGTAATATTAGCCTATTCCTAATCAACTGTGATTATCACGAACGCGGTACTAGAAACCGATCACGAGATTAGTATACATTATTCCAGAATATAAGTTTGTAACTCTCTATCGGAAGATATAAAATATTTGGACAACCTTAACCTGTTCACTGAAGCCTGTAAAAATCAATTGATAAAAACCGCTTATTACTCGTTCTCTGAATTTATCTACCGATCTGTAAGCTATTAATGTCCATTTTCGTGCATTAATTATCAATCAGTGTCGTATAGATAAACTATGTATACTTATCGCCTCACTAATTGCCCTTGTGTTTTCTTTTGTTCGACAACATACATTGACGAGATCTGCTGCGAGCTTCTAAATGAGTCTCATAAATTGTAGTGTTTTTTTCTGAAGTTCGGTGTTAATATTCCAGTTCTGTATTGATTGTGAATTTGAATTTATTTTACATTCATTTTCAGATTACCTGAACGTTTCATTTCATTGTTTACAAGTTAACTTTAAATAATTTCTTATTATTGATTATATTTTCTTATATTTGTAGTTTATAGTACATACAGCGATATTATAAAGTCCATGAAACATATTAAAAAATCGTTATAGGTAAATGGGTAAATAGAACTTGACAAATGGTACAACACACGAAATAAAGACTCGCCGACAGGGGCTCCACCTACCGGTATTTGAGGGAAATTTGCATCAGTGGCTCATACAACAATATAATAATTATGAACGTCTGAAAGATTAAATTAATGTTTAAATTAATAAAATAATAAATTATTTTCGTTTTTCTTTTATTAATTGCCTGTTTAAATTTTAATGTTCTTTGGTTTTTTAATCATTGTATTATTTGGCTGTACTTTATCTTTGTAATGAAATAATTTTGTGTAGTGTTAACTTTAGTTCAACCTGAGGATTTCCCATATCAGGACCGAAACATGTATGTGTATTAAATTATTTTGTTTTACTAATAGTCTGTTTTCGGCCTCATTTAATCATGCAACAATATAAAACGGGTGGTAGGGAATTCATATTTCAACAACATGGAGTCCCATCTAACTTCCACAGTTCTTAATGTAACTTATTAGGAAGGAATCTCATGGTTTTAGGTCCACAATGTGGTGGGCACTGGAGTAACGCCAGGTCAGCGCCGCAACATGGCCTATCCAGCGTTATGGCAATGTCTCATTAAGGTAATCTTGTACACGACATCTCCTTGAAAGATAAAATCCATACTATCAAGTTGTTGCATGTGCCACAGTTAAGGAATTTTCAGCGACTACATTCGGTGGCAACTACGGTCGGTAATGTTTTCGAATTTAACTTACCGGCACCACGTTAAAAAAACTTGTGAGTCTTCCACGTACTATATCATTTGTTACGCTATATTTAAGTATTTACCTATACCGAATTTGTAAATTATTTGACGGACTTAATATGTAGAAGGGAAATGATAATCTACTAAGATTATAAGTGCTACTGTAGTTTTCCGAAACGAAACTTGTGCTTTTCATTTAATGTTAATTTTTTACCATCATTAAATAGTTTCTTAGGAATGTTGAATTATAGCACATGAATTTATTAACTAACTCTGTAATGTTTTAAACGCACAATCAATAATAATATTCTAGTGCAATTTGATGTAGTTGATATTAGTGGAGCATTTTCGTGCCTGTAAAAGTAATTGGGCTTTCAAATTAAATTAATAATTATTCCCGCTAGTAACGTAAGGTAATTTTAAGTCCAATGCATATTTTTACGTTTAATCTTTCTGTTAAATCACTTGTTTATAAAATATTTGATTGTCGTGCTTTGATGCATTCCTTGCTGCAAGCGTACTGTTATGAACTAAGTGATTTCCATTGAGCAGTGATTCTACCGATTACAGTCCATCAATGGAATTTCCGATGTGTAAGTGTGATTGGCTGTGTGCTCGAGCTGGCCAGTCTTGGAAGTGCAAGCCACGATAAATAGGCCGACTATGCAGTTACGTCACGCGCTATTTGGCAAAGCTACATTGTTTGGGTTCAATGACACGCTTCCGTGCATATTGTCCTAGGCACGCGTCAAAACAAACAGCTTTACTTATCTCACTCATTCAAACCGTACTCCTACTATCAATTGGACTACCATTAGAGTTTAATGATTTCCGTTTTTATGTTGTTACACAAAATTATCCTTCAGAGATAAATTCAGGAATATCTTATCTTACATGCAATAAATACAGTCAGGAGAGGTCGTAATTATACACTGCAGTCTTTCGCTATAATGAGCTATTGTGTCCACGGACGTTAACATATTTAGGCCGCGGTATTTCTGATTGAATTATGCAACAAGAACACACTTATCTGAAGTGTTTTCTAAATAATCTAAATACTTGATGTTTATAGTTTTATTGAAAAACTCTGTTTCGGTCAAGTATTGCGCTAATAAATTTTTACACTTCCGACTTAATAAGATAATTAATTTACATATCTATTCCCTCATTTGTTACATATTTACTTCCTCCCTGTGACGCAAATGGACTTTTACTGACCTCTCAGAATATTTCTCCCTAGTTGGGTGCCCGGCGTTGCCCAGGTATTTATATATATTATGACGACACATAATTGAAAGTGATAACACCATGATCAAGCCATTAAATCGGTATACCGAAAGCCACGGCATCGCGCTGGCGAAAAAACACGTATCATTACTTAAATAAAATATTAGTTATATTTAAGCATTATTTCACACTTTACAGGCCACGTGAGCGTACCTTATTGCAAGTTATGTGTGTCTTTAGAGTGGGGCCTTTTTTGGCCTGAAACGGGGGAAGGAACGAACCTAAATCATCGAAAGATCAACAGGAACGTTCTGTGGGGTGAACACCAGAATATACCAAAATTTTATGGCTTCGGATAAATGCTTTAGGAATTTATAACGGACAAACATTAAATGTTGCAGTGGAGTTGATTGAGACACAGTGTATATAAAACCCGGGCCGCACACATACATTGCCGTGGCGTCCGGCAAGGGCCATCAGGTAACTCAGAGATGTACAAGGAAGTCCGTAAGGACAAACTTGTTCCACCTGGATTAAAATTAAGTCTCCCGCGGGCATAGACGACTCTGGTCAGTTTTGATGGCTGTGTTCTTCGCGGGTGCTGACTTCGGACTTTTTCCTGTCATAGGACGGGCGTGAGTGTAGTACCGAATGCCTAACCTATCTGCTGCAAGTTTCTCTAGGCTTTTCCCTGCATCCTCTTTCTTTTTAAAAAATAAAATAAAACATCTGTTGTCTGTTATTTATATCGATATGCGAGATATATCTAAGCATAACTACCAATCCAATATGCTTGTCCGGGAATAAAATATCGAAAAAGAAGAATTATCCATAACCTCTACTGATGACAGTCAGCAGTAATTAGAATTGAAAGGCAAGAAAAGAAACCAACATCAAGAAAGGAGTCACTCAATGATGCAGTATGTCGCCCATTTTTTAACCTATATATGGAACATGTGATGAAGACAGTTAAAACGGAATATGGAAAAGGAATTATACTGCAAGGAGAAGAAAATACCCTACGGTTTGCCGATAATATTCAAGGATTAGGAGAGTCAGAAAATGACTTGAAAAACATAATAAATAGCTTGAACGTGGTCCTAGAGAAAGAGTACAACATGAGGATTAGTAGAGGGAAAACCAAGGCAATGGAGTTTAGTATGGGAAATAGTGGAAATAATAAAGAATGTTAGATTGGGAAGGGATATTTTGAAGGAAGTTAAGGAATTCTGTTACTTAGGCTTCATAATAACAAGGGATGGTAGAAGTATAGTAGACACAAAAAATAGGATAGCACAGGTAAGGAATTCAATCGCAAAAAGAGGAATATACTTACGAGTGATATAAGTATGAATATTAGGAAATCATTATTAAAAAGATTCGATTATTATACGTTATTAGGGTGCAATGGAAAAAAAATAGAAGCTTTTGAAATGTGGTGTTAAAGAAGACTGCTGAAAGTCAGACGGGTGGATAGGGTAAGTAACCGGGAAGTTCTAAGCAGAATAAGAGGAGATAGAACGATGAGAACATTGACCAAGAGAAGGAGTAGATTAATAGGCCACGTTTTGAGACATGAGGGTGTTTTAGAATTGGCATTAGAGGGTAGTGTGTGCGGTAAGGACAGATGGAATACGCTAAGCAGATTGGGGAGGATGTGGGGTGTGGTAGTTACGTAATAATGAAAATACTTAAGGAAAATGGGAAGGCTGCATCAACCCAGTCTAAGGGCTTATTACTACAACAAGAACATGCTTGTCCACTTTTAGTAATTGTATTTCGCTGCTAACATTATGATGGCGGTCGTAGTATTAATACTCGTATGATCTGTTACTAATTTTTCCCACAACCTTCAATATTGACCTTGCAGTTGATGCGACTGTAAACAGGGACTAAAAAATCCTTCTGTATACATGAAGTTCCATGAATGTATTTGGTCATAAATAATGTAACGAGCGTTTAAGAAATTTTCTATAAATTGTATTTCGCGGAATACTCTGTATTTTAATTTATAAAACCCGAGGAGCTAATAACTTAAGCCTTTTCTCTCATTGTGGATTTAAAAATTATCTGTAAATTAATAACCAATTCATAGACAATCCAAGTTTTTAAAAATTTATTCGTACAACGTTTCGTCCTTTATATGGGAATCCATAAGGTCAATTTTCCTCAAGATATTAAAGTTTGAACTCTGTAGTTATTAATTAATGCTATACGAGCATATGTTCCTCAGAACAGTCATATTAAAAAGTCAAATTTTACTCCTAGTCGTTATCACTGATTTTAATAATCAATTACAGAAAATTAACGTCAGCGGAGTACCTTAAAATAAAAAGTTAGAATGTGATGTGATTAAAACGTTCTTTTGTAATTGATAATGTCGGACTTTAATCAGGAAAAATTGAAGATAAAGATTTATACGAAATTATAAATTTATTTTCCAATTTAATGAGTTAGTTTTGGTTTTATTTTTACAAAATTATTATCATTTTTGCTTCTTTTATATTTTTGTTTAAGCTCTAATGGTTATTATAATTAGTTGCTAGTAAATAATTTAACATTATAATCATATCAGTTATTATTTTTCCCGATAGCAAATAAAGAACTCTGCGCCCGTTTGTGAATGGATGCCTTCGGCTGTCACCCTCGTAGTAGTACTGGATATGGAGTGCCGCAGTGCTGTGAGGCGAAAGAATGGGACAGTCGATCATAGAGGAACGAGACACCTGTTGTCGAAGCTGCCACGGAGATCGATCATGTTTACGCGGACGTGTCACGTCAGGCTTAGATATTAAGCCCCACTTTGTCTCGAATTAGGTTCCGGATCTTCGCAGCTCCCTCGCCTCCGCTTTGCTCTCTCCGTCTCGCAACGGTGTAGTAATAATATGGCTTTACGGAAAACCAGCAAAAGAAAAACATTGTTAATAAAATATGCAATAAAATATGTAACTAATAATTTTTTCGATCTTCAAGTTAGTAAAATAAATTAATTTAATTAATTATTTAGTTAACCTGAAGATATAGGAAAGTTAACTGGCGTGGTTTAAAAAAAATGTGTAGCTGAAAGGTAAGCCTGAATTAACTAATACTTTCTAAATTTATTACCTGATATGTTGTTGCCGTATTTTGTCCTAAGATTGTTCTGGTGCAACCCTTCATGCCAACATATCTTGCGCAAGCCTTTTCATTCCCGCATAAGTAGCAAATCCTACATTATTCAAAATCTGCTTAGCGTATTCATCCTTGGCATCCCTCTCCTATTCTAATCCCATACACCTCTGTCTAATGCTCATTTTATAAGACCTTCATGTCTTAAAACGTGGCCCATAACAAACTCCTATCGTCCACGTTTTGCATCCATATAACGCCACGCTCCATACGAACATTTTTAGCAACGTTTTACTAATGTTCTCACTTATATTACCAGTAAGTAAAGGATAGCTTTATTGCTAAAACTGAAAAAAATACAAAATGAACTTGTTTAATAGACATTATCATTATAAATCACTTTAAATTTACTCCTAAGTACTTAACATTATTTATTACTGTTCCGTCAATTTCCAGAAATAGATTTTTAGTTTGATATCGTTTAGTTTTCGTGTTATTTTAGGTAAATCTTTTTGTAATTTAAATTCAAACAACTCCTTTCTCTTGACACGTTTCGTCGTGTGATTTGAATTAATTCAGTAAAATAAACTAATCAGAGACTCGAGAGGATATTATATTTTGAAATCTTTGGTATATAATCCACACATTTAAATTGTGTATGAATGAATATTAAAGTGAGAAAGAACACGGCAACTTGTAATATTTCTTATCAGATCGAGTGCTAAACTTAAAACATATTAGCAGTAGTATATATTTTGAAATATTTGTTTCTAAATCAAATATGAACGTTTCAAATAGATGGGAAATGTCTCCGATATGCAACAAAAGACTTTTTTTTCTTAGATTGGAAATGCTGTGAGAAGTGTCTAGAAAACTGTTCTCAGTAATTTATTATAACGACTCTCGATAGGATGAGCATAAACGGCTGTAACAAATTTTTTCAAACAGCGTAAATTCCAATAACATGAAGGCGCTACTCGAGTTTCTTTATCGTTCCGCCTCAAAATGTACTAATTTATGTCTTATGCCGCTTAATAAGTGTTTTTCTGTCTGTTTGTAACAAACCGTTGTGCATTCAAACTCTCTTTATGGTAATGTCCCAAGTCTCCAGGAGTCTAGTCGTGAGGAAATGGTCGTCGTTTGAGCCATCTTAATCTGTTGAAATAGATTTTCCACAGAATTAATCAAAGATTCTACTGTATTTGCAAAAGAAAAAGTTATCGGGTTTCCACTCAGGTATACCAACGATTCCTGAGCGACTATTCGACCACTATCTGCACTGTCGTGATCTTCCGGCGAAGATCACAGTGCAGATGGTCGTCGAAACGTCGCTCAGTAATCGCTTATATAGATGGGTTGAAACTCGATAACTTTTTGTTTCTTAGAATGGCTTGTTATGTGATGTCATTATTGTATAATGTTAAAATATAATTTCCTATTCACAGTTACTTGTTGGTATGGATTGTAGGCAGAAAATTCCTCTACATGACCATTAATTATTATTTTTTGCATATGGAAGGTACCGAAATAAACAAATAACTAATATCAATAATTCGTCAGTCAATCGAATATGGAAAAGGAATCATACTGCAAGGAGAAGAAATGAAAATCCTACGCTTTGCCATCCATATTGTAGTATTAGGGGAGTCAGAAGACTAGGAAACCATAATAAAAGGCATAAACGTGGTTCTGGGGAAAGCGTTCAATATGAGGATTAATAGAGGGAAAACCAAGGTAATGGAGTGTAGTATAAGAAACAGTGGAATGACAAAGCATGTTAGATTGGGAAGTGTAATAACTAGGAATGGTAGAAGTATAGTAGACATAAATAGTAAGATAGCACAGGCAAGGAAAACTTTCACGAAACGAGGAATTAATCAGGGAACGAATTTTTTAAGTAGCCAAAATTTTGAAGTCTCAAGAAAATCAATGTTACTGTTCACACCGTACAATAAAGAAGGATTATATTTGAACGGTTAGCGGTTATCTTTTTGCGTTTCCTTAAATTACTGAAGTGTTTCAAGGTATTTGGAGTCTCTAGAAAACAAATATTAATGCAATCCATGGAACGAAACAATTGTCACTTATGCATGCCGGACAAATAGTACTTAAAACAAACGAATATTTCAATAATTAACACCGGCAGCGAACATATAACCCGAGGACAGACAATTTATCACATTCCCAAGAGAAAACATTAAAAAATGCATTATATGTTGTTGGATGAAGAACTGTACAAACAAAATATTTATTTACAAACATAACAGAAAGTTAAATATGTAATGAATGTTTCAATCAGTGTTTTGTCACTTTATGCCGTCGAAGGAGTCGTGGAGTGAAGTTTCGTGACTCCTCAGTTTTTACCTGAAGAAGTCTCGAATAAAAGACGAAACGCCGTAATAAAAATAACTAAAAGTAGGGGGAAATTTTGCTCTTTATCTCTTGAGTAGGCGACCGCCCTGTGAGCTGCGCGGGGCTATACACAAGTTTCCATTCGACCAAATGGAACTGTTAACATTTCACGAGAATGAGACCTGCAGTAAAAAATAAATTAAAATTGGATATTTAATCTTTGAAAACATGTCGCCGCCACGACGCGACGGGCCGCAGTAATATGCAACAGAGAAATTTAGTGATGGGCTTGTACAAACCTTGTACGAGGGCCGGATGTGGCCCGCGAGCCGGGGGTTGCCGACCGTTGATACAATACCAATGAATAAAATTGAACTGTCTGTCTGTGTGTATGTTTGTCTGCAATAGGCTCCGAAACGGCTCAACGGATTTGAATGAAAATTTTCATATATATATCGTTCCAAGGACATGTGGATTGCTTATACTGTTGAACTGTTTATGCTGCGAAGCATTGTTGAAGTAACTAACCCATTGTTCTCCCTGAGAAATAATAAACTTCTTTGGATCTTCGATACAATGTGTACGTAAATTGGTTTTATTTGTCTCGTCAGGTAAATTTTAATATTTAGTAATTGTTCATTTTTATTTATTTATTAATTTTTTGGTTAACAGGCTACATGAGGTTGATCCTGAAACAGGCAACTCCCCTTTAGTAGCATAGGAAGGGAATTGAAAAGGGGGGATGTGGAAAGTAGAGCAAGATAGCCAAGGGTTGACTAGGACCCCCGGGCTATAGTTTAAGGATCCTACCGGACATTTCACCAAAACAGATGCAGGGAAACCCCTAGAATACCTGTATCAGGTAGGTCGGGTTTTGGGCACTATTATTATGCCCTACCGAATGACAGGAGACGAGTTTGCTGTAGGGCCGCAGCATTCCCTTCTTCGTGTCTTCACCAGTTTTAGGAGGCAGTTGGCCCATTGATCCAATGGGATCAGAGAACAACTCTTACCGTATGCGCAAGGTCTTAGATCCCAGTTCATACACATCCTAAATTAGGTGAAGGCGTCTCGGCACGTGAGAACTTTGAAAAACCCAAAAAGAGTACGAGGCATTCTCGACGGAGTCAAGTTACCCCTCTGTCAATCTGGCGAAGAAATGCCTGCGAGGGAAAACTTCCACAGGCACTTCGTCACCCTCATTTTTATTGGCTCCGAAACGTATGACCTGTTCAAAACCAACTGCCTTGAAGCGATCATAAATAGATGATACCGTACTTTTTATATAAATTACTCAGTGAATTGAATTTTTCAAAATTCTGTACCTGTTGTTTCGTTTTTAGGGTCATATAAAAAGAACTATTTAAGCGCGAACAAGTCGTGGGGGTTAGCTAGTTATAAAACATGAAAGATTTGACCTAAGATGGAAAATCTACGAACCTATTTAGAATCATTGTAGTTCGGATCAGATTAGTACCGCATCTTATTTGTCAACATCACTGTACATGGTACAATCTATCTTCTCAAAAAAAGTGTGAAAGTTCCACTTGTTGGCAGTAATTAGTTGTTGAGTGTTGTAAGTGAAGAGGAACGAGTGATAAGGAAGGCGGCACGCGCTCGGAACGAAGATCGTGTTACAGCTGATAGCGCGCGCGTGTCGTCAGGCCATTGTAATACTCATGACGTTCCGCTTGTTCCACAGAATGACCGTCACGTCTCGGGTGGCCCAAGAATACAGATACAGCAGATCTCAATCAGTGCAGGTGCATCTTCCTTTATGAAGTAATCCTTCCTCAGATACATGCTGCATTCATTATCTCTAGATATATATATATATATATAGTAAGACATGCGTTATCTATTAATATAGGATGTTACAAACTGCATTTCTTCAGTTACAGCGGGCTGACTGCTCCTCTTTATTTGCATATGAAGAGATTTTAAGTGGGGAGTGAGAAAAGGAGAGCAAGGTAGCCAAGGGTTAACTAGGGCACCTACTCTCCATTCACCTATAAGTTAAGCAGGGCAAACCCTAGAAATACTGCATCAGATAGATCGGACTCTCGGTACTTATCCCATGCCCTTCCGATGCCAGGAGAGGGTTCGCTGTTTTTTCTTTCATGTTTTCATAAAATTAAAAGGAATAATTTTCAACTCAACGAGAACAAGGTTTGGTTACATTTACAGATTAAGCAGTTAAAATCGAGACATTAAAAAAAATCTTGTTTTGCAAACGTTTCTTCCGGTTATAAAATCATAACTTTTGTGTCTAAATTCTTGTTCGACAATTCTATTCGGTCACGCATTTACCATAACTTGCCAAAATTGAGGTCTGTCCTTAAACATTTACTGAGATTTAAAAATCATTAAAGTGTCCGAAAAGATTTTACATGATCATTCGTTAAGTTTTCAATAACTGCTCCAGTTCCGTACTAAATTAAAGTTATCCTCTCGATTTATTTGATTTTAGTAATGGACTCGACCATACACTATTTTAATTCGGATCTAAGAAAAAAATTGAGGATTAAACTTTAATTCTTTTGAAAGCATTATTGATTATTTTTCAATTCTCTCCAATCATATTTGGTTACTTTTAACTTCAATAATTATTGTTATTTTACTTAAAGAAAATGATGACATATTGTGTAAGCTACGTGGATTTCGCATGACGGAAGAACGATAATCTTAGAATATATATACTCATTTGCAACATATTCTACAAATTTTGTTCTTAAGATTTCTTTTATACTTCCTGATCTTGAAATAAATTCCTGTTCTGTAGGATATTACAATTCTTATGTTTCTCAAGAACAGATTATTTAGCTGCTTGATAATCATCATAATCATAACTGGCGCATCAGCCCTAGCTGGGCCACGGCCTCCGTCAGAATTCTTTTCCAGACATTTCTGTCCTTGGCCAACATCCACCAATTCTTGATTTTCAAACTCCTGATATCCTGCATCTATTCTAGGGTCTTCCTATTTTCGTTTTTCCTTCACGTTTACTCTCCATTACTCTTCTTACCATTTCAGTCTCACTCATTCTTTGAATGTATCCTATCCACCTCAGTCGAGGTATTGTTATTATATCCGTAGATCCATACAATTGATATAGTTCTTTGTTATATCTTATTCGCCATTCTCCATTCTCTTGAATTGACCCAAAAATTCTTCTAAGAATTTTCCTTTCTAAAATCCCGATTCGAAAAATATTAGTCTGTCAAAACCCATGTCTGGCTTCCATACATAAGTACTGGCTTTATAAATGTTTTATATAATCTAATTTTTGTTTTTGTGTTAATAATTATGATTTGAAATGCTTTGTCATTCCGAAATAACATTTATTAGCACTCTTTATTATTTAATTTATTTCTGTTTATTATCATTATTTACATTTATCAGAGATCCTAAATATACAAATTCGTTAACTTTTTCAAATTTGTTGCTTCCTATTATCATCCTATCTTGATTACGATTGTTTCTTTCCAATGGCTACCGTATATTCAGTTTTTTCTTTGTTTATCTTTAATCCCATTTTTCGGCAGCTTTCTCTAAAACTAAATAGGGTTTTTTATATCCTCCTCTGATCTACCTATTACATCTATGTTGTCTGCGTATGCTAATATTTGTACTGATTTGTAGAATATTGTTCCTCTTGTTTTAATTTCTAAATCTCTTATTATTTTTTCCAGTGCTATAGTAAATACTAAGCATGAGAGTGAGTCACCTTGTCTCACACCATTTGTCGTTTTTATTAGGGTTAATAGTTCAGTTTCTATTCTGATTTGACATTCACTATTTTTCATTGTTACTTTAACATTTTTATAAGCTTATCTGGTATTTTTAAATTTTACATTGCAATATACACTTCTGTTCTATTTATATTGTCATATGCTGAGGTGAACTCAATGATGGGTTTCTATGTTATATATAGCTGCTTGATAAAGGTTGAAAATTATCCCCTTTGCTTGTTTTAAAATTAACGCTACTATTTTTTCAGCTACTTGTCTCACAGAAATTATAATTTAAGTCCTTAATGTGTTCTAATATTTTTATTTTGTTCCTCATTCAGAGTTATTTTAAAGATATTTCTGCTCAATGATTTGAAGCTGCTTACACTACCGCTTGCCTGAATGACGTCCTAAACGATTTCGCTAATTGTCGTTGTTGTTGTGGTAATCAGGCCATAGCACTCGATGCTAATCTATCCTGCGCTTATCTTTTCATTTCCACATAACTATTACAGCTCACATCCAACCTGATTCGAAAAAGATATTCTTGTATTGGTCTTCCTCTTCTGTTCTTATTATATACACTTCCTGTAATATTAATTTAACAAGACCTCAGTTCCTCAAATTATGGCCTATTAGTGTACCTCTTCTTCTAGTCGGTGTCCTCCATAATGTTCTCTGCTCGCCAATTCTATTTAAGATTTCCTTATTAGTTAATCTACCTACTCATCTGTTTTTCAGAATTCTTCTCCTCTGTTCTGCAATGCCGATTGTCACAGGTCCGCTCCCACACAATGTCACGTTCCTCACGAAAACATTTAGAAATGATTTCACAGTCTCCCAATTAATATTAGATGTAAACAAATTATTCTATTTTATGAAAGCTTTCCTTGCTTGCCTTTTTTATTTCTACTTTTCTTCAACAATAAGAACATTCCACCGCCTAAACAGCAAAATTCACCCAGTAGTAGCAAAGTACCATTTTAAAATCTGATATCCTTTGCTTAAACATTCTTCTTTTGACTGCACTCCATTCTATTAGGTTTATTTCTATTAATGCTCATATTGTACTCTGTGTTCAAGATGGTGTTCATGCCATTTAACAAGTCTTTCAAATATTCTGTTGACTGATAGAAATCAGTGTCATCAACAAATCTTTGTGTCTTATGACTCATTTTCCGAATTCCTCTTTAACTGCCTTCATTATTTGTTTAATATACAAATTAAATATCATAGGAAATGAACTGCAAATTCAACTAAAGACTTATACTCAATTCTTGATTTTTGCTCACTTTAAGTGCCCATCAATTCTAATATTGTTGTTGTCTGACTCTGTGTTTTATTCATTTCTCATAAATTTTAGAAAAACGTTAACCAACTATAAGTCTCAATTATACGAAAATAATTTAAGAAAATTCTGTTCCAACTTTTCTTATTAATTTTGTTAGGCAAAGTCTCATTCCGAAATTTACAGTCATCTCACATAGAAGGTGTAAGTATTAATACATTAATAATTTACACCGTTTCAATAATTATTTCTGAATTTATTATACTATAATGAAGCGGTTTAAGATAAATATGGTCATATTCACTTGTCTAATTAGGATTTAATTGCTCCCGATGTTCCTCAACGTTCAATACTTTTTATTGTTCATATTAATAACCATCCAAGATTATTACATCCTCTAAAATAAATTCTTTACGCGGATGATTCAAATATAGTAATTGCAGATAAATATGTAGATAATAATTATAGAAACGTTGACAGAACTCTCGACGAACTAAATGTGTAGATTAAGATTAACAAACTTTCTTTGCTCTAGAAATATCTCCATTTTCTAAGTCTTCAGATCGACAACAAATTAAAGTGTATGCTTGCTGGGAAACTCAGTTCGGCTTGTTGTTTTCACAGAACATTAATGCAGCATGTTGTCAGCAACACAAGAAAAATGGTTTAATGTACGTATTTTCCATTATTGCATTCACATATCATTATGTTTCATTCGGACCACTTCTCCCCTCATTGTATTTCATTTATCTAATTTGCTTAATGTTCAAAATGAACAGCTTGTAAAATGCTTAATAAACAAAAAAAAGGTGTGCGTATTTTCATTCCTTTATGTGCTGTGGCACTGGAAAGTGGGTAAAATGCTCTAGGACCATGAAAGTATTCAAGTTAGGATTATAGAACTAGTTATAAACCAGTTTTCAAAAATTTGCAAATATTAACTCTACCCAGTTTACACATTCACGAAATTTTAATGTTTGTAAAGCGGATCATGTATCTTTCTTAAACCAATTGCGAATTCAGGAATATGCGTCGCCTTACTCTCTACCAGACAAGTATTCAAAATTCAGGGAGAATTTTATATAATAGCCTTCCTGCAGAGGTAAGAAACATTAATAGTTACAAGACTTTTGCGAATCAGTGTAAGAATGTTTTACTGAAAGGTGCATTTGAAGCAACACGGGAGTTTCTTCATCATTACTCTTAGAATTAAAATTTTCTATAGGTTCTTCTATAAAAATGTTGGATATATTGTTCTTCAAAAAATTTATTTAATAACTTTCTCAATTTTATGTTAGTTTTTCTGATCTTTTCGTTTTGTGTTTCATGTACGGCCAGGAGATTCAGTTGAATTCAATTCCGTGAAGTACTTGTCCGTCGTTAGAGTTGGTGCTTCCCCCTAGTTTACTACGTGTGTTGATTTATTCTCGTGTGTTGTATAATTTCTTGTTTAGTGATTCTTGAAATTCAATTTTCTAAATAATTAATTTACCTAGTGCGTGTTTAATTTGTATGCATACTGCAAATATTATTTTATACCCTTAGTAACGTTAAACGATTTTAATAATAATTTTTATTATAGTATTGTCCTTTTAGATACATTGGACAGGCAAATTTCTGTCTCGATTTTTAGTTAAGTACACTTAAACTTAAAATTATTACTTATTGATGCTTGTAATAATTATTTAGTAATTTTAAGTAATGGCATCCGATTTCCTCATTCGAGGAATAATGTAATAAATAAATGAAATCAAATACATGTAATAAGCCAGAAAATTGATATATACTTCAGAAAATTGATATATATATATATACATTATCCAGTCCTGATTGAAAAATGGTATTTATATTATTTTTGATGATGTTTCACTGTGAGAATTATCGTACGCTTATTGAACAATAAAATTAGTAAAAGTAATTGGAAAATTATTAAACGTATTGTTTATTTTTACAATTAACACTAATTAAAAAACCTGGATGGTTCAATGTATCGAATCATACATGAATTAAAATAAAATTAATTTAATTAAATATGTGAAAGCTAAATTATTAAAACAGTAATTACCGTAAGAAATTCTATTTCACATTGGCTATAGTTTATTGTGGCTTAGGAAATTACAATTTAACAGTGTAATTTTATTATGAAAATTGTTTATCAGATTTTGCCTTATCCCAGAGGTTGAAGTGATATTTTGTGTGTGGACAAGGATAGGTTGGGAAGGATTACGAAAAATTTTTGGGTGAAAAATATTACATCTGGGTAATTGAAGCCGCGTTTAGTGTAAGAAAACTTTGTACAATTTCAGAATGCAGCTATCTAATAATCCCTAGGTGTGGATCTCACCGATTTAGCTCAACTAAAGAATAATATCTGTCTCTAGTTTACAAGTGCTGTTCGTCCTAGTTTTTTGCTGGGCTAGAGAAGACGTTCGGACTCGGGGAAGGCCGGAGTTCAAAGGTTGGAGTCAAGCAGATTTTCTGGAAGGGAACGTGATGTAGTTGTCCCTATTTACTCTTCAACAGTTAAAGATTACCAAATATTGGGCAGTGTAAGACGTTTTAGGACATGTAAGGAAACATAAGAATTGACAGACATCAGGAAGAACGATTCTAAATTTTAATTAATTAATTACTGTAAATACATAATTCAACGGTATATTTGGTTATTTATTTCATAAGCTTTGTTGAATAAATGCCTGTTCCACGGTTAAAATTTCCAGATTTATGAAAAATAATAACTTTGAATTCTCATAATAAATATTAATAAGAGTCTCCTTTCTAACCTCAACAGGTACTTCTATGAGTGGAAGATAATTCTATAAACACTAAAAATATTATTTGAATCTTATATTATTATCTTGGTTAGTAGTAATATATAGTGCTAAGATTCTATTGAACTTTAGAATAACTGAGGGTAATTAATACAAGCAAATGAGTTTTTGCGTCAGTTTAAGATATTATTGAATATCGTAGACTTTCCTAATGAATCTTTGGATAAACAATTCTTGGGCTTCCATCCATGTTATTCTATTAAAACCTCGACACCAGAAAGGAATAAAAAGACAAGTTAAGGGAAGTAAGAAAGAATAATTCTATTATGATGCCAAAGAATTATTTATCCTACAGATATTATATTAATTTTAGGGCAAGAAAATTATGAAACGTTCTAGATTACGTATTGGACAATATGAGGTAATAATAGAATTGGAAGATTGGATACAAATAAGACGTGTTTTCGTATTACATAATTGTCTCTCTAGGAAAGCAGCCTGTAGTTCTTGTAATAAAATATTATTATTTAAAACTAAACTAAACAAAAATACACAGAAAACAGAGTTTTTAATTACTATAACATTTAGTAAAGATAGCAGAAATCAAGAAAATAGTAAGAGAAGGATGCAGTTTGTCGCCCATACTGTTTAACTAATATATAAAACAAGCGTTGAAGAAGGTTAAAAATGAATGTTGAAAGGGAATCAAATTAAAAGGAGAAGATATTAGGGAAATCAGAAGAAAACTTGGAAACCATAATGAATTGCATGAACGCGGTCCTGGAGGAAGAGTACAACCTGAGGAATAATAGAGAGAAAAGCAAGGTGATGAACTGTAGTTTGGCAAATAGTGGAATAAGAAAGTGTGTTAGTTTGGGAAGGGATATTTTGAAGGAAGTTAAGGAATTATGCTACTTGGGCAGCATAGTAATTTTGGATGGTAGAAGTATAGTAGAAGCTAAGAGTAGGATAGTACAGGCAAGAAAGGCTTTCGCAAAAAAGAGAAATTAATTATGATTATTAGGAAATCATTACTTAAATTATTCGCATGGAATGAGGCGTTATATGGGTGTGAAATGTGGTAAATAGGGGTTACAGAAAGGGAAGGAATAGAATCTTTCGAAATGTAGTGCTACAGAAGAATGATGAAATCAGACGGACGGATAGAGTTAGTAACGAGAAAGTTCGAAGCAGAATTGGACGACTTTGACCAAGAAAAGGAATCGATATATAGGTTACTTTTTGAAACATGAAGTTCTTGTAAAATTAGCATTAGAGGGAAGTGTGTGAGGTAAGAACAGAAGAGGGAGGAAAAGGTTACGCTAAACCGAATAGGGAGGATGTGAGATGTGGTAGCTGTGTAGGAATGAAATATTTTACGCAGTATAGGTTAGCATGGAGGATTGCATCAGACAACAACATCATGTCGTCCTCACATTTGGGAGTTTGTTGGATAAAATTCTTAATATGGAATATGCCGTTAAATATTGATTTAGACAAAAAATATAGGTACAAATGATGACAACTGTTCTGTTGTTCTACGATGTAGCCCAGAACAAAATCAAATTTTTTGTGGATCTCTATTTTCTCGTTGCATTTAATTTTATATACAATATTCAATTAATCTGACAATTTAAATTTATAGTGAGTTGTAAATTTTTTTGGACTGTAATAAACATCAGAAGAAATTTGAATGTGAATTTTTTACCTGAAGAAGTCCCTAATTTGTTGCACTAAACCTTGCGTAGAAACTTGGTAATCTATTGAATAAGCTGTGATTTTCTGACATATTGTCTGATTTGTAGTTATCTCTGTACATATTTTATAGAAGAATATGATTTGAATCAAGAAAAAGTTCCTGTTTTTTTTTTAAAAAAAGACTAATTTTTATACAAATTAGCATTAAAATAAAATTTAATGGAAACTGTTAAAACGGGTATTAAAGACTTATAATACAATTATGTAAAACAGCCGTGGAAAATGAATCCCATAAGATTAATGTTATGTCGTGTATGAATTGAAATGAAACTGGTCAAATAGTTAAGAAATTACTTATCAATATAGATATTTATTGTAAAATTATTATTTGACCAAATTAAAGCTTTTATAATTTTTTTATAGAATATATCGTAGTTAAAAATAAGTGTGCCATTATTGTTAGGGATTCAAATTATATACAAGAATCTTTACGAGTTGTTTTTAATCAAGCTCATGCGTGCATTGCGACAGTGCGGCCCTGCTATGGTGGAGATTATGTTCTACTAACTTCTGTTTAAAATGACGAATTGTTAGTTTTGTCTGTGTGGCTAGTTAGTAAGCAGGAGTTTCCTGCATGCAGCAGCTGTGACTGAGGAAGTCAGCTGCATACCTGCACAGCTCAGACAAGCCAACCCGGTTCTGGAATTTCCGCGAGCTGAGCTATATTTGACTCACAACTAAGGGACTCGCTGACATCACTTTTCCCTCCAAAATACCTTACAATACATTTTTACAACTTGCACAGATCTCAGCTTAAAAGTAAACACAATTAGAATTAATATCTAATTAGAAGCAAAAAAAAACTTATCGAAAATTGAAATTAATTACTTGGACTTGAAATGCATTTATTGGTAAATACGCGGAAACAAATTTAATATACTTCTTAACAACGCACGGACTTACTGTAGATAATGAACTGCATGAAATTCAATAAAGATAAATTCAGAAATTTAGAAAATAATAATACTCTTAATATTTGTTTTTAGTAATAAGTTATATTCTACGACCCATCAACAGCCATTTTATGATTAACAAACACACTTATTGATCAATAAAAATACGGCCAAATAAGTCAACAAATAAATTTAATTATTATTTATTTAATAGAAATGCATCGTTTTATCCCTCTTTGTGGATTTCTTCAGTCAAAATTAATATTGATTATATAATTTTTTGTTACCTAAAGTAGTCCAGAATGTTGGATGAAACGCTGGATATATATCAAATAAATAATTATTAAATTCATATGCTGACTTTTTGGTCGTATTATTTATTTATTATTGAACTTAATATCAGGAAAATGATGTTTGACCTTTATTAATCATTTGTCTCATTTAACAGAACAACGTTTGGATACTTCAATGTATTCTCTTCAGGTTGTGGCCCGACTTATAGGTTTGTCTTAATGTTATATATATATTATCAGGTATCATAGCAAAACGTTGTGCCGTTTAACAGACAAATTGTTATTATAGATTTTTTAATAATAAAAATGTCTGTAAATGAGTCATTAAATATCAAAATAAATTGTGTCAGAATATAACTTGTTTAAAAAAAGATATTTTCCCATTGACAAACAGTAATTTTTAAGATCTTTGTGGTTACTTTTATGACAATTCTTTTAGATACTACATTAACTTTTACGTGGTACAAAGACAGTAGAATTTGAATTATTTAACAATAATAAATACTGTAATAATGAAAAATGACTGGCTTTTTTTAAAAGCATTTATTTACTCGTTCCAACGACATTTGGCAAGAACAGTAGCAATTTAACCAGCTGAATAATAATAATTGTGGGTGTACAGCAAACTGTAATGAATGGTAGATACTCGTCGAGTGTTAAAATTATGGAGAGAAAGGTAAACCAATAAATTTAATGTCTTAGTACAGACATGGAAACTATTCATAACTACGAAACTGCGACACTCCACAGAATATCAAAATTCAAATCAAAGACGAAATTTATTCTTTTTTTATTATTGAGATTGTAGTCGCGTCAACAAGAGACGAATTTATTTTTAAAATTAACAATATAAGTATTTATTGTATTTTTAACCTATGTCACGGAAAGGAGTTCCACAGTAAAGAATAAGACACTCGAATTTATTTTCAATTATGAAAAAAGTAACTAATTAATTAAATGTAGTCTCACTTAGTCGCTACTGTATTCATTTTTTTAAAATTTCAATTATACTCTACTTAAACCCTGGAATGATGTTCCATTTTCTTGATCCTAGCAACCTCAATCCTTAAGTAGTGCGTTGGTTTGTGTCTTCTTGATGTTATAGTATAAGTAGAAATGGAAACTAAAGATTATAAGACTCTTATTACTTTCCATTATTATATCAGACGATACGCCTTTGATGAAGAGAAGCTTTCATGACGAATTTTTTTGTTCGTTTAATTGCTTTCTAAATCGTCAGACCGTTTTGAATGATAAGATGTAAATAGTTGAACATATTTAGTCATTCAACAAGTTTTATCAAACACCATCTCATGACTTCGGTCAACCAGTCTAGGATATTATACAGTTTCGTAATCCAACGTCTTCATTTTCATTATTCAGTTGGATTGCGTAAAGACACAGCAGCATAAAAAATTATTTTTACCATCATATGCCATGCAGTTCACTTGTTATAACTATCAAATGTAGAACAATAAAACGTTAAATGTCTGAGTAATTCGATTCATATGAAATATGATTATACAATATAGTGATTCTTCCTTACTCCGAGAGCGAATGAACTGGCTTATGAAGAGTTGCGAAACTGACGACAAAAAATTGAACATTTTGAAGCAATATTACTTACTGTATCATTTACCTTATATTTATATAATTATGTTTATCTGATATCGCGTGATATTTGCAAATTGGAGTATTGTGCATTGTTGTGAATTTTTAATAATTTATTTTTTTGAGCTCAAGTACGTATGTTACATTAATTTATAATAATCTTAATAATAATAATATGTAAATGATATGAATCACTGATATCCTGACGGAAAGAGTCATGAGCTATGGTATTGTAGCTTTACGACTAAACTTAGCTCTATCTCCTGACTAGACTCTCGGAATCGCTCCGAGAAAACAAATGAGTCACAGCCGATAACGCTGTATTGCTGCTGTTTGAACTCAAGAGGATACTGTAGAACTAATACCATTGGGAAAAGGACTCATGATCCCATACAAATAATTTAGCGAACATAACCGAGAATGCATTTTCTTGCTTTGGCAACTGTGACATTGTAAGATGGTGTGCTGCTTCTTTATCAAGGATAATATCTTCGATACAGTAAGGTAAAAAATTCCGTTCTTCTGGTAGAGCCTATTTCAAAATGTGATGAATAAAAGCAAATAAAAATATATAGACCTGTGGTGACTAAGGAGTGAGTAGAACACATTATACGTAGTATTTGAAATGTTATAAAAAATCATATTTATGAATTTGAGCAAGGAGGAATGCTAAGGCGAATTCCTTTCAAGACTCATGTAACCTGATATTAATTGAAAAGGTTAGGGAGCAAAATAACTCTTTCTTTGAGTTTCAAAGTAGAAACTAATTTTGCTCCTACAAGAAGAATATTTCTCGAGTAAAACTATTATTCATATCAAAAGTATTTGTCAACTACTTCCAGCAGAAAATTAAGCTATATTAGTTGAAACTTTCTTATATTCTATACAGGGTGACGCAAGAGCAACTACAACCTTCACTTAACATGAATTGAATTCGTTATATTGTATGTGCCGACGTCCTAGTGTAGTGGCTAGTGCCGCTACCTCACAACCCAGAGATCCCGGGTTCGAACTCTGGCATATGGGCTTGGATGGTTGTGACGTCATGGTCACGAATAGCGGGGGATAAGACTGTTTGAGAATCTATACGCTGACCACGTATCACTCCAATTCGGAATGCGTCATGATAGATAACAATCCGTAGTCAACTCGGTAGGTCGAGGCCCTGAATGGACTTTATAGCCAAAGAAGGAAGTTAAGTACGCAGATCAGGTACAAAACGCATTTGTCTTTAGCTGCTCTGTTTCTATGTTGGTAGTACTGTTGAGGAAGACTAGAAAAGGAAGCAGAGCAGCTCTAATAAACAAATAATTCCATAAGATGTTATAAAATTTATTTAAAGCAGCAATGACAACATTAATTTTGCTCCACCAAGTGTATATCAATATGGAAAACTGAACCTCATTGCTTCACTATTCGCTTTAAAAACATTGTAGTTTTGCCACAGCTGAGCAAGTGTAGAATTTCCGTGTAGCCTCGCGGAGATGTTTTCAAAATATTGTAAAATTGTGGTTATGTTCATATCTATTGTTGTATTTAAAATGTGGCAATTGATGAATTGATTATTAGGATAATAACCTGAAGAAGGTAGAAATAAGTACCGAAACGTTGTTTTTTTCTTCTTTGGAAATTGTTAAAAATAAAGTCTGAAATTGGTCGGAAATTTTACTTGTTACAATTAATATGAATAAACTCGTGGTCGATTTGCACTTTTCGAATGGTCTAGGAATTATTCGTAATTTTCCTAAAATTTAGGGAATATCTGAATCCACATTTAAACAGAAAAATTTTAAAGATACGTGAAACGACTAGTACATTCCAGAGGTAACGAAATGTTACCATGGTTGTACTGAGCGGAAAATCCCAGCGTAATTTATGTGATGTTACAGTGGCTCCAGACTCCGCCAACAAAACCACAGTTAAACATTTTAACTTGACCGGTTCATTACTATTTTTATAGATTGTAAAACATGGGTGCCCTAAACCTAAAATACATACCGTAGGTTTATTTGAATATGCAGGGTGATTCAGAAAGAATATTACGATTTGACAAGTATATATTTTGAAAAATAATGAAAATATAAAATTAATAAAAGAAAATATCTGAAATGTTCTTTTCGTAACAACTTAAAGCTGCTCAATATACCCCGGTCAAGCAGCATTCGAATTCACCCGGTTATGTCTTATGGTACTGCTTCCACGGCTGTTGATGTTGCGGTTCCGTAGTTTGACCATTCTTGCTGAAAATAAAGGCACTTAAACTAAGTATTTTATAACCCGCCATAAGAATGAAATCACTTTGTGAGTTCCGGTGTTCTTGGAAGCCAGTGAAGTAAGGCTGAGCATTTTTGTCCAGTACGGCCAATTCATCATCGAGGGAGCCTACCATTTAAAAACGTTTTGGCGTACGTGAAAATGGAGAGTTTCCTCTTTATAACAGTATATTATTCAATAACATTGGGTTAGAGCTGAATAGTTATGAACTATCGAATGATTATTTTTTAAAACACAGTGTATATATTTTCAATGGACGTATTTATACCAAAATTGTAGCTAGGCTATTCTAATATATTCCTGGCTGCCTCTGTGGTCTAGTGGCTAGCACCACAAAGGTCTTAGGTTCGATTCCTTGCAAGGGCCTGGGTGTTTGTGAGTGCTTTCAAGAAAAGGGAAAATAAGGTACCTAAAACAGCAAGTCGCTAATATCCTCGATGTTAGTGTGATAATAAAAACAGAATTAAAAAATATATTCCTACAATTTTTTTCCCGACGCTTATATTCTGAACCTTGTTTCCTAGACACGTTTCGCACACGTATACAAACGCTAATACTTCCGTTTACAGATTAATGAATACTGACTTAACAGCGAGTGTTGCTTGTTTAAGTAAAGATGGATAAAATAAAAGAGCAAAAGAAAATAATAGCTTCACAAGGGAGGAAAAGAAGGTCGACACGGAAGAAGACAAACCAGAAGGCAGAGATTCAAGAAGGAAGGTAAATAAACCAGACACACAGCTTTATGGAACGAAGTTGATAGCGAAATCGTAATAAATTGTCTAGAAGAAAATAGGTTGATAGCAAGGTAAATACAGAGTGAAAGTAGAGGTTTTGCAATGTTTGGAACAGCATAGAAACTCTGCTTCTCTCTCCGTTTTGTTTCTACTGCTTCCCCTTTGTTCCTCCGCTCTTTTCTTCCTCTTTACTCAGACAATAGAACATACTTATGACAATGTTACACTAATGCGTACTATTATTAATTTCTTCATCTTCCTGCTTCCCTGTCTCTCTGATACACATTACAATTAATACAAACATGAAACCTCTTGCAAAATTTCTGGATACATAGTTTAAAGATATATGTAACTGTTTTGTATTTGTTCATGTAATAAGTAAATCGTTTTTCGGGCAGCGGAAAGTATAGGATGTGCGTGAGTTCCCACCCAATGTTTAAAGAACGATTTTTCATCTCTAAGTTAATGTGAACAACTGCAATTTTGTTGAGTTTTAGCCGAGGGAAAGCAATATTGCGTTTGTAGGCGAGGGTCTTCTCCTGAGGAAGTGGCGGCGGAGCACAACACGCCACCTGTAGCAACTGTTGTTGATGTTAGGAAGCCCTTGTGCTCGCGCTTGACCCATAAAGCTGTTAACACGCCTCAAGTGGAGAAGATTCACCAAGTCTGCACTTTTACGCCGCTGCACTACAGACTACACCTCAGTCAACACAGCCCTCGCCCTCGCTCCCGCCCCCGCCCCCGTCCTCACCCGTCATTGCTTACTACACAAAAATAAACTCTTTCCTAAAATACAGTCACGTGCATAGGACGAAACCGTCACTTCCAGGAATTCAAGAGATATTTTATTACATTCTATCTCGTAATAAGTAATTGTCGGGTTCATGACGTTCTCCTGAAAAGTGTTTAATTAGACTCGCTGGCACTGCATCAGCAGGATTAAATTCATGTTACGTCCGGTGTACTTGTTCACCAATACGCACTGATACATCTCTAAAGGTTTATGAAGAAACCTATATCATATCAATTTTATTGTTTCTGCCATTATTATTAATGTAGGTAGGCATTTCTAATCTCCCCTTGATGTTTCCAACATTTTATCGCCTAATTTGGGATTCTTTTTAAAAAATAGAGCCTCTTTGCAAGGATCGTATGAAATACTGGAACACTAAAAATTATATTAAACATTAGTTTAAATATGTATTTAGATATTCCGTAACTTAGGACTTCGTATTTTATATTTTCCCATGTTGCTATTATTTATTGAGAAGCTTCCTCTTTCTTATAAATAAAACGGACTGTGTATGTATATGTATTAATACAGGTAAATTTCACAGTTGAACCTAAACGCATAGAGCAATTTAGGCCAAATTATTTACACGTGTTCCTCGCGACCCGGGAACACTTCCGGGTAAGCACAATTAGGGGGATAGACGGGGATGTAAATATTATAACATGGGATATTTAAGTGGAATAAATGAGCATCAAGGCGGCGCGCAAACTACAGAACGGCAGAGTACTCCATCGAAACTTCGTGATTCAAGCTTTTTAAACCCTGGTGGAAACCCAAATATTATTTTGGCTTTCGTACCTAAAGATATCACTGCTTTTCTGAGTCAAAGCAATTACATAGTCTCAAAGTTTTAATAAGAACTAAAAACGAAACAACAGGTGCAGAATTTTGATAAAGTTGATTAACGTAATATAAAAAGTGCGGTATCATTTATATATGATCGCTTCATGGCAACCTTACAACTCGCAGTTAGTTTTGAACAGGTCCGGCAGTCATACGTTTTGGGACCTGTTCTACCTTCCGCATCCCCTCTTTTCAATTCCCTTCCTATGCTATTAAAGGGGAGTTACCTGATTCAGGATCACCCTCATGTAGCCTGTTAACCAAAAAGAAAAAAAAAACAGAAATGAGCAATTACTAAATATTAATAAAATTTACCTGACGTGACAAATAAATCCAATTTACGTATACTTCGTATCGACGATCCAAAGAAGTTTATTATTTCTCAGGCAGTTAGCTCTCTGTCAACAATAGATTAATAACGGCACGAATCGTACCTCAACAATAGATGGAGTGTTTCGGAGCATAAACAGATCAAGAGTATAGGCAACCTATATACACTTGGAGACTACAATGTGCGTTAGCATATTATAAATATATATTATTATCTCCTTCAATATATTGAAATTAAATATGCTCGAATATTTAAGTTGAATCTCCTGTCTTTAAACCCTCAAATTTTCATTGAAATTTGTTGAGGCATTTTGGTGCCTATTCGAGACAAATGTACATACAGACAGACACTTAAATTTTATATATCGGTATAGATTAGTGTCCTTTGTTTATATTTTTCATTACTGAATTGAATGAATTCAATTATTATTTATGTAATTGCTGAAAAGATTAACACATAACCACATAACCTTTGTCTGCTGCACGGGTCTGTAATAATATTAATTTATTTCATTATTTGCACGGTTTCTCTACTTGAGGCATCTCGCTCGTAATATTTTAAAATTCTTGTGATCAATGTTACAAACTAGTTTAAAAGTTAAAGTAATTAATTAATCTTCGCGTCTTGTTCAGGATGAGTGTTTTCAGACTAAATTAAATTAATTTTCCTGGACTTATAAACTGACACTTTTTCATCTACAATACAAAACGCGTTTTGTTTAAATTTTTCCATTTCAGAAAGCGGACGGGAACGTTTAAGTACACGTGGAAGACAATCGCGAGTCTACTATGTTTATTTTAAAAATATATTTACCAACTTAATCCATAGGACTTTCTGTTGATGAAGTGACAATTTAATTTCTCTTACGTAACTATAGTATGATTAAAATATTAAGGCACATTAAACAGAAATACTTCATTCACAAGTTATATAATTTCACAAAGGTACAATTTAAATAAATATATGATTAATGAAAAGATTTTAATTGGCATTTATTCCTTAAATATTTCCTTCGTACACTCAAATGCAAGTCTGTGCAATGCTACAGGATTAATAATTACAGAGTTAAGGAACCGCATGATTACGTCTCAAGCACAAGCATCCGAAAGTTAATTTACAACTAATTCTCAGGATTCATTTAGCAGCTTCAGAGACTTGTTTAACGTTCATTTTAAGCCGTGGAGACTAAATGACAAAGACAACATATGCTATAGCCGTAAATTAATTAACTTTATACCGCATGTCGTGTATTACTAGATATTTTGTAAATGCCTCCTTTGAAGACAGTGAAGACTTGGCGAATGTACCATTATCAGATGGTAAGTTTTTATAATGTAATACTATAAAGAGTCAAGGTTATGGAAAAATTTGGACGAGTACGAACGTAACTCAGTGAGGTTGGACATCTCGCTCTAATAGGAAGGACAGAAATTCATTAATTATAAAGTATATTAATATATGTGAATTTAAAATGTGAACGACAGTGTTTAAAATGTACATTATATAAATACCACACAATGATTCTGCTACCCTAAATAGCTTTAGTCAGGTAATAGCGAACGTGAGAAACATGAGAACCAGACAGAACAAATATGCAACTACTTTTAGTCATTTAAATTAACATATATTATTGTGATGAATAACCTTTAGTTTTAATCAGTCACACAATTTAATAAACAAAAACTAAATATTAATTTTGATAAGAATTTTTATTCAAGTTTTTAAGGAGCTTTCCCATATACCATAGTCATCTACAATTTGAAACACAAATTAATTGAAACATTACAAAGTTTTACAATATAAACCAAATTTTGCTATAACATGTCTTCAATCTTAAATCTAATGTATATACCCTCAGTCGTCAATTAATAATTTTGTATAAATATTATATATATAAAGTTTTTAAATTTTTGTGGAATGCACATGATTCCAGACTGCTGGCCAACACAGGGCATTTGTTGAACTTGGGAGTTCCAGAAGTTCAACAAATATTAACGCTCCTATGCCAAACAAACACTGTCGGCAACGTGCATTCACAAGTCGTCGAAAATTACATTGAAAAACTTTCAGAATTTGAGTTAAGTATTCCTTCCCCATGTCGAAATTTAAATTGCCAAAAGTGTCGATGTTTATCGTTGAATTTAAACTAAACTAATCGTATTTTTTGAACGAGATTTGATAAGTCCAAAACAACAAAAATTGACAATTATAGCAATAAAAATTTTAAACTACTCTTGACCCTTAGCGTAGTGTTTTGATAAATCTTCACTTTCTTTTCTGGAATTCACACCTTTTCCATTTTTAAAAATGTCTATTTATTCTAAAATATTTCTTTAAATTACATTATTTTGTTTATGTATTATTTTCACATTATCATAATCAATATTATGTTTTGAATTTAAATGATTTAGGCAGTATTTGTTTTAGTATTGCTCGTAGCATTGTTTTTATGATTGAATAATCTGGTATTAAGGATAGTTACAGTGTGCCCTATATAATTTTTATTAAAATTATTATAATTAATTTTATATAATACATTATTTTGTCCTTTAACAGGAATTTTAGCTTTTAGTTTAGTTAAATAATTTCTTATTTTATTTTCTGGTTTTAATCCAAATTTTATTCCATTAATACCATTATTATAAAAAACTTTTACTATTTTTGGTGTTAATTTATCAATATATGCTTAAAGAGCAATGCCTCTTATTGGTATCTATGTTGTTACTTATTCCTTGTCCAACTGCTATTTAAATATCATCAGTATTATTAAATTCAGATATTTTATTGTCTATAATAATTGGTTTAAAATAAACTTTATTTACAGGTTTAAGGTTATTAGTATGTGGTTATTATTTTCTTGCTAATAATTATCCACTTTACATATTTTTCTGATTTAAAAAAATTACAATAAATAAAAAGACGGCCAATAAGTCAGCATATAAATTTATATGCTGACTTATTTATCATTATCCACTTTCTTATTCACAAAATTATAAGTTTTGTTTATATTTTTATATTTCAATTTATTTGTAGATGACCATAGCATAAGTCCAAAAATGTTTCAAAATTGGATAAAAATTCTAATAGAAATCAATATATAGTTTTGGTTTATTAAATTGTGTGACTATTTGAAACCAAAGGTTAATCATCATTAAAATTAGTAATTGTAACAATTCCTTATATATAAGGGTGTAGAAATGAGTGATCTTTCAGTGTTGATTTCCTATATCAATCACTACTTCGGTTAATTTATCTCGGCTATCTAGAACGGATCCCTGTTACTAAATTATTTGCTAAACTGGACACAACACGTTTTTCTTTTACTGTACCACTTCTACACTACTCTATTGCAGGGAAGTTTTGGCAATCCTGCTGTGTATACAGCTTCCGCATTCCTTCCCCCAGCATCGTTTCCTTCTTGGCGTGGAATTCCTCATTCACTACGACCATAATTTACCAATCCATTGTTAATTATTGTAATACATTCGAATCCACATTCAAATTAGCACCTATAGGGTGAAGTACAGAGAATTAACATTCTCCCCCCTCATTGAATGAATATTGCTCATATTAAGTGGAATATTAAGAACAGTGGAGCTATTTTGATATTCATTGAGATGTAAAAAATAGTATTGGGCATCCATTACCTATGATTTTTTTATTACTGAGGAAGTCATTTACAAGTCAATTGTTGGTTGTCAACCGTAGTCATAGCTTAATTTAAAGTTTAAAGATATTTCATTGCATCTGTAATAATACTTTGAGAAAACAATTATTAAATTTATTGTCCTGTTTTAAGTATTTTGTGCTAGTAAAGTGTAGTTTCGTTCTTGAGATTTACTGTCAATTCACGAGTTATGTTCATCTCTGGGAATTTTGTATCTTTGGTATTTAAGTGCTTACTTTAATAATTTCGAAAGCAAAGTTTAATTTGGAACTGTAATTATTAAAATTATTGAGTACTCTGTATAAGTCAATGTTAGGGACGATGCAAAATATAACATCCTAATATCTGAAATAGCTTAATGATTTAATATATAAAGATGAATTCATAAATTCCAGCCTCCTGTGGAGCAAGAGTTACAGTCGCTGCCTCGCACCAAAGATGTCCATGGATGTTGTGTGTATGTCAGCTTTCATACCGTGAGACCCTAAAATAGAAATGAGTTCCCAAGTTGTAGAAAGTCACTAATGACTGTTAACAGTTCCTGCTACTCTAAATAAAAACGAAGAAAAAAAGGAAAGGCCGAAAGCTTCCAAATCTCTTATAACTATTTCAACGGGGAAAAGAGGAGATAAAGGATTTCCCTATTTTAGGAAAAATAGGAGTTAGTCCGACATACGTAGGGTTTTCTCTGCGTCTCTTTTAGGTTAACCACTGGGTAGGATCCTCAAACTATAGCCTGGGTGCCCTTGTCAACCCTTGGCTACCTAGCTGTACTTTCTACAATCCCCATCTCAATTCCCTTCCTATACTATGAAAGAGGAGCTGCTTGTTTCAGGATCACATTCATTTAGCCCGTTACCACAAACAAACAGGTATGTGTGGGTGCTTTCTCTCACAAGTATTTCTCCCTTGAGTGATTATGGGAGTTCCCTTAGGGAATACCTCGTTCTATTTCCGTTATTTTAAGGTTCTCACATGCCGAGAAACCTTGATCGCATTTGGGAGGTGCATACGGTAAGAGTGGTCCACTGCCTCCTAAAAGTGCTGAAGGCACGGAGAAGGGAATCTGCGACCCCAAAACAAACTCCTCTCCCGTCATAAGCAAGGTCCTGAAAATAGTACCCAATAGTCCGACCTACCTGATGCACCTTTCCTAGGTTTTTCCTTGCATCTCTTTTAGGATAATTACCGGGTAGGATCCTTAAAACTACAGCCCGAGTAGTCAATCCGTGACTACCTTTCTCTACCTTCCACATTCCCCTTTTTTAATTTCCTTCCTATGCTATTAAAGGGAATTACCTGTTCCAGGATCACCTTCATGGAGCCTGTTACAACTCCCTCCCACAAAAAAACAAACTACTAATTTGGTGATATAAGTAAATATTAAGAAAGTGAAATTTGTGGAATTCTAAATTAAATTAAGATAAGAATTTATGATTAATGAAATATTGTCAGTATAGAGAAATAGTTATATCATCTGTTTTTTAAATTTTTTATAATTAACTGTGTTTAATTTTACTAAAATTTGAGTTTAATAAGTCATGCTGGTATTGCCGCAAATAATTTTAACAGTTAATAGCAAAGTAAATTGAAAGCTGAGCTAACTTATTTCAAATCTACTTAGCCACTCCCATTCAGACGTAGATTTTCAAGAATCCGATATGTACCCCTACTTAATAATATAAATCGTCAACATAATCTATTATTCACCATCATATATTGTTTCACAAGGAAATTAAAATTCAGAAATGCTGATTAATGGACACTAATCTGCGTAATTGACAATGGGTTACATTTCTTGTGAAGATTGTGTTTGTTTGTCATCTGACATCAATAGGAACGTATTACACGAAATCAGATTGAAATTTGATTATATTGTAGGCGTGAGTTGGCATCAGTACCCTTTTCTACATAGTTATAACAGCTTTTACTGTTATGTGAATGGCCAAAGTAATTTTGCATTCCCTGAACGGGATATTTTATTGCAGGATGGAATAATGTCTCTGGCAGCTAGTAGGACGTACTGATAAAAGTGTTGAAAACCTTGAGCTAGTCGTGAATGTAAGGGACACTTTGTGACGCCAAGGTTGCTTTATCTCAAGACTAAACCCTGGCTGATAAGACTCGCCGAAGACGAAACAAATCTAACATGTCGCAAGCCTTCGGCGAACGTAGCGAGCACTCGTATCTACAACTAATAGAAATTTAAAGTCATTTGCAATTACGATATAAAACTGTATTTGATCACTTTTTCAGCAGCAACGTTATCGGGGAACTAGTGGAAAATCTCATTCACTTATTACACACAACGCTGCGACGACGATGAGCGTTTCTGCCGCCATGTTCAGGTGAAACACTGAGTAACGTATAATAAATTTACCGACTCGGCTGGTTTCAAAGGACATTTATAGAGAATTTAGGAATTTTTTATGCTGTCATTAAACGAATGAAGAGCCTAGTTAGTCCGAAATAATTTAAATTGTATAAAAAATATAACTGTATCTTACGATATACCGTTGAAGTAGAAATTAAACAGATAAAAAACTAATTACAGTCTCAATATTTTATTGACACTACAGGTACAAGGAGTATCACATATTTACCTTATAAGAATGGTTAACTCTCATAAGTTTTGAAACAGAAATATTACTTGCGAATCTTAACCATTGCTGCTGTTGTTGTGGTAATGTCCTAAGACTGGTCTGATGCAACCCTCCGTGTTACATTACCTGCGCAAGCCTTTTCATTTTTTAACTACCACAACCACCCTAATCTGCTTAGCTGACTCCATCCCTGACCTCCTTCTTCTGTTATTATCCCGCATACTTCCCCTCTATTTCTCTTATATCTCAAAACGTGGCTAATAAATCTATCCATTCATTTCATCAAAGTCCTCCAAATTGTCCTGTCTTTCCCTATTATCTTCATAACTTCTAAGTTAGTTACCCTATCCACCCATTTTATTTTCAACATTCTATTGTAGCACTATATTTCGAAAGCTTCTATTCTTTTCCTTTCTGCAACTCCTACCGTCCACGTTTCACGCCACACTCCTTTCGAACACTTTTAATAATGATTAACAAATATTTATACTTATATTAACCGTAAGTAAATTCCTTTTTTTGTTGCGAAAGCCTTACTTGCCTGTGCTATCCTACTCTACTATTATTCTACCACCACCCCTTATTATGATTCCCAAGTAGCAGAATTCCTTCAAAATATCCGTTCTCAATCTAACTCCCTTTGTTATTCCACTATTTCTCGTACAATACTCCTTCCTCTTGGGTTTCCCTCTATTAATCCTCATGTAGTACTCTTCGTCTAGGATCACGTTCATGTCATTTATTAGGCTTCCCAAGTCTTCTTCTGACTCCCTAATCCTACAATATCATCAGCAAACATTAGGGGTTTTATTTTTATTTATGAGGTAAATATGTGGCATTCCACATAAATACATGGTGTTACTAAAATATTGAGACTGTAGCTGTTCCTATCCTAGGTAACCCTTCAAGTGAAATTCTAAAAATACAAAGAAAAGCATAATTTACAAATGTGACATGATTGATACAATTATATTAAATTTTCTGGAACAATAGTTAAAAATTCAGAAGATAAAAAATGAAAAAAGGGACCTTACACAACTCGCGGTTGCCTTCCTCTCCCTTCCACTCCCCTCCATTTTTGAATAGTTTATGGATCACACACTGTTACCCTCCATGACCATAAAAAATACACGCTATAGTGTCTGTATGAATCGATAAAACAGGTTTGTATGTAGCTTATAAAGAACCTAAATTGGGGAATATTTTGAGATTCTTTCAAATTGGTTCTTGAAGCCTGGAGAGATAAATTTCTATGACCGCGAATGTTATACGTTGTCTATTTTGAGATGGATTGTACCCTTTGATCATAATACTACAGAATTACTTTCTCTAGCATTTTATTTTAAGGGCCAAAGCACCACTACTCTGCCCAGAATGTATGTAAAATGTTAGCACTACTAAAATTACGTTTCTATTCTAGGTTGGGGGGGGGGGGAGGGTAACAGAGTACATGATGAGGGTGAATTTATCAATTTTCAATTGACAACAAATATAGTAATTTATTGTTATTAAAAACTTCTATCCGTTCTTTATCACTGATAAATATTTCTTCAAGATTTTATTCCAAGAGAAAATTTAGAGTTTAATATCTCCAGAGCTTCCGTGAAATACTTGTCCTATTCAATCAAATGTTTTGCATTATATTGGTATTACAATATGGCCTGTTTTTAAATATTTCCTGTTTCAAGGTCGGTGACGTCACAAACTTTCGCATGCCAACAGATGCGCATTATTATTATTATTATTTTTAACTATTATTTCTTCTACGCTTATGCTAGAGATTTATCACCTCTTACCTCTCTCCCCAGATTTCTTCCTCGGGAATTAAAGAAAATATGTACCAAGTTTAGTCGCAATCTCTGGAATCGTTTAAATTTTAATTACGAACATACAAATATAGAAACACTTTTTTTCTTCAATATATATATATATATAAAATTATGGATAAGATATCTATATAAACTGAATTGAGGAGTGCCACGAGAGACATTATTCGACGTCTGACGAGGGGATCACTATTTTCATAGCTTCTGTCTAGGATCAATTTTGTCTGGAATCAATGTCTAGAATTAAGGAATAAATGTGTCACACTCGAAACGCTGTAATTAATTTCACAAAATAAAACGTTTATTTTTACAGATTCTCCGGCATGTTTCCATTAACAATACAATTACGTTCAAGTATTTGTGGAAATGTATGTCTCCTCTTCAGCTTTAATGAAATGAATGGACATGGAATAATTGAGGTCGTGCTTGGCTCGGCCCCGAATGTTTTTTATTTTGGCCGCAGTGGCACGTCGGCCAAGTCAACGCCCTCCGGAGCCGTACGTCAGGTCTGCAGCAGAGTTCCTTGCGGCGTGTAAATAAATAATGACGTGCAGCGCAAGTGGGAGGGAGGAAAGAGGCATTAACCTTGGCCCAGTGGCGCGGCCAAAACGCTCTCGTGTGTGTGATGTTGTGTCTGGCACACGCCGTAAAAATAGCCCCACTCTCTCTCGGTCGTTAGCTAGGTCAGTTCCACAATTGCGGCGCATTTAAAATTCAATTGGCATCGCTCCCGCATTCCGAAGAGATTCACAACCTGTTATTCAAATTCCCGTCGAGTACTTCCCCCCATAAAAGCCGCGGCAGCGCTACGAATTTACGATGTTCCGGTGCGGCGCGTTGTCAGTCATCTGTCTCTCTCCGGTGTCTAGGGAATCCACAGGTGCCGCCCTCTGGGTAAACAGCGCCGTAATTGCCCTTTCCACCGCAGAGCTGGTGCGGCGCCCTTCGCATTATCGCAGATGTGATTAGGCGACCACAGGGGCACGGCAAACGCGCCATTGTGTGGAGTTAAATCACAACATTGACACTGATGCCCGCTAAGACAAACATACTTAAGCTGCGGCCCGTTACTAGCCGCTTCGTTCCGACCAAACTTCTTCTCCGTGCCTGCAACTCCCGTCTGTACCCAGCTTCCCCTTACCAATTCCCTCCAGGCTATTCCAATAAATACGCGAGTTGATACTTTAAGTAAGTGCATCTGTTTTTCCTGAGTGGCACTCGCATTCCTCGGGACAAAAGATTGACCCTTCCCTTTGAACGCGGGAGACCCATT
The DNA here is from genome assembly GCA_034510155.1 of Eucriotettix oculatus. Lineage (NCBI taxonomy): Eukaryota > Metazoa > Arthropoda > Insecta > Orthoptera > Tetrigidae > Eucriotettix > Eucriotettix oculatus. The sequence goes on from CM067376.1 coordinate 89,746,433, forward strand.
TACGAAAAGGGATCGCCGTGAATAATTAGGGAGCTGCTTCTGGCGAAAATGAAAGTTCCGTTGAGAAATCTCACGAAGGAAACCAAAATACATGCTGTATTTAGACCCAGCAGTTGTCAAAGAGCAAGCCAATAGAAGCATTGGTGGTTTGAATTATGTAGCTTCCCACCGTTGTTACGAGGGAAAGGATTTTTGGAGAAGCAGGCAGAATATGTTGGGAGACGGTAGAGAGAAAGTGTTGGGAGACGGGAGAGAAAAGTGTCTGAGAGACGGAAGACAACCGATGGAAAAGTTAAATTGTTAGCTGCTTAGAGAAAGAGGCCGGTTAACGCTGACCTAAAACTAAACTGTTGGCCGCCGGAAGGAGATAAAGGAGTTTCCTCCAGATTTTTACAAGAGATTCAGCCCGGGCGGAGATGAACAGAAGTTATCCCCTGATGCAGCCACCATCATTCATGGACTGAGACCGGGATGCAGATGCAGATACTTCACGTGTATCGTTGTTTTGAATTAGAAGGATTTCGCCTATTGCCAACAGAAATACAAATAGCATCTTAATTCGCCCCACTGAAAACCCTGATTTAAAAGTCACATGCAAATTAATTGTTTTCTTAATAATGTTTTTTTTTGAAAAATTGTAAATACCATTTATGCTCTTACTAAAACTTTTTATTTATATTAAAGTCAGAATTTTAAATTTAAATTAGTTTTTTTCATAACAAATCCCTATCATTTATACATTATATTATAAATGAATGAATTAAATCAAATTCCTCCCACCAGCAATAATTAACGTTTCAATACTTAGGCCTAATTAACTCGGAAATATTACAGAGTAAAAAAGAGAAAACAAGATGAGGCGAAGACATGAGAACTACATTAGCTGATAGGAGGAAAGTCACGGTTATCTGTAGGCAATAAAATCCTGTTAAATGGAAACACGCCACCACAATAATGATACCTAAACCAAACAAACCAAAATCCCACCCTGAAAATTAGCGTCCAATAAGTCTCCCTCCTACATTACCCAAATTGTTCGAAAAACTACTACTCCCCCACCTAATCAATCAACTCTCCTTCCTGATTGCAGACACACAATACGGCTTTTGCCCGAAACACTTCTTCCTCCATCAAATATACCTCCTCTCCAACCTCTTAAACAACTCCTTTGAACAACGCCTTTATTGGCATCAAAAAATCGTTTGACAAAATCCACCACCCTTCCCTACTATCCAAAATTAAAGGCTTCCTAAATGTCTCCCACGACAGAATACTCCTGAACTATCTTTCTAACAAAACCTTCTCTGTCAAAATAAATAACCACCTCTCCCAACCACACTCAATCGCGGCGGGCGTCCCCCACGAAAGTGTCATTGCCCCCTTCCTATACATCATTTTCTCCCACAACATCCCACCACTAACACAATATTTTTCGCAGACGAAATAGCCATCTCCTATGAAACCTCCTCTCTCATCTCCAATTTCCAACCACTCCAATCAGCGCTCACCAACGTAGAGCAATGATCCAAACAATGGTGAATCAGTATCAACCCCACCAAATCAATAAACGTCCCATTCACACTAACAAAAAACTCTCTTCCTCAAATCCACCTCTATCTAAACAATTCATTAATCACTACAAAAACACAAACCTCCTATCAGGGAATAATGTTTGATTCAAAACTCACGTGGAAACCTCATATTTATCTTCTCCTCTCCAAAATCAACCATAAATTCAGAACCCTATATCCACTCCTGAACAGAAAAGACTGTTACCATCAGCACAAAACGCCTCCTATACCTCTCCATAATACAACCCACCTAGTTCTATGCATCGTTTGTATGGAGAGCAACAGCCAAAATCCATTCAGCCAAATTTCAAACAAAAAAACATACTCCTACGCACCATTAAAAACTCTCCCTGGTATCTTATAAATTCCGTAATCCACCATAGCATCAAACTTCCCAAAGTAAACTTCCCCAATTAAAAGCGCCCTCAACCACCCAAACCCCACGATCCAGCAATTCCATGAGAATCCTCCTACATCTCCACGCTTCTGTTGGCTCAAAAGGAAATTCCCAATTGACCTCATCCTTTTCCCTGAACATTCAGGCACATCCTAACTCACCTTACCATCATGCCCGCACACCACATCCTCATATATCCTCCAATAATCAATCCACCCATTCACGTCGTATGCCTCTCAGATACACATACAGATAAAAACTAACCTATCTGCCAAAGTAGGCTAACCTACCTTCACGTTTACAAGTGAGTTACATACACTATTTTAATTTTGTAAATTCATTATTTTAATATTGTTTGTTCTAGAATAATTATTGTACTAACTGATAACCGTAGAGATAAAAGTTTTTTATGTGAATAATAAAAATATATAAAAATTCTGAGAAACACAGCTGTCATAAAACCAATATGGGTAAATGGGTTTGAGCTATGTGGATGTACAATCAAAACAAATACATCAAACATTACGAATAATCAAAGATCTTCCGGCAAGTTGTAAACGCCTCATGGTACATAACGACAAACAAATTTAAAAGTTCCAACGGCACAGAAAGTTGTCAAGCATTACAGTCCTAGACAATCATCAAAATCAACTACTGGACAAACTTTCAGAACCAGTGATCAATGAAAGACTCAAAAGATGTGGCATAATGAACTAATTTAAGGTATATTAATTATGTTTATTTAAATTATAATGAACAGGCGACGGAGAAAGTTTAAAAGGAACGTGGAAAGGTAATTACACTACAAGGAGAAGAAATAAAAACCTAAACTTTGTTGATGATATTGTGGTATTAAGGGAGTCAGAATAACACTTGGAAACCATGATAAATGTCATGGGAAAATAATACTTCTGCTACTGCAGTGTAGTATGGGAAATAGTGCAATAACAAAGGGTGATAGTTTGGAAGGATTATTTTGATGGAAATTGCGGAATTATGCTACTTCGGCAGCATAATAACTAGGGGTGGTAGAAGTATAGTAGCCATAAAGAGTAGGATAGCACTGTCAAGAAAGGTTGTCTCCAATGAGAGGAATTTACTTACGAGTTATATAAGTTTGATAATTAGGAAATCATTATCAAATTTTTCGTATGGTGTGCATCTTCATATGAGTGCGAAACGTGTACGGTAGGAGTTGCAGAAAGGAAAAGAATAGAAACTTTTGAAATGTGGTGCTATAGGAGAATGCTGAAACACAGATGGGTCGATAGGGTAACTAACCAGGCAGTTCTAAGCAGAATAACAGAAGAGAGAACAATGTGGAGGACTTTGATCAAGAGAAGAGATAGATTGATAGACCACATTTTGAGAGATGGGCGTCTTGTAAAGTTGGCATAAGAGTGAAGTTTGTGGGGGGAAGAACATAAGAGGGCGCCAAGGATGGAATACGGTAAGTAGATTATGGAGCATGTGGTAATTATGTTAAGATGAATAGGCTTGCTCAGAATAGATTAGCATAAGAAATTGCTTCAGAGTAGTTAAGAACTGAATACTACTACATATTACTACATCGTTGGATATCTCGCTGATGATGTCATTTAATACTAATCATTTTAGTAGCCGTCAGCATTTTATCTCATAGGTTTATTAATTATTTTGTTTGCTATATAAATAATTATGTAAAAAGTTGTAATAATTTGTCAAGTGCTATAAACAGACCTTGGCATGACTCTCTAGAATGTTGTTCGTCTCACGACTCGCATTCGTCAGAAAAACACTTTATAATGTAATATATAAATTATAACATATATTATATAGATGTGGACGCTCGTTCCATGATTCGAAGTATATTTTAGTTTAAAAAAATTTGACGTCTCAGTCTCATGAAGGTCTCGGAGAAGTGTGAATCGGTAAAATTGCCGTTCTTAAATGTTTACTAGGTGTGAAAAGAGTGTTAAACGTTAATTAGGTTTAGCGTCGTTTATCCTAACGTCAGCTATCTGAAACATCAAGTATATCAACCCTTATTTTCTCTACTTTCATTTTAATGACATTTCTTTTTTGTTATCCTGTTCTCACAAACTTATTTTCTTCAATATAACATATTAAAAAGATCTCCTTGTTCATATTTATTTATCATTATTACATAGCTGCTATTGGGAATTTGCCCGGAGGCAACTATATACAAGACAAGGACAATATAATTCAAATACAATAAATTACTAATATAATTTACACTAAGATACAATTTTTTAATGTCTTACGAAATTTTGTCTTGAAATAAAAAGAGAAGTCAGGAGTCACAAAGAATTCATTTCACAGCACCTCATCATTTTAATGCTTTCTTTAGGAAATAACTTTGCACTTCATTGATTTTAAGATATGTGTGTGTACAACTGCTCACTTTAGGTTCCTTATCCTACCCCTAAACTGATAAGTGCTACCCGGAACGGAAAAGCCGTCCCCTTACAACTTCAACGTCAAAGACGATGGCCATTTTCCATAAAAAGAGTTCACTGCAGTTTGAGGGTCGTCTTGTGTTATTTATAAAAACGTTGTGCTTAGTGAGAAGTATTAGAACTAAAACCTATGGCGTCTCCTATTATGTCTAAACGAAGTCACAATGTGTAGACAATTTAAACAAAATTAAAAATATTAAACCGAATATAAAAAGGAGATAGTGGCTCTATTAAGCGATATATTGCATTATCTTACAGGCACTTTTAAATATTATAGATTTTGCTGACGTATATCCGATCTATAGACGATTAATATCATTATTAAGTTTTTTTCGGGGAATTGTCTGAGTAAAGAAAGAGGAAAAGATAGGTGAGAAGCGAATGAGATAGAAGGATATTAGAGAAACCGAACAAAGAGGTTAGGTTGGTCCCCGTGAAAGAGACGCTGAGATACGTCTAGCAGGAAAGAGTAGTAAGAAATAAATAAGAGTAAGAAAAGAAGTAATTCGGATGTTATTTTTGTGGATAGAGTAATACAGCAGAGTAAGAAAAGGAATTAGAAAAATAGTCTTGCTTTACTCAGCCAATACCTGAAAAAACTCAATAATGGTTTTAACTCACTATTGTCAACAAACTTCAAAACCAAATAGACGGTTCTGTTTGCGGAGAAGACAACTTCTGCAGTAGTTATATTTATCTAACTGCATTGAAATAAATAAATACAACAGCTAAATTAGTGGGACACGACAAAATCTTACTTTCATTGGAACGCCTTCACCTGCAAATATAAATGATTAATTTCAAGGAATTTAAAAGGAAAAATCTCTCAGTGTTCCATGTTCTCACACACTGTACCTGTAGATGTTGCAAAGGAAGCAAGGATACTTCGTGCTATTTTTACAAATATATTTTAAGACCTTATTTTATTAAAATTTATTTCTGTATAATTTGGCTGTAGTATTCATTTAACGTTAAACGTTCATTTCGACCCCAAAATGTACGGTCTGGAGAATTGCCCGCAATAAATCACGAACACAGGTATCGGGAGGACTCAAGTTCTTTCGCCAAGCTCGAGAGATTTTCTCTTTATAACCGGGGCTTTCATTTATATCCGGATATACAGAAACAATTATTTCAATAGAGAAAGTAAAATTTGCTCATTATAATCCAGTTTGACTGTAATTTACGGAGACTATGAATAAACAATTCATTGCCTTTAATATCGTATCTAACTCTGTTTAATTGGGAGTGAGATAATTTATGTTTCTAAATTATCAAATTTTTCGCGCCTGAATTAGCATATCTTCGGCAGAGAATAATCTCCCCGAGGAAAGGTAAACTTACTTGAATCACTTGTGCAAGATATACTTAGATTATTTTTATTTTCGCGTCAGATAAAATTTAATATTAACTAGTTGCTGAATTTTAGAAACAAATGTTATGCGGTTTATTCATCATAGGTAAAAGGGTTAATGTAAGTAGGCTTATAAAATAATGTCACGGCATATTCACGGAAACGGCAGAAGTGACTTTTAAGATATCTCTGAAGATTTAATAATCACATATTATTATTCAGTATTACAAGTGAGTCTGGACCAGCCAGACCGGAGCCCAAACAATAACATCTACGTGGAATAAGGGCAGACATCGAATATTGTCTGTGTAACTTATACTCTCATCTCAAGTGAGAGTAGTAATAATTTTAGTATAGAATAGATGCAATCATACACAGTGCATAATTGAATATAGATGAATGTCAATTCGTATTTTCCTTGAATTTTACATGTGAACATTGTAATCGGTGGTCCTAAACTAATCTTCTGACTTCACAAGTTCAAAATTTCTTAAATGCAACTTAGCCGTGCACGCAAACCTGTTCCTGCCAGTATCCTGAGCTGATTGTACTTACACCTTCAGCATCAATTGCTGAAGTCTGTACGTGCAATTTTTTTTGGCAGGAATCGGTAGCAAAACATGAAAGTAACTTTGAGACTCACGCTATAAATATACATGCTGACGGGCATATTAATTTAATTTTTAATTAAATGAAGCATTAATACAATGTACGACCTGATAAACGGAACTCACTGAACATTTGCTTAAGGTTATATTTTCAAGTAAGTCTTATGTATTGAGAAATATTGTCATTCGATAAATAACGTGTTTACCTTGACGTAAAGATATTTCTTTAAGCACGTTGCAATACTCACGTAAATATTCCTGCTGTAAGTATAATAACTACGGAAAAAGTGTAAGTACACCGAGTGAACGATAAATTAACAGCATATGAAAATATACCTTCAAATAAGGCGTCTGACTGTAGTAATTTTTTAACCATCAACATTTACGGTGTAGAGAAGCCGGGGTTTATTAAGTGGCAAAAAGAGATCCGGGAGAAGAATTTTCTTGTAGCACAGTTCCGGCAGAGAAGCCGATAACATCGATCGTCATGCAGTTTCTTAAAACAAAGTTATTTCAGATATTCGATAATGTGGGTGGAAAGACAACACTCAAGAGAATTAAAAAATCTTGTGAACGGGTAAGTGAATATTCACTTCTCTACAAAGAATTATTGTCATACCGGCCAACCATTTTGCAGGGTTCTATCTTTTTCCTCGTCACAAACGTTCTATGCGAGTAACTATTGCGAGTGGCAGATGGCTCAGTCAATCTTATATGAATTAATAAGAAAGCCAGGACCATCCTGGCGTCAATTATGAATAAAATCTTGTCGGTTTTGTAACCAGTATTGAAATCAATGTCATTGAAAAGTCTATCATTTAAAAGTTTTCAACTTTACTAAACCCGAGATTCACCTGATAACGATGGCAGAACATGCCATGGAAACGACGGGAACTTTTCTGTGCAATATAAAAGGATGTTTGTATGCATGTTCTGTTTACAGATTTAACGGCATGAAAAAGTTGTAACGAAACGTAGTATAAATATCCTTAAAAATATAGAAAATCACTGGACGGGGCGAAGATGCAGAGAAATCCCTAGCATAAAATAGAGCAAAATCCGCCATATTTAATTGAACACAATATAGCTACTATTTGTATGCAATCATCTAAGCTCACACAGAAATCGAAGATTGAGAATTCACATCGAAATCTAAATATTTTGTTACCTGCCAATAGAATAAAAGTTAAAGTACTGAAAACTACGTTTGTTTGTTTTAAAAGAGAAACATCGTAACTTCCCTATACTAAAAGTTCCATAGTAAATTACACATTAATAGTCTGCCTGGCAACTTAATATCAGTTTGTTATTCATTGAGAATGTTATTGTAGTAGTATTTAGTCCTTAGACTGGTCTGATTCAACTCCATGCTAACCTATTCTGCGCTAGCCTTTTCATACCTACATAGCTACCATTTCCCACATCTTCCCTTAATTACTTAGCGTATTCCATCCTCAGCCTTCCTCTTCTGTTCTTACCTCAAACACTTCCCTTTAATGTTAATTTTACACGACCCTCCTGTTTGAAAACGTGGCTTATTAATCTATCCCTTATCTTGGTTAAAGTACTTCATATTGTACTCTTTTGTATTATTCTGCTTAGAACTTCGTGGTTTGCTACTCATTCCTCCCATTTGATTTCCAGCATTCTTCTATAGCACCACATTTCAAAAGCTATTCTTTTCCTTTCTGCAACGTCTACCGTCCACGTTTCGTACCCATGTAACGCCACGCTCCATATGAATATTTTTAGGAACGATTTCCTTATATTAATACTTATATTAGAGCTTTCTTGTTTGTGACATCCTACTATTTGTCACTATACTTCTACCATTCCTTGTTATTATGCTGCCCAAATGGCAGTATTCCTCATCCTCCTTCAAAATATGCATTCCCAATCTAACATCCTTCGTCATTCCACTTTATTCCATACTGATACAGAAAGTTCTTTTATATTGTATTTATTATTTTAGTTACTATTGGACACTTTCCCACTGGAAGATGAATATGCACAGTATAATTATAAGTTTAACAATGAACTATATTTTTATTCTGCCTTTAAAATTTTTTGACCTGATATTAAAACAAGTCAGGAACCATGCCAATTTCACGTCACTGATTCTTCATTTATATATTTTTATAAGCATTCACTTGAATGTTTTTCCTTACCGCTTATTCACGCTATCCAGATAAAATATAACTAAAAGTATAAGAAAATAATATAAAGTACCCATATGTTCTTTGCATTCTTCTACACTCATCAGCGCTATTTGGAAAATTCGTCAGTATTTCTGTAGGGTTGGAATTCCAGTCGCGCATTGTTATACTTTAAACTAAAATTTTACGTCAGTGCGGAACCCTTTTCCTTTAATTGGGAAAGAGTGGCAATTTTTAGATATATGAGTAGGTGCGTAAGATGATTTTTTATTTCTTCTTAGGTCGGTTAACCCGTGTAAGTTTTAAATATTGCCGCAGAGTCTAACACTTTTCTTGGCATTACTAAGTGCTTCTAACATCCGTTTTTGTATTTTTTCCAACGCTTGAGTGTGTTCATTGCCATAAGGATACCAACACCTTACTGAATATTCTAAAACTGGCTTGAAACCAAAACAACAAAAATATTTTACTTTTCCTAATTTTATTGATGTATGTGAATTCCAATTGTGGTAACTGTTCACGTCGTATCGAATTTTTCAGATTTCAGCCATTACCGTTATTACCATGTTAGAGTTCTAGAGAAAACTGAAAGCACGAATAATGGAAGAAATAAAATTTGAGATACGCAATATCAACTTGTAAGGGCAACAATCATTGCCAGACCTCAGCACAGATAAGAACAGCCTCAGTCTCCCCGACTGTAACGTACACTGCTCCGGTTATTTAACATAACCACCTGGAGATGTAAAGAACATCAACAAATATAACACATTTGTCATGAAGTGTCAAATTTACTTATAAACGGTACTTACTATACCGCACGCCATTCAGTTCCCAAGCGGCTAAATATTTGCTACTTACCTTTTGGTGCTTAAACAGCACGTACATTTTCCTGCCTCTGTTTACAAAAATACAAGATAACATTCCGTCGTAGCTTTCAACGGTTTATAAATCCAGGGACGGTTTTTGCGTTATGTCAATAATGATAAGCAAAAAAAATGTTTGTACTTTATTCTGACATTATTAGTGATAAATATTTAGTTATTCAATGTAAGCGAAGATAACTGTACTTAATCTGTATTCTATTGTATTCTGTTTGAAATGAATGGGAGGGGGATGTTATTTATTTTTTAATAATGAGAAATTACAACATAGTTTTCTGACTTTATAACTTACAATAAATAAAAAGACGGCCAAAAAGTCAGCATATAAATTGATCACTATTTATTCATAAAAGCGACGTCTCGTCTCTATTCTGAGACTTCCTCAGGTGTACTACAAACATATTATTACAATAAATTAAATATGGGTTCTATGTTACAATTTTTAAATTTATATATAATATTCTGATCAAAACTTACAAATTCAGCAATACATCATACTTACTCCTTGACTCCCTCAGCCGAAAAGATTATTGAATTTACATGTGAAGATTTTGGTGTCGCGCATGGACCATTTGTAGCGATGATTGTAGTAACAATGAGTGCTTTCGGCAGTTAAATTTTAACAATGGAGAAGAATTGTTAGAAATGTAAATTATATTAATTTTTAACATTTATTTATTATTAATGGACACTTATTAAATAGCGTTTTGATTTGCATATAGTAAACACAACATAAATTTACAACAATTAATACGAATAATTAATTTTTATACAACTAAAAATTCTAAATCACTCAGGGTCGTATGTTATGGGCCTTCTCATAGAGCGTAAATATTTCGTGCAAAATCTAGTCGGACGTGTCAGTATAGGAAATCAGCAAAAGGTTACAGAGGTATTTACTGTGTCAGCTTAACATGGACAAAGCGTGCGCGCCTGCCTTCTCTGGTTGTCGCTTCCTCGTATTACTCCGGTGTGGTCTCGAAAACGCCTCATCTGTTCGTGGTTCGGACAATTTCCTGTCTTAGTCTCGTCTCCTCGGACTACTTGTCTGATAATGTTCTCATCTGCTCTCTTATAATTCTGTTATCTACTCTCGTCCCCTCAATCTGTCTTATGATTCTGTGTCCACTCCCTGTCTCCCAGGTTTTTTTTATAATTATTTCCCACCTCCTTAATTCATATCCTGAAATTGGGGGGGGGGGATGGATAGTCACCAATGAAATTTATTGTTATTCCTCTCTGGGAGGAATCGCTTGCCCCTCTCTCCCAAGGGAAAATCCACGCTTATTCCCAGCATTGGTCGTCGCCGCATTGCAGCGGCCGCGGGACAATCACCGCTGGAATCCAAATGTCTGACTTTTATAACCCTGCTCGTCAAATAATCTCTTTTCTTTTGACTCATCACTGCCTAAGACCGAACAGATGTGTTTGACCGTTACATGTTAGGTAGTATTAAACTATTTACATTCGTAAGGAGTTCTATTTCCGCGTAAAAAAGCTAATCACTCTATCTATTCAGTGTTCTAGGCGACTGTTGGATCTTCCGTGACAAAGTGATACAGAAAAAGTAACTCATTGCTTCACCATCCCATAAAAATTCACATTATGTATTGGTAGTTAAAAACTAAATTTTTAGAATTTGATTGTGTCGGCTTAAAGAATTGAGGCGATTTAGTTATGTATAATATTGTATTGATTAGAGGGGGGTATTATTTTAATTATTTTAAATGAATTTACTTTAGGATTTAATATATACATTTATTTATAAAAAACACAATAATAAATGGGGCTATGCACGAAGATTACAAATAGATAATAAATAGGGAAATTAAAAGGACGATTTTAAAAATCTCAGGCTCAATTATTGTTTGGGTATTCACGTGCAGCAGATATTCCGTTCACTGGACGAATCTGTATTGTTTTTATGTGCATCTCGGTGCAGATTACCATGCGACTGGACTTCCTTCTTCCCTCTTCCTTCTGGTTGAGCCTGAAGCTGCCGGTAAATAATGATATGAAGTCGTGCTGCCGAAATTGAGGGAAAACTCAGCTTTTTCCTTTCTGTACTTATTGTTTTCCTCGTCGTTAACATCTTACTCCTTTGCTGCTTCCTCGACTTGTCAAATCATGCTCTTCTCTGCTTCCTCCACATGTATATGTTCCACTGTTCCTTGACTTATCAATCCTTACTATAATTCTCCGCTGCTTCCTCGATGAACAGTCCACACTGCGGGGTTTTAACGCCATCTCACGTGAAGTTTTCCTGCCAATCATCGTAAGTTCTCCGTCAAGCGCTGGAGATTTTTCATGATACAGGTAACAGTGTCCCTAGCAATTTCCTAAGATGAATGTTAACTCAGCCAAAAACAATTATACCATTAAAACCCCGCAGCAGGTATATCTCCGAGTCGCCAGCCCGGCGCCGGGAAAACCCCCTTTTTTCCTGGCCAGCGAGATATTCTTTTGATTTTTTTTCTAATTTAAATGTTATTGAACGCACACGAAGATAATTCAATTTTCGTACGCTGATTCACCCAAAAAATAACAGCTTGAGAGTCTCTATATTGTGCTATCAGTGGTGACTAGGTTACGCTTTACAAGTTACAGACATTTAAAAATGCAGTTACTTAAATTGTTTCGAAGTTTGAGTTCCAAAATCTCAGTTGACGGACGAGATAAAAAATAAAAACTGCATATATGAAAGGTAACTATTATTTTTAACTTCAGAAATAACTGTTTTACTACTTGCCATGGATTGACGTAATCAACGAGGAAAGCTAATGGATGTTTATAAATAAATATATGAGTTAAAAAAATTCAATTAGACGAAGAAAGTCTTATGTTCTTATGTTCTTTTGTCCTTTCTCAAACAAATGAATTTCGATTTGCGTTAGTTAAGTTTGATTGTTTCCGTTGTGGGACTGGTTTGTGGTTAATATGGATCAAAAAGTAATTTCTGATTATTTCCGTTAGCGCGTATTAATACAACCTGTATTATTGTGCGGTTTACTATTAAATGTGCTGCCAAACATGATATTATTCTTATCGCTTTTCAGACTGTACGTTTAAAATGATTTACACGATTGTACTTCCTGGGTACAAGGATGAGCAATCCGTCGAGCAATGACCACGACCACAGCGCTATGCGCGGCGTTCTCCACAAACAGCGTGGGCGATGAACTGCTCGTCCTTATGTAACTTCGCTGGGAAGCACCTGTGACCTTTGCATCTAACGTACGTGGGTAGATCTGTATGAAAAACCATCGACAGCCAATCGATCATCTGAAGGGTTTCAGGATGTAAGGAATTGTAAGAGTAAAATACACTCAAAAATGCTTATTTTCTGCAGTGATTGGTATTTTAACATTTATATTAATGCATGTTTATTGTAAGCTTTAAAAAAACTTGGATTTATAACATTTAGAGTTTGTTTTTCTGAAACGCAGTTCGTCTGTTAATGATAACTTTTAATATCCTTCCTCTTTGGATTTTAAAAATCGCCAAGCGAAACGTATTCTAATTTTAAACGGAATTTTTGAAGTTATCTCTTAAAGTCTGGGAAATATAGTTTTAAGATATTTAAAAATATAAAAATGTGAAATAATATCATAAGAATAAATTCGTTTATTTATTGTTTCATTAAGAAAAATCTAAGGATAACTTTCAAGCTGTAAAGTATTTTCAAGTCATTTTCACTTCACCGGAGAACAAAGGGCAGAAACTACTGCCAATTTACGTGACATGTTTTGGCTGTTAGGGTGGTACATGGGCAGTGCCTCGTTTCTCCTAAAGTCTTAACCCTAGTTTCCATGTGCATAGTAAGTAGAGCGGAATTCGAACCCGAGACCTGAGTGCTGCCACAATTTTAATATTAATATTAAATGAGCCTTAATAAATAGTTAAACATCTTATAAGAAATAAATAATATAAAATTGATTAACATTAGTTTATTACACTACGCGACGTTTCGTTCCTTAATTTGTAACCTCATCACATTTCGGCCTCCACGCTCCTGTGACATGAACGCCAACATTTTCATTGCTTTAAATTTTTTAGTTCGTTAACATTCACCAGATGATTTTATACATGTTATAGACTGTTTTACTATTTCTTAACTTTAAACATTCAGATAATGTAACCAATTAAATGATCCTCACAATTGGGTAATTATTTAATTTCTATTCTATGATCACGCTGTTGAATGTAATGAGACATTGATCTGAAGAATGACGTAAAGAGCTAATTTTTAATTAATTATTATTTAAGCTATTATATTTAATTATGGGAAAAATTATAATTTAAAGGAAAATATAAATAATAATGACAGAAGTGAATTTAAAATTAAGTAGATATATATTTAAAAAAATAAAAGTTAATTAATGAAACTCAAAAATCCTAGAAGAAAAAATGAATTTACTTGAAAACGGTATATCATTAATAATTTAGATACTGACACTCATTAAAATCAGGTTACCTGTGCGGTGAAACAAATGAATCAAAGTTTATGGGAAATGGGACCAGCAACGTGAACGATACCGAAAAAAGACTGTAATATCTCCGTCGGGTTGACAAATTCGGAGGCGCTTCTAGTTGACTGCGTCTGGATGATCTGGCTGCATGGATGACGTCTTGGGCCAAGATAGTGAAAACTAAAATTTCACATCCCCCTCAGGACTCAAGAGCTTTACTCTGATATCACCAGCTGCACGCAATTTAATGCACAAAACTTCTGTCCATTTCACCTCGTATGGCTCTGTATTTTACTTCCCCCCTTTTTCAATAGTCAATATTTACAAATTTGAAGCCAGTAGGAAAAATGTTAGGTTCCGGATGTGAACAAGCATCCTTAGATATATTTTGCGTTGGTTACACACTTAACTGTTTCCACTTATCTACGCGTAGCTTACGACTTGACGGATTTTTTTAAAAATAGGAACGTATTCAATTTAAAAGACACACCCATTGCCAATAATAGCCCTCTTTCGTATTGTGTGATGGAAGGCTCATTGTCCGAAAAAGGGTGTAGAGCTGACCGTCACACAAAAAATACTGCGCAGGCCTTCAGTTTCTACTCGCGTACTTTCAATGTATTACATATGAACCAATGCTGCAAGGGCATGAAAGTACATAATAATAAATTTATTCTTCCCGGAAAAGTGTTTAGTTCTTCTGTAAATTTTGGAGTGTTTTAGATTTAAATGCCTAAATAAAGGAACGGCGAATTTGGTCTCGCCCCGGGCGTCTGAAACTCACGCTATACCACTGCTTATTTGTCAAGTCTGACCACGTATGAGACTACACTATTTTTTTGCACGTTGAACATAAAATTCACTCACTCAAAAACATTTCTATGAATGGCTCTATTGTTGGGTCTTTGTTGTTCTACGTCAAAACATCCTAACTAAAAATTTCCATGATTTATTAAAAGTGGAATGTAACTCTAGGAAGATAACTCAATGAGCCCGATTAATTCGTTGCAGTTGTTAGTTGGTACTTCACAAATGTGAATAGACATCGCTGCAAGGAGAAGCTCACTTGTTTAGTTATAGCGAGACGATTAAGTTATCTCTCGTCGGGGAGAACTCCGAATCTTTTTCACAATGGCGAATTGTTGGTTATAGAGACAAAGTTAAAATTGTAGGCATTAGTCAAATAATTTAAAAAGTTAGTTAAAAGTTTGAAGTTGATCGAGCGTATAATAGGATAGATTGTACTGCAGTGTATGTAAGACAAATTGGCAGGGTTTCTTTAAATTTATTTATATTTGGTTACATGCTATGGTCCTGGTGTTGTCACATCGCGTTGTACATTACTTACAAATGAATAACTGTCTTTGTTGGAGGTTCTGAGCACCTGGTCACTCAGAATATGGTAGAGACAATGGATTGTCACAGTCAGCAGGTAAAAATGCAGGGACAGCACAAAAATATAGTTTTTTAGAAGGAGACATGATACTAAATTTTTTTGAATAGGGCGGGATATTTAGTCATTTGGTTCTTGTCGTAAATTGTTGCAATATGGAAGCTGAAAGTAAATATTGTTCGAATATCGCGCAGCCGCAGTGTGACTGATAATAAATGTACATGTATAGACCATGTGAGGCTGATTAAAAGGGGCTTTAACCTGAAAGAGGAAAGTCTTCCGTGCTTGCTGATAAGCTCCCGTTGTGTTTCCTTGACTACGTGGTTCATGGTTATCGTAATTCTAGCAACCAAACCCCCAAATTTATTGCTAAATTAGTAATTTTTTATATAAAGTAAAAATTAATAATTTTCACTATTAAAATTACTCATATATTCTCTTAGACACTTTAAATTTATCTGTGTTCACAAATATAATAGTTGTAGTTATTGATGGCTCACAATATACCATGAAAAAGTCTCACGTTCTATACTATGCCGAAAAATTAATTATGAATCGAGTGATAATTTCAAACATATGAGTGCTTTTGCTGGCACGAATAAAATATCAAGAAAGAAGTTTTATAGATAACCTCTACCGAATGCAGTCAGCAGTAATTAGACTTGAAGACCAAGAGAAGAAAGCAGAAATCAAGAAAGGAGTAAGACAAGAATGGAGTCTGTCACCCACGCTGTTTGACTTATATATAGAACTAGCAACGAAGCAAGTTAAAACGGAATATTGAAAAGGAATCATACTGCAAGGAAATAAATAAAACCCCTACGCTTTTCCGATGATATTGTAGTACTAGGGGAGTCTGAAGTATACTTGGAAACCATAATAAATGGCATGAACCTGGTCATGGAGAAAGAGTTCAATATGACGATTAATATAGGGACAACCAAGGTGTAGTATGAGAAGCAGTGGAATAAGAAAGGGCGTTAAATTGGGAAGGGATATTTTTAAGGAAGTTAAGGAATTCTGGTACTTGGGAAGCCTAAATAACTAGGAACTGTAGAAGTATAGTAGACATAAAGAGTAGGATAGCACAGGCAAGGAAGGCTTTCGTAAAGAAGAGGAATTTACTTACGGGTAATATATGTGAGAATAATAGGAAATCGTTGCTAAAAATATTCGTATGGAGTGTGGCGTTGGTTCGGTGTGAAACGTGGACTGTTGGAGTTGTATAAGGAAAAGAATATAAGCTTTTGAAATGTGAAGCTATAGGAGAATACTTGAAAATCAGATGGGGGATAGATTCACTAACGAGGAAGTTCTAAACAGAATAGGGGAAGAGCGAAAAATATGGAGAACGTTGACCAAGAGAAGCGATAGATTAATAGGCCACGTTTTCAGACATGAGAGTCTTGTAAGATTAGTATTAGATGGGTAAATTAGTATTAGGTGGGGTAAGAACAGAAGAGAGAGGCCAAGGATGGAATGCGTTAAGCAGGTTAGGAAAGATATGGGATGTGGTAGTTATACTGAAATGAATAGGTTTGCATGGAGGGTTGCATCAGATCACTCTAGGATTGAATATCACATCAACGACTGCTTTTAGTGATTTTGTTGCAAATTCCGTAATCAATGTTAATTATACATTAATCTTAAAATACGTCATTTTAGCCGAATCACCTTCTATAAAAAATATTTTAAATTGGTTTTCCTACTCAATTTGACTCTTCACAACCCGGTGTTGTTAAATAAAATAAAAATTGTACGCAATACACCATAAAAGTACCATGTCCTTTTGCATATTTACCAGATGTTCTTATAGTAGAACCGATATTACCCAATATCCCATACATAAGTACGATTACTTCTTTTCAACGCATGCTGTCTAAGGTTATAATCCACTTTGCCTATTTCTTAACGACGTATTTTCACATATTTTGTGCTTTAAACCAGTCGTGCTCAGTGCGCGAGTATCTCTCACCTTGAACAATGAAAGTTGTTCTGCACCTGTTCTCAAGTGTGAAGCATAAAAAGAGTTGCAGATTTCGGGCTCAAGTAGCCTGGATTTTAAATATTTAAAAATATTCACAATAAATATTGGTATAAAAATAAAGGCCACAAAATCTCGTATTTATGAATGTCGAGAGAAAAATGTAAATGAAACTTAGTAACAACGGTGTTTTAGAATTAAAATTGGTTATCACCATAGGAAATATATTAATTGTATATGTCATTGAAAAAATGAAATGTAACAATCGGGAAATACCGTATATTGGATGCGAACAGCACAGGGCAATTAGTTTAGTATCTTAGTATTAATGAAACTAGTTGGCAGGAAGGTGGAACGTCAAATAGAATGTAAGACAATCGAAGGAATATTGACTTTGCGTCTAATGTTGGAAGACAGGAAAAGAAAAAACCGGCCTCTGTTCATGGTATTTGTAGTTTTAGGAAAAGCCTTTGATAATGTAATTAGAATTCCAAAGAAAAAAAAAGCTGAAATCAAGAAAGGACTAATACAAGGAAACAGTCTGTTGCTCATGCTCTTTAACTTATATACAGAACATGGGATGAAAAAAGTTAAAAAAATAATAAATAAGGGAATCAAAAGGCAACTAGAAGAAATGAAAACCCTAAGGTTTTCTGATGATATTGTGGTATTAGGGGAGCCAGAAGAAGACTTGGTAACCATAATAAATGGCATGAACGTGATGCTGGAGGAAGAGTACAGCATGAAGATTAACAGAGGGAATTCTAAGGCGCTGGTGTGCAGTGTAGATAAATAGTGGAATAGCAAAGGGTGTTAGATTGGGAAGGGATATTCTGAAGGATGTTAAGGAATTCTGCTTCTTGGGCAGAGTAATAATTAGGAATCTTAGAATAGTAGACATAAAGAGTAGGACAGCACAGGCAAGAAAGGTTTTTACAAAAAAGAGGAGCTTTCTTACGGGTAATTTTAGTATGAATATTAGGAAATTGTTACCTATGTTCATGGCATTTATAGATTTAGAAAAAGCCTCTGATAATGTGAACTGGAACACACTATTAAGGATTTTGAAGAGCACCTGGAATAAAAAAACGAGAAAGGAGGCTTATACATAACCTCTACAGAAGAGAGACAGCAGTAATTAGAATAGAAAACCAAGAAAGGAAGCCGTAATCAAGAAAGGAGTAAGAGAAGGATGCAGTCTGTCGCCCACGCTATTTAGCTTATATATAGAACAGGCGATGAAGAAAGTTAAAAAACAAATACGGAAAAGGAATAATACTACAAGGAGAATAAATGAAAACCTTATGCCTTTCCGATGATATTGTAGCATTATAGGAGTCAGAAAAAGACTTGGAAACCATGTTAAATGGCAAGAACGTGGTTCTGGAGAAAGAGTTTAATATGAGCAGCACTAGTACAAGGTGATGCGGCCAAGCTGACTGTAAAAACTGTTTGTGGAGATACTACTTCAGCTTCCCTGCAATCCAGATTCGGCTCCCTCCGATTTTGATTTGTTTGGCCCACTTATGACGTGGAAAGAAGTTGTACAGCAACAGTCAAAGAACTTGTGGGAAACCGACTAAAACAACAAGACAAAGACTTTTTTGCAACGGGTATAAAAAAAATATTTCATCGTCGAGACAAGTGGGGATTACGTTGAGAAATAGTAAAAGTCTCATTTTGTAAAATATACATTTTTTTTCAAGATTAATTAGTCCCATTACGTATTGAACGCGCCTCGTATTGATAGGTAATTAGCTTTAATTTAGAATAATGATATTTATTTTGTGCAAGTAGTAAATTATCCGTTTATAATGTTTCTAATGCTTGCTATTGTGTAAACGGTTTTATAAAGGGCAGAAACAAGTGAAAATGTTTCTGTGATTTAAGGTTTTTAGTCCGTAAACCTAATGACGGGGAATATCTTTACCAGTCCTATTTTTGGTTCTCGAATATCTTCAAGTAATTTTACAATAAATAAAAAGACGGAATTAAATATATCACTATTTATTCACAAAAGCGACGTTTCATCTCCTTTTTGAGACTTCCTCGGGCTTAAAATTTAGCAATACATCATATTTACCAAATTCTTCACATGTAAATTCAATAATCTGTTCGGCTGAGGGAGTCAAAGAGTAAATGTGATGTATTGCTGAATTTTAAGTCCGAGGAAGTCTCAAAATGGAGACGAAACGTCGCTTTTGTGAATAAATAGTTATATATTTAATTCTGTCTTTTTACCATCAATTTATTTATTGTAAATTTTAAAGTTAGAAAACTATGTTGTAATTAAACTAATTTTCCCCAAGTTGGAAATATTGGCACAACAAACCATTTTCATGGTACAGGTTTCAACTTGCCAAATTAACAACTTAATTGAGCAGCCAATGGAACTTAGATTGCGGGATTGGCGATCCCATTGTTAATTATAATTAACTTGAATCTGTCGCTGTCGAAGTTGAGTAGTGAGCTAATGATGTTTCTTCAAGAAGAAGCGTTAACTCGTGAATGGTGAAGAGTGAGCGTTGATGATGTTTAGGTGGTATTAGTTTGATGAGCGGGATGCGCCCGTTCCCCCGTTGGCTCGTATGGAAATGCGCCTGCCTCTCCGTGCGCAGCTGAACGGCACAATCGATATTTCCATCTCCCTCCCTCCCCGGCTCCAGCGGTTCCAGAAAACAGTTGCGTACGAGGGACTCATTACATCGGCGACGTGGCAACGTTGCTTATGATGTCATGTCGTCGGCCGCCCAGCTATGCCGCAGGAAATGACGTCAGGTCAAGTTGCGCGAGAGCCGCTGGCGACTCGGAGCTTCGGTTCCGCCTCGAGCGACCACCTTTCCTGCCCTCATGCCCAAAAATAACTTCCTTAACACAGCATTCCTCTACATTCAATCCATCTATGTTTCAATCAAAACAGTATTTTACTTTTTATTATTCATCTTCTGACAAAATAAATAAACAAATTTGGGTAGCATTAATACGTCCTTGTATTATTTTTGTAAGACGTTACCTTTGAAATGAATGGACGTTTGGAATATATTAACGCTCCCTACGCAATGTATTTGTAAAAATCTTACATGCAGCCTAATGGTTAGGCATTTCGAATGACCTCAGTGCTGAATGAGTTGGAATATTTTATGCGATTTCATTATGCAGCAATTTCCACAGAATGTTGTTCTGCCTAAATGATGGTAAAAAATTAAAAGAACTGGAAACGATATTAAACAATGTGGAGGAAGAGAATTTTTGGATTCTTCCTAAAATGAGAAAATACAGAGTTTCGAAAATAAAATTTATTTCATGTTTCCAGAATCATCTTATTTCATTTTACTGCTTCTTATTTATTAGAGCCCATATAATTAATCCATTTTCTGCAGCATAAAAGAAATTTCCCACAAAATGACGTAAAACTTTTTCCTCAAATCTATAAAATCACTATAGTATCAAACACTTCAGATTTTGATTAGACATCCGCGCGTTATTAGACGTTATCAATTATTTTCTGACGACTCCTGTTGTTGTATTCAGTCCTAAGACTGGTCTGATGCAGCCCTCCATGCTAGCCTATTCTCCACAAGCCTTTTCATTGGTATATAACTACCACATCCTCCCTAACCTTTTGAGCGGATTCCATCCTTGACCTCCCCTCTTCTGTTTTTACCCCACACACTTTCCTCTAATGCTAATTTAATAACACCCTCTTGGACAAAGTCCTCCAAATTGTTCTCTCTACTCTTATTCTGATTAGAACTTCCTGGTTAGTTACTCTATCTAGCCACCTGATTTTCAGTATTCTTATATAGCACCAAATTTTAAAAGCGTCTATTCATTTCCTTTCTGCAACTTCTACCGTCCACGTTTCGCCCCCCTGTAACGCCATATTCCATACAAAAAATTTTGCAACGATTTCCTAATAATCATACTTATATTAGGCCTTATAAATTCCTCTTTTTTGTGCAAAACTTTCTTGCCTGTGTATCCTAATATTTATGTCTACTTTTCTTCTTCCATTCCTAGTTATTATGATGCTCAAGTAGCATAATTCCATAACTTCCTTCAAAATATCCCTTCCCAATCTAACACCCTTTATCATTTGACTATTTAGCAACAATATACTCAGCGCCTTGGTTTTCCCTCTATTAATCTTCATGTTGCACTGTTCCTCCAGCATCACGCTCATGCCATTTATTATAGTTTCCAAATCTTCTTCTGGCTGCCTTAATACAACAATATCACCGGCAAACCTTAGGGGTTTTATTTCTTTTCCTTACATTTTAATTTCCTTTCTATATTAATTTTTAACTTTTTCATTCCGTGTTATCTATACAAGTTAAAGAGCGTGAGCGACAGACTGTATCATTGTTTTACTCCTTTCTTGATCTCAGCCTTCTTTGTCTTTCTATTCTAATTGCTGCTGACTGCCATCTGTAGAAGTTATGGGTAACTCTTTTTTCTCGATATTTCATTATTGTAATCTTCAAAATCCTTAATAGTTCGTTCCAGTTAATATTATCTAACGCTTTTTATAAATCTACAAATGTCATGAACGTAGGCCTGTTTTTCTATATCCTGTTTTCTAAAATTAGACGGAGATTCAATATTGCTTCTCTTCTCCCTACATTCTTCCTAAAACCAAACTGATCTTCTTCTAACTCGCATTCTATTTGACGTTCCGTCCTCATATATACTGTTTTCGTCTGGAAAGAAAAGGCTACCTTGCTCAGGGATAGGGCGCTGCGGGAGTTTTCTCGCAGGCGCTTCAGCCCAGAGTGACTTTGGGGCTCAGCTGATCATGTCGGGAATGCCTCGCACTCTCTCTGAGTACTTTTTATCAAAGTTCTCATATGCCGAGACACCTTCACCTATTTTAGGAGGTATATGTACCGGGGTCAAAGACCTTGGGCATATGGCAAGAGTTGTTCGCTGATCCCATTGGATCAGTCGGCCAACTGCCTCCTGAAACTGGTGGAGACACGGAGAAGGGAATGCTGCGTCCCCACAGCAGACTCGTCTCCCGTCATTCGGAAGGGCGTGAGAATAGTACCCAATGCCCGACCTACCTGATGCAGGTTTTCTAGGGTTTTCCCTGCATCTCTTTAGGTGAAACACCGGGTAGGATCCTTAAACCATAGCCCGGGGGCCCTAGTTAACCCTGGGCAACCTTGCTCTACCTTCCGCATCCCCCCTTTTTCAATTCCCTTCCTATGCTATTAAAGGGGAGTTGCCTCATGTACCCTGTTAACCCAATATATATATATATATATATACTAATTGACCTTTGCTGTTCGGCCCCAGTCTTCTTCATTATAGGATAATTATGTTGTTCCTAAAATCTTCTGGTATTCTTCCTGTGTCGCAGATTTCTCAATCCATCTTGATATTGCTTCTTCTTCCGATGATCGTATCGACTCAGCTGGAATGTTATCTATTCCTTGTTCAGATCTGTCACCGCAATATCAAACTCTGACAATATTTTCCCTCCAATGAACAACCCGTGCACTTTTTCTTTTATTACTAATTGATTATATTTCCACCCTGATACAGCTCTTCTAGATATTCCTTCCATCTTTCCGCCTTTTCCTCTTTATCTAGAATTGGCTTTCCATCCGCTCTCCTGATGTTCTTGCTAGTATTTTTCTTATTTCCGAGTGTTTATTTGATTTTCCTATAAGCTGCGTCTATTTTCCCTTTCACCATGAAATATTCAAGTACTTTCCTTTTCTCTTGGAGCCAAGCCTATTTCCAATCTATCTCATTCTTCAGTCGTGTGTACAGCTCTTTACAATTTTCGTCTCTTACGTTTTTTATATTTACGCCTTTCATCAATCATTTTTATTATTTCTAGTGTTATCCATCCTTTTTTAATGGTCTGAGCTTTTCTTAGTACTTTTTCGTTGGCTGTACTAGTCATTTATTCTTTCAAGCCTGCCCATTTTTCTACTTCATTGTTTATTTCTGCATTAATCTACTCTTGATTTCTTTGTTGAAGTTCTGGAGTACATTCTCTTGCTTTATTCTTTCTAATTCCCATCTATTTCTTTTAATTCCTTTCTTGAATTTCTTCATTTTCGGCCTGCATTTCATAATCAAAAGATTATGGTTCGTGTTTACAACCGCTCCTGGATAGGTTTTGCAGTCTAGCGCCTGATTTGATACTTACTAAAGAAGTACAAAAAATGATTAACTCACATAATTTATTAATACAACTTAATTTTCAAATATTTTAGTTTGTTAAATAATACATTAATTCAGTATTTAATTGGTCATCGTACTTAAATGAGGACACTTTGTGAAAGGAAAATATTTCAACAATAGGCTTGGGTGAGAGGAACAGGCGAATTTCACGACCCAGAATCCGCTGAGTTAGCTACGATATGGCTGATTGAGATCCTTGTAAAAAAAATTAATGGAAATTTTAGAGAAGATTCAGAAAGGGCTGCTAATTTTGTCCGAGTAGGGCTAGGTCATAGGAATGGAACAACAGTTAGGATGGCAGGAGGGAGAAAGCAACGCAAAGCTTATGCGGGGCTAAAATCATGAACTGCAATGGACTCCAAAATACGAAAGACCAGTTATATCGGTAGATGGAATAATTACATACAAAAAATACGATTAAAAAACTAAATGATTTTATTTAAAATGGTATGTTTCATAAGTCATATTACTTCCTGGCCCACTAAACAGTTGTTTCATTATTTAGCCTAATCTATTGTGGCGGTTGTTTATGGACCACAAAGCATATGTCTCAGAAGTACAATAATAATATTTTTCTTTTAATGCTATAATGTCTACACATATTCAACACGGCAAATAGATTATAGTGGGAGATTAAAGAGTTATACAACAAAGCTAAGACAAGAATTTTAAAAATCTATACTTGATAAAATTGAAAAATGCCATGGAAATATATTTAACGTGATATGTTAAGTTATTCTGGTCTGCATATTCCGCATATTCCGTTTTGAGTAAGAATTTCAAAATAGGAAAGAAATTGTTATGCAGCTGGTATGAATCTCACAGATTTTTAAAAATAGTAAACGATAAACTTTACAGGCTTTCTCGGTGAATTAGTTGTTGAAAACATTTAAGGGTTTCCAACCGGGTGAGCTGTACATACATGACAATCTTCGAGTGAATTGAATATGTCGTCACCTTTCAATCCTTCCTCTTATTTTAGCTAGTAAAAACTTATTGATTTATGTATTCTATTTCATAGTTATTTGTACCGTATTATATACAAACCATGTTTATGCAATTATATTAATGATACTGTAATACGTATTTATTTATGTGTGCGTAATTTATGTGCTGTAAATTATTGAAAATAAAAACATGTCAGCTTTTACTATTTACTTTTTCTTTTAACCGCTGGTTGATCGTGTGTTTTACACTACAGTTGCAAGTGAAACTTTTTCTGTCAATGAAAACAGTATTTTTGTAGGGGAACGCTGGGTATAGTACGCCAGACTTTCTAACAAGGACCAAGAAGCGTGTCCTTAAAGTTCCCAAGGGACGTCCCAACGCGTATCAACCCTTCACTGAAACAGCGCAACCGTAATCCGGGGTCTCGTTTACTTTGGTTCGTAATTAAAAGAGGGGGCGTTCCTTTAACTTCTCAACTAATCTATAACAGAATGTACTCAAGGACTCTCACAGAGCTCTTGTAATGTTGAGTTCCTTGACGTTCGAGAATCAGGTGACGTTACTCTAATAAATAAATTATACATTAGCGAAGAAGTGTTGGTAAATCAGTCTGGACTCCAACTCATTCATTTATTTGTCCTGCCCTTATTTTAAACAGAGACTGAGGAGAAAAGCGTTATGAAAAGGATTATCTATGAGTTTTGGAAATTGGTCAAGATGATTCGCAGTTCAAGCCCTCAGGATTAAAGACTTAGTGAGATATTATTTAATTTACTTATATGTACCTGTTAAGCTATGAAACTGTTAACCTAGTATGCACAAAAGTCCTAGTTTTCATAGAAAATTTCATAAAAGGATAATTAGTATTTACGTAATCACCCACATTCCATGATTCAAAAATTAAAAGAAAATTCAAGTGTCTCCTAGACCTTTATACCGCGTATATTAAGAATTAATTTCGTTGAAGATCAAGTTCCAAAAGTTCCTATTACTTCGTTTCGTTTTCTGTGTTTCTATTAATCTCCTTCTATGTACTGGATGTAACAGATGTAGGTGCAAAAACTAAAAGGGATAAAGATAAAGGAATTCGTATAAGCATGCCATCCACTTCGCCTTTACATACATATCCTTTCGAGATGAAACTATGAATTAACATATTATTTAATTTATTAGATTAATTGCTCAAAATGACCTCCACTGTCTTCGATGTTATGCCGGGATCCTTCGTCACGGGCTCAACATAGCCAGTTTCTCTTAACCGCCAAAACACTTCAGCAAACTTTCTTACTTCTCTTACACCCTGTTCATAGAATTCCAGCGTTTTCCTTTTAACCGTTGTGTATGTATTTTCACATTATAGTATTTACTTTTCTGATATAAATTTAATTGCCGTACAGATAAAACTGTATTTATTTATGTTTGGTTGGTTTAGTGTTGTTTTTCTATTTAACCATTCTAGATTTTAAATTCCTGCTTGTTTCCCATAATACTTGTGTCGCAACTAACCCAATTAAGTTTATATGGAACATTATATTGGTATATGTATAGCGATTTTGTCTTTGGTTTTAGTTAGTGTCCTGTATATTTTATTTACAGTTTTAGATCAAAATTTTATTTAATATAAATCATTAATCTTGAAAATGTTACCAATTTAAGGGTTCACTTAATTACAGCATATTAACAGGCAAATTTACAAACACACTTATAAACAGGAAAATTTCGCTATCTGGGTGCAAGTTGTGTGTTGTTGTGGTATTCAGTCCTAAGACTGGTCTGATGCAACACTCCATGCTAACCTATCTTGCGCAAGCATCACATACGCATAGCGACAAAATCCCCCATTTTCCCTAATCTGCTTAGCGTATTCCATTCTCGACCTCCCTCTTCTGTTCTTACACCACACACTTCCCTCCAATACTAATATTATAAGACCTTCATGTCTGAAAACGTGGCCTATTAATCTATCCCTTCTCTAGATCAACGTTCTCCATATTGATTGCTCCTCCCGTATTCTGTTTAGTACTTCCTCGTTATTGACTTTATCAACCCATCTGATTTACAGCATTCTTTTACAGGACCACTTTTCAAAGGCTTCCTATTTTCCTTTCCGCAACTCCAATCGTCCACGTTTCGCACCCATATAACGCCACGCTTCATACGAACATTTTTAGCTAAGGTTTCCTAATATTGACACTAATGTTATCCGTAAGTAAATTCCTGTTTTAAGCGAAAGCTTGTCTGTGCTATCCTAGTCTTCATGTCTACTATACTTTTACCATCCTTAGTTATTACGCTTCCCAAGAAGCAGAATTCCTTAATTTCCTTCAAAATATCCCTTCCCAATCTAACACCCTTTGTTATTCCACTGTTTCCCATACTAGATTCCATTACCTTGGTTTCCCGCTATTAATCTTCATGTTGAATTCTTTCTCCATAACCAAGGTCTTGCTATTTATTATTGTTTACAGGACCACGTTTATGCCTTTTATTATGCTTTCCTAGTCTTCTTGTGACTCCCTTAATACTACTAGATCATCGGCAAAGTGTAGGGTTTTTATTTATAATCTTTGCAGTTTGATTCCCTTTCCATATTCCGTTTTAACTTCCTTCATCGCCTGCCTGAGGGTGCAAGTGTTCTCTGGAATACTCTCGAATTTGGCTTATGAACGGGATCCGGATTTACCAACGACTGTATTTTTACTACATATGATATAAGAACCATTTACGTGTTTTTAAGGTTTTTGCCGTAAATAAATATTATATAATAAAAAATTAAATTGGTTTTCAGCTGTTAGATTCGATGAACTTTGTCTTTTATAATATTTATGTAAAACAGTTTTACATGACTACGTCCAGGAAAAGAATTGCGAGCAACACAACAATTATTTAATATCAAAATTACCTAAAGAAATCAATACCTTTGGTTTTATTCTACTTAACTCTGTTTTCCTCCTACTTTGAATTATTTAGTATTGCCCCGCCACAAGAAATCACTCACTTAGTAGAAATAATTCTCGACCCCCACACCCAGCGTATCAATTTAGAAATACACTTGAGAACCCTAGTCAGGGTAGCTCTCCCACAAATTCTCCCCGCCACTCCTACGTTGTCGCGGGCTTGAGGGATATTATGAATTATTTATATTACAACAAATGTGTGTAGCTTACGTCACAGGGGAGGACCACAGTAAATCGCGCTTTACAATTTCTAGCTTGGGTACGGGCCTGGCAGCTCTGTTTCGTGGAAGCAGGATTACAAAGTTACACAGCGAATCTTGCGTATTCACTGGCGACGCGGTTTGCTGCTAAATTTCAAAGCTGGTGCCATGTTCAGTCCGATACACTCACCGGAGGATGATATTTTGGTAGAGCGCTTTGCCATAATGACACCCACGCACGGTTCGCCCTCTGGTGCTCCCTTTCCAACATTACATTACGGTTTGCCTACGACTCAGAACTATTTCATATCACCGCAACTTATTAATGAATTTCCAACTTTTAATTATTTTAGATTAGCACATTTTAACAAGAACCATTCGGCATTCAGAAACAACTATTTAATACAATTATAAAAACATTAATTTATATTCTTTCCAAAACGCCGAGAATCATTTAATTACATTAAAAGCTTATGTTGGTTACTGTTTGGCAATGTTTATAAAATTTATACTGTTCTGTCTTTTATAAAAATATAGATTTTAAAATAGTTGAATTATTTAAATCGTACAACATTAATATAATCTATAAAACAACCAATTTTTCATAATAAAACTGCTTAGATTGTATCAATAATTTGGATAAATATATCTTAGTATATAAAATTTCTTGTAAAGACTCCACTGTTTTCTACATAGGGACATTGAAAACTCGCCTTAAAGAAAATTTAAAAGAAGACTAGTGATAAACATGCAGTTATCAGTAAACATATAAATTCAAATCAACACAGTTTTAGACTTAGATTTATTGTTGTTTCCATTAATCCTCGATTGAGGAAATAGGATACGTCATACATTAAAAATTAAAAAGGAACAAAAAAGTACATAATTAAAGACAAATAAACTTAAAATAAATTAGTAAAAGAAAATGTATGTAGACAAAAGTCAATAAAGTTTGGATAACGTTACAATATTGGATTCTGAAACTAAGTATTATGCGAGATTAATGTATGAAAAAATATCACTGCCCATGAAATGATCTTAAAATGTCATCTTAGAAACTATGAATATTTTCTTAAATAAGTTCTCTGGTCTCCTTTCATACATATATTTGCTTATTTATTTATTTGTTTCCATAGTTGTTTCACTTTATGTGTTGTATTCACCTGTTGAGGATCACGTTTTATGGATGATTCGTACTAAATTACTAATTTTTAGTTCACATATGCTGCAAGTAATTTTTCTTAGTAAATAACTAACTTTTTGGTCATCATATATTGTGGAAATGTCAGTTACAACAATGTAAATTAATTAAGTCCGTTATGACATGGGTATGAATTTAATCTTCAGACTTGACGACTTAACATGGATTTAACTTGTTTAGCGTACGTTTCGGACGAATTGCTGATATAACTAACTCCAGGACGCTCGTTAGTAACTCATTCAGGATTTACGAATGATCCTGGAATGAGTCGGATACCAGGCAATCGGGTATATAGACTGATTTTGTCTTAGTTATCCACGGAACTAAATTTAGCAACGTATATAATGGGATATTTTCCGTAGTATCATGTGATATTTAATTTAGAATTAAATTTAAAAATCGAACGATTTATTGATCTATACGAGTTTTAATACTTTTAAGTATATGTTGTATATTTCAATACTTACATTAATACATAAACAAGTTCAGGAGCATAATCATAAAATATGAGATTTAATGAGAAAATTTTTCGGTCGTCAATTATCATTTCCTATTCAGTTCATAATTTTGGTTACAGTCAGTGTTTTAAAATTTAATTGTTTGTATTTATTAACGATTTTAATACTGTATTGATGTAAATAGAATGGGAATATAATTGTTTTTTTTTATTTAATAAATTTTTTTCTTCAGATGAATCTGGCTTTCAAACTGAAAGCTTCTGTAGTCACAATGACGAAATGAATAAATGTGATTATTAATGTCTGAATTGTGTTTTTTTAATAAACCAACCTGTAACCGCAGTCGAACAAATGAATCAAATAAACAAGAGTAAAATTTAGTACATAGTTAAGAAAATAACACGTAGTGTGGTTGCTTTTATTAGAATCTCTTCAGGTGAGAAAATTAATTATTACAAATATAAAAATACAAAGAAAACAAGATTATTGTGAATATATAAATTCGTATCCATAACATTTTATTTACACTTATCACAATTTGATTGATTAAATTTAAATACGAAATGAATAATTAACTTATTAAACGGATAGTAATAACAATATTTTTATAGTTAAATCATTTTCTGAAGACATTGTATAAACTTGCTTGAAAATTATGTTAGTATTGTTGTTTTAAATTTTGTGATAGTTAAAACTTAGTCAATAATATTGTATGAGTTGTAGGAAGGAAAACAATAGAAACTTTCGTAAAGTGGCACTATAGAAGAATGCAAATCAGATTGTTGGTTAGGGTACGTAACCAGGAATTTCTAAGCCGAAGAGGAAAAGAGAAAAAAAATGGAGGACTTTGACCAAGAGATGGAATAGATTAATAGGCCACGTTTTGAGACATGATGATCTTGTGGCGTACAAGGATAAAGCTTTGCTGATTGGTTCTCCCATAAAAGCGCGGGATATGTAGGAACAATTTGATACTTTTGACGATCACTGATCCAGGGAGAGATTAGGTGATGATGAAGAAAGAGGACGTTTGGTGCTGTAGCAGCCTGACTGCACGAGCGGGCCACGTTGTAGCGGTAAGACTGTTTTGTGACGATAAATGTGAGCAGAATTCGCTGATAACATATTTAGGCCACGGTAAACCTTGAGTGTAGAAAACGTTTGGATATTTAGCTAGCCGGGAAATAATTTTTTCAATTTTTCATAAATTAATAATTGTATTAATATAATAAATAAATATTTGTTAGCGTAAAATCTTCTTAAATCCCAATACATATAAACGTACGCTACACCTCTGTCTCGCCGGCTGTTGTATTCTACAAAGTATATAACGTTTCGTGACACTTGTACTCTAAATTATATGGGCCCGCATAAAGTTTTTTTACTTTCATTTGGTCCCCTCTTTAAAACGTTTGCCCATCACTGCCTTAAGGGATAGAGAGTCAAGAAAATAATAATATTTAGATACTTTAAAAAAATTAAAAAGACTATGAGTTTATCTAAAAGCTCAATTTATTACCTACTTTAAAAATAGTGGATTGATTTAGTTTTAATTTTTCCTAGGTTACAAAGTAATTGTATC
Source organism: Eucriotettix oculatus (assembly GCA_034510155.1). Lineage (NCBI taxonomy): Eukaryota > Metazoa > Arthropoda > Insecta > Orthoptera > Tetrigidae > Eucriotettix > Eucriotettix oculatus. The sequence continues at coordinate 89,777,252 of CM067376.1, forward strand.
TAATGATATTTGTTCTCAGACCATCAGCGGACCTACCGTTGCATTTATCAGAAATGTAACGGAACATCGATGTATTAGTCTCATAGGAATGTTCTTATGAAATCTTTAGAGAGGTGACGCATCGTGCTCGTGTATGTTTTCCTCTGTAGTCTATGGTATGGCTGACGTAAAAGGAGAAACGCGCACACACGCGGGGAAACTTCTGACTAGTGTGGCTGACAAGAAAGCCGTGACGCTATTCGTGGGGGGAGTGACGTAGTTGTGACGTCATCGATGACGTCGTCGTAGCAATGGCCTACGGTATTCGAGGCACGTCCGTGACAGCCGAACCGATTGACCGGCAGACGCGCCTCGGAATCAAGATAAACGCATTACGCACCGGCGCTCTTAATTGCCAGGCACGTAGCGCAAGGTCGCGGCTCTGCCCGCATGTAAAGCACCACGTGCTCAGTCGGAACGACACCGGGCTAATAAAATACGTTATGTCCATTCACAGTTATAAGAAGTGTTTGCAAACTCAGAGAACTTACAACTGTGCAGGGGTGCGACGTCTAAAGTAAGTCAACGCAAAGAGAACTTCAGGTGCTGATCAAGCATTAAATTATGAAAGGCAAATCACTTTAGAAGAAATTAAACGAATTATTCGCAATGAAATGAATGGGGGATATTACTTATTTTAATGGAATATTATTATATTAATAATGAGTTTTTACAATAAAAAATAAAACAATTTCCTTGATTCAATACAAATTTACATTAATCTTAATTTGTTGCTATTTTCAATTTGCAATTCTTTCTTAATCAACACTACATATATAATTACATAAAAAATTATACAAATAATTTTTTTAAAACTAACAATTCCATTTCTCTCAAATCAGGCTCTCATAGATCAGAATATTACCATACCAAATCTACTCGGACCTGGCAATATAGAAAATCAGCAAAGAGTTACAATGGACCTTCCGGCGTCTTACTCCTATTTGGGTCATATTCGGTCAAAATCACAGCCGCCGCCGCTTCCTGGTGCAGGAAGAATTTCCGTTTGATCTCCTCTCCTTGGACTACCTGTCCGATAATGCCGATCATCTGCTCGAAATCTCCCTTGCCAAAATTAAAATCATCTGTCCAGCAGTCTCTCTCGAAATCTCACATCAAATCTACCGCTCTCGAAAATCTGTCATCAAATCTCTCCCGTCTCACCGCTCTCAAGAAGTCCCCCAATAAACCCAAAAATCTGTCTGCACGCCTTTTTAAAATTTACTCCCCACTTCTTTGGTTCATATCTCCCAGGTGGGAGGGATGGATATTGACCAATAACATTTATTGTTACTTTTCTCTGGCGGTCACAGTTTACCCCACTCCTTCCAGGCAATTTTGGAAAAACACCCGACGCCACCAAATCACACCATATCTTGGGAAACTTCCAGGCGCACCGTGATGTCTGGGTTTTATTGCCCCTGGCTCAAATGCTGTCTCCTTTATTTTGACTCCGCACCACCAAAAGTCCCAGCAGATGTCTTTGACCGTTACAACCACGCCTCGTCTACTAGATTACTTTCCCACAACGCACCTATGTTAAAGCTGTAATAATAAGCCAATCAACTAAACCGGTGTTATAGTCCTTTACAAATGGGAGCCGTTCTGGCTTCAACGAATGAGAGCAGAGAAATGGACAAACGTTGCCACGTCGTCTCACATGTCAATAAACTTATACTTCAGCTTACAGGGATCAATGGGGCTATGAACGGACTGTACCTACCATATTTTCCTGAGCAGGTATAAAGATAGATCTGTCTTCCTTGCTCGTAATAAACTGAAAGTCCGTGAATTAAGTAAATTATATAATGTTTCATCATGCGATTATTGCATTAATTAACGAAAATGTAAATTTTCCTAATAAGCGAAATACACCAAATTTTTATGACCACCTGACACCGTCACAGTGTTGCCGCTAGAAGGCGAGACAAGCTATAAAATGGAAATACAGGAGAAGTGAATCAACAGTTTTACTGTGTTTTTAGCGAAGAAATAGACCAAAGACGTGATTTGACTGAGCTTGAACGAAGAATGATCGTAGGCACTCGAAAAGCTTCTGAACTTGTGAAGACCAGCAGTTATTAATTTTTTACCTTGAAAAAAATTGTGTCCCAATGACAGACTTGTGGTCTTTAAGGCAACTAAATCCACTAGCTGAAAGGAAACTTGTCAGAGTTTTCCAATCGACAGAAGAGGAACAGTGCGTCTAATAGCAGAGAATCATAACCAATGAACGTCTCTGAACGAACTGTTCGCCGCACATTACACCGAATAAGTCTTTAACAAGAGCAGACATCTTCAGGTCGCAAAGGAGCGCAAGGATTGGACAGTACGTGACTGAAAAATTGTCATGTGGTCTGATGAATCGCAAAGTCAACATAAAGTTGGCTGGGTTCGAATATGTAAAAAAACAAGACGAAAGCATGGAGCCCAACGGCACTTCCACAGCTCTTCAAGCTGGTGACGGAAATATTATGGTTTGGGGGATGTTTTCTTGGCATGGTTATTTGAATTATGTGAAACAATGTCTGAATGCCCAAAGGTATTATCGGAAATCAAGTACATCCTATTATGTTAATGGTGTACACTACCTGGAATAGATACTTCCAGCAGGATAATATTCTTTGTCTTTAATCTGGCATTATCGTCAGATGGTTCAAAGAGCATGATGGAGACTTTACCTTGCTTCGTTGGCCTACACAATCACCGAATCTCAATCCAATTGAGAAATTGTGGGATGCGATGGAGACTGGATACAGTACCATCAAATCTTAAGGAACTGTAAAGTGCAGTTCATCAGATATGGTCACAAATTCCTCCTACCGGCTACCAAAATGCCCAGAAGAATTCAAGCAGTATTAAGAGCAAAAGGTGGCCCAACATTGTATTGAAGATATGGTCATAATAATTTAGCCACTCAGTGCAATTAAGAAATAAAGTTACGTTGGAGACATGGGCATCTAAACAGCAGGAAAACACTGAAATGACTTATAGCTATGAATACATAGCTGTCATTAGAGGTAAATAACGGAGCTATTAAATTATAGAGATAAGAATACAAATTATCATACGTTGTTAAAACGTAAATAGAGGTTATTTAAATTGAAAAAATAAACTATTTAAACAAAGAGACTTGGAGATAAATTAAAAAAATTACAGATTTATGAATACAGCAAATTTCATTATATCATTTAATAATCATTGTAGCAAATGCATCGTACCTATATAATTGTCTGTATGGTCTGTATGGCACTTGTAAATAAATAACATAGTGCGTTGTCAGAAAGATTATCAATTTATAAGAAATCGGTCCCCGTCGAATTGGAAAAATTTAAATTATGTAGGTGTAGGGTTATTTCATTGGATTTGAGTAATACATTAAAGCATTGTAACGCGTCACTGACTTCCAGATTTTTCCAGAGATAGTAAAAGAAGTTCTACGAAAAGTTTCTCGCAACACGCAATCTTTCTTGGTATTTAAATACGAGAAAATTAACACTTTTATCTGCAGTACTCACAGAATATTCGTGTAGCAGAACAATAAAATAACACTAATTTTGATCCAGTTAAGCCTCACAGGAAAGCAAATAATGGTTGTTATGTACACGTTTCTGGAATATTTAAACAAAAGAAGAGTGACGTGAGAATAAACCTGTAACCATCTTTCGGGGAAAAATTAGTAGCGTACTCAGTATTTAATTATTATAGCATCACTTGTTAAACAAAGGCTTTATTATTTTGCAAACAATGATTTCTGTAGTCAACGTGCTATTGAACTGAGTGGATTGGGTTACATTGCGGAAGGAACACGAGATTTCTTTTTGAGATGATATTCATATTTAAACTATTTTACTTGCATCGTTATTATTAATATCACAGTGATTGATTTCATTTTTGAAGCTGTTAATTATTGCTTTTCAGAAAATTTAGCAAAAAATATTTTTAGAGTTTCATTTTTATGACAAATATAACTCAGTTAATGACCAGTTTCAGACACTTTATTTAAGTTTTGTCACTATGGCTCAAGTGTTAAATGGAAGAGAGGAAAAGTTTTTAAAATTGTAATTATTAAATATGTTGCCACATTTTTCTAACTTTTGGTGATAATTAGAAGAATACGTACCTACGCGTTGTTTTCTTTTATTAATTAAACTGTCTGAAACAGGTTATTAATTGCATTATATTAATTAATTTTTAACTAATATAATACATAATTTTTATGCTCCCAATATGAATTAGTTACAGAGATGAATCTAATATTTTTCATTAACTGCAGTGCTAGAACATTATTTTAATCATCGTTCGTTGTTAGTAACATATAGTCGCAGGGTGCTATCCCATCATTCTTAAGTCTTCCATTTCCACCAGAAGTACTATTTTTGATGACACCATAACGCATAATATCAGCGCGCGTGTTTATGAACGCTTTTTCCATGAGCATTATCGTTGGTGGGTTACGTTAACACTTGGGTCAATATTCCAAGTCAGTTACGATATTTAATCGAAGCGCAATGGCAGGACGCTAAATTGTCAGTTGTATCGAGTTTGGGCAAATTGAACGAGAACGACTGGGCGTATGATATGTTGTCGCGTCGGAGCTGTTTATGTTACGGGCAGCGATGAGCAAACAAAGCTTAATAACAGCTCCAGAACACCGCTGACCGGAACGTTAATGTTATGACGAATCACAACGATGGGACGTGCCTCAAAGGCAGCGGTGACAAACACTAATAAATCCTGCGTACAACAACTCCAGAGGTCCATTTTCCTGTGACATGTATCGAACTTCCTAAAAAGCGCAACGAACGACTATCCGAAACCAGCCAATCTCAATATTAGTTCTGGGTGACCGTGCAGAATCAGCTTGGTGAAATGAAGCGGCAATTACACCACGTAAGTTGAAAACTGGAAGAATGTAAGAGGAAAATGAATATATCAATAATATTAAGTTAAACACACAAGATTAGCACAGTATTTCTATCAGAACAGTAAAATCTAACTTAAAGCAACCTAAGGCAACGCTATGCCGCAATCGGAAGAGTAATTGCCATGAATTAGATTTGTTTAACTTAAAAAGAACTAATTCGGTGGTTAAAATTATAAAACGTGTCGAATGGGTTGAAATGATATAAGAATGAAAATAGAAAAAATTATTTCTTTTTGTGACACATACCTGTTTTCTCGATAGTAAAATTACGTTTACTACAGGAATAGAAATAGAAGAAGGAGATAAAAAACGAATTTATGATCATTAATAAAATAAACTATGGTATGTATATCTCCTAGTTCAACCACCATATTGTTTTACGTTCAATAGGCTTACACGAACATTTATTCTCCCAGTATAAACAATGACAGTGTAAAATATTTATTATTTAAGCCCCACAGTTGGTGGAAGGTAATTTTAAAATAGATAATAGTGGGGTTTGTTATTAATTATCTAATATAGCTCGACAGTTTGGCGACAGTTATGATAATTGACGTTTCGGTCAAAAGGGATAAATTTATGAAGGGTTCTAGAGAAAAGAAAAATATATAATTAATGATTTTAATTTAATAACGATAAATTTAAGATTCGGTATGCAAACAAGTGAATTGAATAAAATGGTTTACAAATGAAGACGGTAGCTTTAATGATCTTATATCGAGACTCTTTCATAACAGGTCAAAAGAAGTAAGGTTTTCTGACAATGTAGAATTATTAAATTCAATATCAACGATACGAATAAGGCTGCAGATACATTCTCTGTTGGCGCTTTGTTCTGGTCTGCTTCGGGCTAACGATTTAGAGCGCCGGTTGAGACGATTCTCGTTGACTGCAACTGATGACCTGGCGACCTGGATGTCGCCTTGGGCCAAAACAGTGGAACTTCTACCAAAATCTGCATCTGCCAAGGACTCAAGAGTTCACCCGCTCTCGTCCACAATTTAACGACCTCTCTGACTCAAAACGTCTCTCCACGTCACCTCGTAGTTGCCTATAAATTTCCTCCCCCCTTTTCCAGTAGCCAATGCTCTACAATTTCTATTAACACACATTGACTGGTATTTACACAATTGCAGCCAATAGGAAAATTTTTACCTGCCTGTTGTAAACGAGTGTCATGTGTTTTTCATTACTTCCGTGCAGTGACTGTTTCTAATTATACGCGCCTATCTTCCGACTTGACGGAAACAAATCCTTCTTGAATTAGGGACGGATGACTCCTATAATCCCTATGAGATATTTTCCATATTGTCCGAAGAAGGGCGTAAACGCTGACCGCACACTAACAAAAAATACGGCGCACTTCTTCTTCTCGTGTACTTTTAATGTATTACAGTAGTTTGGTTAGAAAAGAGCGCCTCGTAACACGAAGCTCAAAATTAAACACTTACCCAGCGCGCGGATAGTTGACCGGAGCACTTGATGTGACCTCATCTACGGCTCGATTCAGCCTCTTAAAGTGTGTCCACAGAAATTTTTCTCTCAGACACTATTTCTATATTACCGTGATTGTTTAATTTTTTGCACGTGATAAATGAGCATTTTAGTTCTTTTTTAAAAAATTGTGTTTAACCACTATTCCAAGAAAGGCGTGGTGGCATCCCTGTAACCAATTAAATCTTCTTATTGTGACTGCTCATATTTGCCGAAGGTTCATAACTTTAGCAAAAATAAAATCTGCTTCGCAGCTTATGATTTCTCCAACCTTGCTGCCCGTCTTCCACCACATAGCACGCACGTGTTCTCAGCCCTTCATTTAAAAGCAATTAAAAGTAATAAATAACGTACCTTAATTAAGATCCAAACTAACGTACTATAAGAGGTACTAACTAAATTATCAAATCTGTCGAATGTCTTAGCGACGGATTCATTTTCGGCAATTCGAATCAGTTAGTAATATGTGAATTACTGAGATATTTAATTTAATGCAACGCTGTATTGAAGCAGTTGTATGTTGTGTTGCTCAACATGTTTCCTGGAATTGTATCTTGAATAATAAACGTTGTTTACCTCCGGGAAATGCAAACAATATAAATGAGATTAATAATACATTAGTCAACAACTATGGTTGACGTTAAAGAAAGTAATTACACTAGTAGATTTAGTTACTGGAAGTATTTTCATCCATTACGGTAGCTTACGTTCGTAGCTTATTTATATGATATCCTCATACGCTATTTTTATGGTAAATATCAATGTAAAACATATCATGTTTCCTTGATCGCATAAATCTTACTACGAAATGTACGATTTATCTCACACAAACTTTCTCAAACGCCAGATTCATAAAAATGTACCACAGCCCATTTAAGTGTTCAATGAGATTACTACTTCGTATTTTCACACGAGTTACGATAAAAATTTTCCCCATAGAGCTCATAAATAGCCTGTTGTGTGATTGAAGAAATTAAATGTTTCCGTGTGGTAACAATCTGTGAAAATATTTTCCCGATGTGTCTGAACTTTGACTTTTGATTTTTGCAATCAGATAACATCATGAAGGATTCCATGAAGCCACGCTTCCAGGATAAGGAATGCGTTAGAATATTTTACATTAGTCTTATTACATTATGTGGTGTTTACTCTTTGTTTACACCGCAAATATTTTATTATAACAAGGAATTGTTAAATAATAAAAAAGTATATTTAATTTGAATATATTGCATTTAATTATGATGATAATAAAAATCGAAATCGTGGTATTACAATATAAAATTTACAAAAGAAATATAACTCAAATTAAGTTTTAGTAAAAATATAAATTTACGAATAAAATGTATTATTAAATTGGCTCAGTCGGTAAAGCAAAAAGAATCTATGCAGCTTCTAAACGGTTGCTCCCGAGAACGCGGGTGACGAACGATATAATTGAAAATAAAAACAATGCGAATCAACAAGAATGGTTTAAGTGGAAACGGGGTAAAAATGCCGTTACCAGATGTTCTGCGTGGTGACGTCGTTCTTGGTTTACCGTTGTCGGAGGTTCCTTTGCTGGATCACATCTTCTAGATCCTCTAGCGCCTCTTCTTCAGATTAAATCTCCATCAAATTTTATCTTTTTGTTTTCCGTACTCCCATCAAATGAATCTTCTTTCTCGAAACATGACGAATTTAACTTTTACGCATGTTGTTTCTTCAGCCACTGCTCTCTCATCCCGTCTTTCTCAGGACAGCTCCCGGGACCAACTGTCCAAATACAATGCACTCCAGGCAATAAATAATATTGTAAACGGCGACGTTTCCCGCCTACTCGGCCTTGACCAAACCACCCTCGCTTTTCGTCCTGCTGTACGCGAATACCAAAAACTAAATTATTTTTGCTTTACCGCTTCAATGTAGGGGTCATGAGTCACCACAATTATTAATAGCATAATTTTACATCCAATAGTACTTGATGACTATTTAAGTTCTTTCAGATTTATAAATTTCTATACAGAATAGGAGCTAGTTCTATTTTAAATTTGTTTGGTTCATTTCGCACCTGTTTAATATTTTGGGGAAGCATGTTGAAACGGACTGTTTACGTTATAGTAAACTATCGTCTAAGTATTTTATAGTTCCCCAGATCCTCTATTAATGTTATTTTTATTTCTGATGTTAATATTGTGAACAACAAATTAGTTATAAAAATACTCAATCTTTGAAATATAAATCAATTATGAGTATATTTTTCTAATACGATTGTTACTGAAAGTATTAATTAGCCCGTCTTTACTAACCTAGTTTGAAAATAATTCATATCCCATGAACGGTATTTCAAACTAATTCCTTTCTATAACTTTAAATAGTATTGATTCTATAGATGTTTATTGTTGAAACGATCTATGCCTAAATAAAGCCGTATAAACTAAAAAGTGTAATGATATTACTGATAATTATTGTTATCAGATTTCCTATAATATCTCGGCGAATAATACTGAATCAGGTTAGCCTGAAGGTAACAGTTCATGTCAGAGATCCACAAAGATATTTCATAAATAGTAATTAAATGTTTTGCTGACAAATAAGGCTGTTGTTGTGATATTCAGTCCTGAGACTGGTCTGGTGCAGCAATCAATGCTAACCTATCCTGCGCAAGCCTTTTCATTTTACATAACTACCACATCCAAACCCCTCCGTAATTTTGTCAGTCGATTCGTCCTCGGCCTCCCTCTTCTGTTCTTATCCCACGCACTTCCCTTTAATGTTAATTTTACAAGATCCTCATGTCTTAAAACAAGGTCTATTAATCTATCATTCTCTTGGTCAAAGTCCTCCAAATTTTTATCCCTTGCCCTATTCTGGTTAGTTACTCGATCAACCCATCTGATTTCAAGCTTTCTCAGAATTTTTGAAAATGATGAAAATGTGATAATCTGATATATAATCATTTTGAAATAATCATAATGAATTGGGAGTATTAAACTTGTTGACGTGGATCCAGTAACAGCCTCGTTATGATAGAAAACATGCGTGTCTTAGGAAGACCGCTGCAAAACTCCTCTTCGGGGAATCTGCCATCTTACTTGAGCTTATATGGATGAAGGTTGGTCATCATTGAACCGGAGTCGTCATACAAATTGGAAGTCCCAGATCCTGGCGAACATCAACTTGATCGTTATTAGTTGAGCGTTTGATATTTGGTATTCATTTGCTCGGAAACAGAGTACAAAATTTACAACATTCTAATTTATATAATATTAAATTTTTTTATATTTATACTAAAGCGATTATTTCTTTGAAACAAAAAAATTAAGTATTGCCAACTTCGTAACGAAACTTTTCAGCAGCTCGATGGCTTTAAATCGTAATTAATAATAGATGACACAATTTATATTATCTTTACGTATCATTAGTCTTTTAAATGATACCTCTTATGTTGTCAGCTTCTGACTGCAAAGAAACATCAAGATTGGTCTTCACTTATTTAAGTTTTGTAGTTACACGTCAATAGTAGAACTTGATAAATTTTCTATAAATGCTGCCCTTTGCGTTGAATTCAGTTTTTTAAACGTTACTTTAATGGGTAATAAAAACTCCATTACGGTCACTGTTTTGCAAGTTATTATATTTTAAAAGAGGTAGCTTTCGGCAGTTATACTGACATATTCATCCTAATAATATACAAATCTATCAATATATTGTGTAAAATTCAATTATTTAAAAGCTTTATACAATATTAGATCTTAAAAAATATAAATATTTTTACATACCTTGTACTTATACACTATTTTATAATATCCTTATTTTCCGTACAAGGTACGTTGTTAATATATAAAATATTTGTGTTTTTCTACAGTCTGTTACAAACTGGCGGGAAACCTCAGTATAAGCGAGGTTATACGTCATGCACTATGGATCGGTGAACGTTAGTGTATGATTAACATCGATTATTTATTTTTGTTTGTAATCAGAAATATATATATATATATCATGGGTAGTAGCATAATGACTTGTATATATTTAATTAACGAATAATATTGAGTATTATTTAATAATGGTATCAATGTAATAGCTTCCTATTTCATTCACTTTTCAAATTATGTTAATCATATTCCAAAATCGAATTTTAATCAATGAAAATAATAAGCTTTATACCAGATGATATTCGAAACCTAACGCGTCCAATGCCATCCTGAATTTCTTATGATTCTTAATGTTGCGAACAACTTAATTCGTAAAGTTATCCAATTAACGAACAAAATTTTTTTAATAACGTCAAAATCAATAAGAAAAATATTTTAACAAATAGTTTTTTCCTGATGAACTAATTAAAAAATTATTGTTTAATAACCACACGAAATTACTAACACCGATCATTATAAATGACCAAATTTTATCTAGAACTAACATAATTAAACCAGTTACAAATTTTCAGGATAATAATAACATCTTCACAAACTGACATCAAACAATATTTCAATAATTAACCAACCAGATACTTCTGAAGAAAATATTAACACACTAAGTACAGAGAATATTACCAAAATTAAAGAGAAACCTACGTACATAAGTTTCACTGATGTACACACATTAGAGTATCAAATTGTGAATATTTTAAAACAATTTGATGTAAATGAGTTCATTTTCACTTTTAAACCTAATAATCATATTAGAAACCTATTAACGAAACTGAAAGATAATATTACAAATTATTATTTAAAATACCATGTAAAAACTGCGATAAATCATATATTGGCTATACCAAAATTAATATTAAAACCAGAATGTAAATCATAAACAAACATTGAAAGCCAAATCGAAAAATAGTACAGCATTATCCTGCCACGTAAAAATTAATAATCATGAATTCGCATTCACACGTATTTTATACACGAGCAATTTTAAAAGCAAACTCAGATTCGCAGAATCATTTTTATTATTATTTTTTTATATAATAACAACGTACTTTGTACTGAAAATAAGGATATTATAAAATAGTGTATAAGTACAAGGTATGTAAAATGTTTATATTTTTTAAGGTGTGATATTGTATAATGCTTTTTAATAATTGAATTATAAACAATATATTGATAGATTTTTATATTATTAGGATGAATATAGCAGTATAACTGCCGAAAGCTACCTCTTTTAAAATGTAATAACTTGCAAAACAGTGAACGTAAAGGAGTTTTTATTACCCATTACATCAACATTTAAACGGTCAAAGAACGCAATGCACGTTACTTTAAATAATTAAATTTACAATTTCAACATCGCTAAAGGTTGTAATAAATTAATGTAACTGTAAGTTGTGAAACGGTCTAGTGAAGCTTTGGCTCCCCCTTTCACAGGAGATGCGGTTGCCTGAACACGAGCTTAATTTGAGACTGCCACAAAATATTGACAGTAAAGATATAGCTTTTACCTTCACGAATGGTCTGATTTATAGTATAATATATAGTGTAATATTCGCAATTACAAGTATATCCTGGGGTATATTTTAATTTATATTTTATTTAAGAACGTAAGTAATGATTTCAATCGAGGCTCAGTTGTATAGTCAATGAATCTGAATCAAAGGTTCATTAAAGATGAAAAAATCTTGACCGAAAAATCACTTAGTTACACGGTGGCTCTACCAGATGAGTTATCCAAGTCGACTCCGCGTTAGGTACGAACCTTCTCCATCTATTTTATAACCAGGTTCGATTCCCCTATCCGGTCGAGGTTTTTCCATACTGTACCTTTTATTCTCCTTCATCGCCTATATAGCTGAGACTTATTTGAAAGTATTTATTTGTTCTTGAATTATTTCAATGCACCTTCAATTATTCTACACATGGTATCTATTTTTCATTGAATTCCTAAAATCAGACCTTGAGTAATGTGAGATTGTACTCAGGCTATGTGGATGGACATGGCTCATCATTGAACCGGAGTCGTTTCGGATAGCTCAGATGTTCAAACCACACCGTACTAATTGGAAATCCCAGATACGATTCCATCCTCATCCTTTAAATGTAAAGGAAATTAGTGATAAAGGGAAAGTAGAGTGAAGGGTAAGATTAATAGAGAAATATAGTGATCAGAATATATAACTCTAGATCTAGTGTTCTTCAAAGATTTAAGTCGACTATTCTTTAGAATCATTAAACACCTTTTTCTAAACGTCACAAGCAATACACCTGTGGTACGCAATACATATACTCTCTTATAACCAGTGAAATAAAATAGCTATTCTCTTAGCATGCTATGTAACGAGTAACAAGCTTTTCAGATAATTATCTAATTCGAATATTCACTTTACTTTCTTGTTCTTTTTTGTTAATATCATCATTAATATTATCACTAATTTTTAGTTAGAAAATTATGTAGCCCGTAAAAAACAGTATTTTAGGACGAATTAAATTCATAGAATTAAACAGGAATGTTGGGAGACAGGTAGAGATGATGCAGAAAATCCAGGATTTTGAATGGCACGTGACTTCGGCGAATAACCATGATGCTAACGATTGCAGTTGGGGACATGGACACAAGATTTACTCCTTCCTTCGTAAGCGCAGATCCCGCGGTTGCGAAAAAGTAATGACGATTGGAGAATACACGTCCCGTGGGGTGGCGTTTTTCTACGGAGAAGTGAAAGGAGAGATTGGCTTGGACGTAACAAGGGGGTGAAATAGTGAGTATGTGTTTGCAGTTGAATGGAAGAGGAAGTAGGAGAGCAGAGAAGGAGCGGTTTGCTCGGTTGCAGGGAGGAAAGGGATTTAGGAAAAGAAGAAATACCACCAATGTGGATTTAAAGTTGAAAGGAATTAAGTGAAGTGTACGTTTGAAGTTAAAAAGAAGAAGAAGATGTATAAGAAAAAGGAAGACACTGTAAATAATTATAAAGACAATAAAAAGTCTGTATAACGAAGTTACGATGCGCCAGCCAAATCTATGCTGAGGCGTGAACGACCTCGTCGAGACGGAAGACTGGTTTTTCTCAACATGGTGAGAAATAGCATTTTTCCGGCAGTGAGAAAAGAAATCGTTTTGGCTGCACGATAGTAGCCGAAAGAAGAATAAAACAGATTACTCATAATAAACGAGATTTCAGCTACCCGTTGTTCCCCCACAGTAATTATCCCAGATAAATCTGATAAGTAAAAAATGCCATTAGCTAACCCGTTGCTAATTCAATATTTAATTCCCATTTAAAGTTACATTGTTGATAATATAGATAGTGCAGGATCAGAAAAAAAGTGTTTAAATATGTAATTAAAAAAATAAAATACAAAAACAAAAGTAAATTTTGTTAATATTTAAATAATTAAATGCAGTCTCCCTGTTTTATTTTACACTCTCAACATATCGACTGTTATTGTCTGTAAATACGAGAGCAATGCTTTGATTTAAAAGCAATTTATTTTCGAATGGATTTTTAATTTTCAAGAATGTGCAAGAGAAAGAGAAGATGATGAAAATCCCGCAGCACAGCTTGTTGATTAATGTGCATTTAATTTCGTTTCCTGTTCCTTCAAAAAAGATGTTTAGGAAATTCCTGTCCAAATACTCGTAGGTGAGAAGTGACCTTTTTTTAGGATGACGACATTTGTTTTTGGTTCGCTGAGGAATTAGTGACACGGACAGACACAGGAATGGTGAGCGGCGACGAAGTGGCTTTATTTGGAGCATACTGCATGCCGATTGTTTTCCGTGTCTCGTAAATCGCGGAAGCCAGGTGCTGGCATGCAGGTACGGACATTTTTATTGTTGCTTGATGGAGCACTAAATCAGCCCGACAAACACCACTCAGCGAGATGGTTTTATCGGCATTTTCGTACTGCACTCAGAGGTCTTACAAGAAGCGACGAAAGCTTTTAGTCTGTGCCATGTAATCGAGTATGGAAATGACATAAAAGAATACAAAGTAAACACTTGACTTACAAAGACGCTAAATCGTGACTTGCCAATACTGTAATTTCATGGCAGTTAAGTTGAAATTATTTTCAGGGAAATGACTGCTCTTGATGAAAAATGGTCTGAAAAATGGTGTAAAAATAATTTCATCTTCATTATTTTAAAATTTTATTAACTTAGTTACTCGAATAAAGGAATTATCACTAACGACAAATATTATTGAATCATTAATAAATGTATACACGAATTCTGAAAAATCTGTCTGCGGTTCATGGTTTACTTAAATCTGGATATTGTCTCACACAAATAATTTCTATTTATCTCAAGGATATACGTAAACAAGAAAGGCAATGAGTGTCAGAAATAATCTTTACTTTTTAGTTTTTCCTCTACTTAATTTTATAATTCTTCTTGACATCTTTCGCAATTAAAAAATCCATGACCACATTATTTTAATAGTGTCAAATTAGTTTGATGCCAGGAAGAAGTTGGGGGGCAATATCAGCACTGAATTATTAAATTTATCGTTGTAGTATTATAACTGAAAATAACTTCCGGCGTCTGTGGCCTAGTGGCTAGCGTCATTGCCTCGTACCTCAGAGGTCCAGGGATCGTTTTCTGGCAAGGGCTTGGGTGTTTTGTGTGAGTCTTTGCGTTCCCAATTCTAGTAGCCCTTACAAGGAAGATAAGATTCCCTAAATGGTAAAGTAGTCGCGACTTAAAATAAATAATTAAAGAAAGGAAACAAGAACTCTGTGCACTAATGATATAGAAGCTTGATATTTGAAAATATAAAACGTCAGCGTTTAATGTATATAAATTAGAAAGAAGTAGCAAAATAACAGACAAAATTAAGTAACACAGTAAATACCACGCAAAGTTTCTGCAATCCTTGTTTATTTCATCAGGTAATTCCAAAATGGTGTGTCGTACTTGAGGATATTGCGATTTCCAGTCACATGCCGAAATTAACAGGGATTGCATAAAGTCGAATGGTACTTATTTTATCACTAAAAAATCTCTGTTTTAAAATAAAATTTATTTACAACTTTCTTCTAAAATAATATTTCTAAGAGCACTGGAATAAAATATCGAGCAAGGAGACTTATACATAACCTCTACAGAAGACAGGCAGCAAGAAAAGAAAACCGTAATCAAGAAAGGAGTAAGCCAAGGATGCAGTCTGTCGCCCATGCGATGAAATATGATAAAACGGAATGTGGAAAAGGAATCATACTGTAAGGAGAATAAATAAAAACCTTACGCTTTACCGACGATATTGTAGGATTAGGGGAATCAGAAGAAGACTTGGAAACCATAATAAATGGCATGAACGTGGCCCTGGAGTTCAATATGAGAATTAATAGTGGGGGAAAAAGGTAATAGAGTGTAGTACGGGAAACAGTGGAATAACAAAGGGTGTTAGATTGGGAAGGGATATTTTGACGGAAGTTAAGGAATTCTGCTACTTGGGAAGCGTAATAACTAGGGACAGTAGAAGTATAGTAGACATAAAGAGTAGAATAGCACAGGCAAGGAAGGCTTTCGCTAAGAAGAGGAATTTACTTGCGGGTAATATAATTAGGAATCGTTGCTAAAAATGTTCCTATGGAGCGTGGCCTTATATGGGTGCGAAACGTGGACGATAGGAGCTGCGTAAAGGAAAAGAATAGAAACCTTTGAAATGTGGTGCTATAGGCGAATGCTGAAAATCAGATGGTTGAATAGAGTAACTAACGATGAAACAGAATAGGGGAAGAGCAAACAATATGGAGAACGTTGACCAAGAGAAGGGATAGATTAATAGGCCACGTTTTAAGGCACGAGGGTCTTGTAAAATTAGCTTTAGAGGGAAGTGTGTGGGGTAAGAACAGAAGAAGGAGGCCAAAGATGGTATACGCTAAGCAGATTATGGAGGATGTTGGGTGTGATAGTTATTAGGAAATGAAAAGGCTTCCGCAATATAGGTTAGCATGGAGGTTTGCATCTGACCAGTCTTAGGACGGAATACCACATCACACATCTCTAATGATTTTGAAATTACCACTGAACAATACAAAGTTATTTTGTCAGCAGTTTTATTTGCCAGTATATTTCAGACAATTAAAGTGAAGGGTTCTGGAAACTATGAGTTGAACTAATAAATAAATGTAATTTTTTTATTGTGATCCATACTTGTTAAATAACATTTATACCTAAATTGAAGTCACTGAGTAATTCAGTTCATTGAAGAGAAAATTCAGTTCTTTAATCCTACAAATATTCCGACTAATCGGAAGTTTAATGTTAAAATTAATATTTTTCATTAAACAACAATTTATTTAGATATGTGTTATAAAATGCCAGACTAATAAAATGTATTTCATTACAAAGAGTAGACTAAAAACGAAAATATAATGTCTCTCATCGAAACAACTCGTAAATTAGTATTTTATTCATGACGTTCTCATCTCCTACACAAATAAAAGGCAATGCATTACTTTTTTTTGAGAACGATAGATATACCTTGTGTGGGTTATCCGTTTTGGTGGCGCTCCCCTATAACAGCATATGAAAGGATGTAAAGTGGAGGAAGCCAAAGGGTAACTAGGAATTTCGGGCAGTAGTATAATGATCCTACGCGGCGATTCACCTAAAAATGAGGTAGGTCTGGCATTTGATACTACTCATACGCCCTTCCGATGACGGGATGATTACTAGGATGCAACAAACTCAACTCCATGTCTCGATATAATTTGAGCGAATAGACTAACGGTCTACTCTGAGACTTCATGTTTGTCCTTTATGCGTTCCAATATTATTCATCTGATTGTCATGAAATTTAGTTGTATATTTGTTCTCTGCCCAGCGAAGGTTTCTGCTGAACCTCCAAGTGGTACACCTGCAAAAGTTCCGTGCCTTGCCCCACTGCCCAAAACGTTCTACCCCGGAAGATTTCCGTGGTGCACTTGTTATCTAGGGAAAATTTAGTCACCTCTGAAGGTGTCAAGCCTTGTTCGCACTTCGTAAGTAGCGAGTAATTCAGTAACTAAACGTGTCTGAACAATAACAATTTAGTCGAGTAGTTTAGTCATTTTACTATTTTTTCTGGCGATCACCATCCACTAAACAAGTATGAACCTCATGATTTTAGTCCAGTTCATTAGTTCATATAACGTATGGAACGTTAAATCCCCGCTTCATAACAATAAAAAAATCAAGCAATCTCCCTACGTTGATTGAATCCTAAAATAGTTAACCTTTCAATTCTAAATATGTGTGTCAGTTTACCTCACCTACATCCAATAATAAAAATGTAGAGAACTGTCTGTAATTTTTTTTGCGGGAAAATAGGTATCCTTACGTTGAATTTGTGACTGCACTTCCATTGACAGAAAATTGAAACAGTTTTTAGTAATTATCAAAGTCATAAAGTATTCTTTAGGACCTTCTATTGCTTTTTCGTTGAGAAGAGAAGTAGTATCTCGTAGTTCATTCCTTCTCTGAATCCATTTTCGTACCCATATTTTTTTGACACACTATCAATGTCTTCTCCCATTTATAAATTGTTATTTTAATAAGTTTTATCTATTGTTACATTGCCTGTCGTTCCTTTTGAAAGTATACTAACTACTAATGTACAGTACAGTTTAGTGAACTGTATGTGCGTACAATTCTTGGTGGCTTGCTGCTAGCTCAGTTACTAAACTACTCGCCACTCGACTAAATTACTTACCAAAGCTTTAGAAAATTTAGGTTTCTTCCCCCCCCTCCAGATTAATAAAGGTCCTACTTGAAACAGGATAGATTATGCCCTCACGGACCTTTCGAACGAGGCGATTAAATTGATATCAAGCGTGAAATAATGCTTAAATATAACTTGAATTTTATTTAAGTAATGACAATTTTATATTAGTTAATGACAATTGGAAATGGTTTATAAGTCGCAGTGCAAATGATTGAGGATTGTGATTCTGGTGACCGAGATGGATTAAATTCGCTTATCCAGGCGAAAAATATGTTATTACTTAAATAAAATGGTATTTCATGAATAAAAACTATATAATCATAAATATTTATAAATATGCAAAGGTATTAAAAATCGCAGTACCGCTCAATTTTATTTCGTAATACCTATGTATATACATTATTTCCCGGTAATTAGACCAAAGAGATGGTTGAAGTATCTTTTCCTTATAAATATAAATGTTTCTATGTATATTTACGCATGTATGTGCCGTATAAAAATCTAAACGCGTGGACCAATTTCGACTAAATTTTGTATACCTGTTCCTTGCGACTCTCAAGCAAGCAAGGAGTAGGCGTAAGACACTATTACAATACCTTGGGGGCGAATGTGAAGTTACGGAAATTTAAAACGTACATAAACTGAAGATATTTTCATGCCAATAAATACTTCTCAAGGCTAGTAACATGTGTTGTACATTTTTCAGGCTTTAAAAGATACTGGGTTTATTTAAGGTACGAGGAAATTTCTTCAATTAAGATAGTGAGAAAGCGCTGTGGCAATGATGAAATTCAGTTCTTATAAAGTAGGGAGCGTGAAATTTTCAAAAAAGGTGACGTCCTCCCTGATGATTTAGTCTCATGTTGAATTAAATACTATTTTTGGTTTTATTTAACTGCGAGGTCATGAGTGTTCGAACTATTTAAGGGTTATAAATATTACAGTTAAACTGGTTACAATATATCACAATAATTGATAGTCTTAAAAACTTGATAAGTTTTTCTTGGTAGTCCGAAGGGTTGTTAATCAGGATTGGGATGTCTTCTCCGAGGATACGGCGTCTATCTTGGCGAAATTTATTGCAGGAGTTAAAATGGTGCTCCATGGTGATGTTCCTGTTTAAGAGATCGTAAATTGGAGGAGAACTATTTGAGTATATGTGTGAGTGTGTTAATTTGGAGTGGCCTGATCTTACTCTAGTGAGGACCACTTGATCTCTCCTCGATGCCTTTTGGAGGAGGTCGATGGAGAATAAATTATTAACTGATTTGTGGGTTTGGCTTGAGTTTAGAAGCAACCAGTTCTGCTTCCAGACATGGGCTGGTTTTGGAAGGGCATGTTTCCATACATCCGAAGACGTGTTGGCAAAATTATGAAGAGATGAGAGGGGAATATGGGCGGCGGTTTTTGCTAGCTTGTCGACGGAGATTTTTCCTTTTATACCTTGGTGCGCCGGGATCCAGGTCAATGCAATCTTCTTTCCTGTTGTATGGAGCTTGTATAAATATTGGGAAATAATCGAAGATATTTCTTGGGAGTTGTCTTCGTTAGCGATGGTTTTTAAAGCGGAGAGTGAGTCTGAGAGGATTAAGTGGTCCATTTTGGAGGACGAAGAGCAGTGTAGCGGGTTAAAATAAATTAATTCCCAGACATCGTAGTGTACCCGGCTGGTATTGAGTATAATTAGGAATTACGCGTCAAATAATTTTTTAAACACAAATAACAGTAATTATAGAAGTCATGGCAACGCAGGAAGTACTAATAACGTATTCAGAGTGTTAGAGAGTTGTTATAGAATCGAATAATATCATTTCGTCAACTTAAAGTATCTTGGTAGTTGATTCATTAATTCTAATGATGCACGAGTTCAATAAGCTGGATTAAAGTAATATAATTGTTAACATATTTCTTCACGAAGAAAGAGAAACTACGCAGCCGAGACATTTGGTAGTCATTGAATAACAAATCGTACACCCTCAAATGGAATAATGGAAAAGTCTTACTAATAAGGGGATGTAATAAAACTTAGGAAACGTTGTATAAAGAAAATGTTTTAGCTGAAGTCGTCAACGTAAGAGTAAATGATGTTTCCATCGTGTGGTGACAAAAGCGTCTACGTTAAATCAAAAAAACCAATGCTTAGCGAAATGTCATTGGAAACTGTCCTCATTAGTCTGAAGTGGAATATTATTTCTAAACCTGGAGGGGCGGGTTGGGTTGAATTCAGGGTAGAAGGTTTTCGAACAAGCCTGCAAATTGTTTCATCAAGTACGCGTTTTCGGGCGCGAACCGCCACATAATGGAAATGCAAATCGGAACACGGTAGCAGGTAACGACGAGTGGAGCCGCCCTGTTTGTCCGCAATTAGAGTGGCCCTTCAATCAAAAAGATCGCTTACACTTTTATTATATTTCAGGACTTCGTGTAGTAATTTACTGTTATTATCTGCTATTGTAGAGACAGTTCGGTTTGAATGCGCGGATATGCGTTATTTTCTACATTCATCAAAAGTCTGAACAATCCAGTTCCTTTTTTTTCGCGAGAGAATTGAAACGTAGAATTCATCTACAGTCATTTCGGATAACTTAAAGACGCTGCAATGTTATTGTAGTCAGCATTCAAGTTTTACTCTCTATTTACATAACAATCTTGATGTTTCCGATTCTCATCTAAATTTACGTAGGCGTTTAATACTATTATAATGCGACGTCGAAAGACTTCTCCAATGTCGAATTGTTTTGTTACTTGAGCTAAAAATTTGCAGTCTAACGATTTTTATCATGTCTGAATATTGGATTTTTCATTAATTTTTAAAAATATTCAACATGTCTCACAAGAAACAAAAAATGTGTCGTGAACGTGAACTCTTTACATGAAACATTTTATTATATATGTAGCTATGCTTAACTAATGGAAATATACGTCAAAAAATTCAGAATGATGATATTTAATAGCTGCGATTTGAAGGCAATGAAAAAGTTGATATTGGTTATGGAACATATTTAATCATGTCATTGAATTCTGGTTGGTTGCCAAGAGTTGCACAGGATTCACTGATTTAATTATACTTAATTTTTTCTGTACTGCTTTCAGTAATTATGACTGGCGGAGTGACTCTAAAACTAGAGAAAAAATTGAAATTGAACCCAATATTATATGAGAATGAATTTAAGTCCACCATACGCATAATATTTATAGTGTTCTGTTGCAGTTCGACTGAACAATTTGGCTACTTGCAGGTATTAGTTATAAGAAGTAGTCTATGTTAAGATAACTCAGGAGTCATGTGCTGAAATATATTCAACGAGACGTTTATTCAAAATTAATACTAAAATACAAATGACATTTTAAGTGAATCTGCCTCAGATTAACTGCTAATAAAAGTTTAATTTACTATAGAAAAAGTCAAA
Source organism: Eucriotettix oculatus (assembly GCA_034510155.1). Classification (NCBI taxonomy): domain Eukaryota; kingdom Metazoa; phylum Arthropoda; class Insecta; order Orthoptera; family Tetrigidae; genus Eucriotettix; species Eucriotettix oculatus. Next base: position 89,798,739 of record CM067376.1, read on the forward strand.
CCTAACTACTTTCAGCTGTGGATTTCAATTCAGTCTCCATCTCCGTCTCTTATATAACTATATCCAATTGATTCTACTTTCCGTCGTCATTTGTTAGGAAATAATGATGGCAAAGGAAAAGTTTTCTTTCACCCTCGCGAATTCGCAGAATGGTTACATAAAGGACTTACGGTTGATAGGGACTACAACAGATAAAATGCTCAGAAGGGTAACAACTTCCTTCAAACATGACCTTTTTTATATTTAATAACAATTTTCAAATATACCTCCTCAGTTCTAATCAACTGCTCCACTTAATAATTACTAAATTAATATGTGTACCATTTGCCTTTGCATAATAGTCGGTATTGGTGTCACTTCTGGAAAAGAACAGTCGAAAAATGACAATAAAAAAGTTATGAAGCAATCGAATTAGAATTTTAATCAAGAAATCTACTTAAACACATGAGTTACACTTCAGGAAAAATAAATATAGAACAGAAAACGAGGGACTATAAAAATAATAGTGAAACGATCTTGATGGTGGCGAAATCATACTTCTGGTGGTCCCTAAGATAAATGCGGGTTAATTGGTTCTCGGGGGAAAGAGGTAGACTGAAAAATGGTTAAGAATGGCGCACATTATATTTCGGTGTCGTTGAGGTGAACAGTGACGCTACCGATTTCGGTCAACGTATAAATAAAATACAGAGTAACTTAATATATATTCAAAATTATTTCCTACTACCATGATTGGAATGATTAACGTATTGATGAATTCTGTCGTAAAAATCATGATTAAATGTAACAAAAAATTAGTGTATATAACTATCTGTGAATGGGAAAGATTACTGTCACAAATGTAACTAAAATAGTATGTAGCACAGTAGGACCCCTCCCTTATTTTAATCACATGGCTTTTATTAAAGGATCGAAATTCAGCAAGAATATTTATAACTCAGAGACAGGCAGGTAAGAGGTTGGAATTCCCCAGCGCAAGGGTGCCTGGTTGAAATCGTATCTGTCTACAGCTACAAAATATTAGGCTTGTTTTGCTGAAGGGACGTTCACCCTTCAAAGTTTCCCAAAGATACAACTTTCCTTCTTCAGCGAAAATAATTCCCGCGCTTGACGGAGGACGAATAAAGATTGGCGAACACACGTCAGTTGGAGTGGTGCTTTCCTTGGAGAACGGGAAAATAAGAGTTTAGCTGAGTGATGATAAAACAAAAAATGAGCAGAGTGGGTAAAGACGTTGAAAGGGCGAGGAAGCATAGAGGGAGAATGTGTTGCTGGGAATTTAAATGGAACAGGAAGCCGAGGAAGTGGGAGAAAAGAACAACTAATAATCCAGTGTTGATCAAGAGCTGAAAAGGAGGTGAGCATGGTTGCTCTTGAGTTAGAAGGAAGAGCGAGAAAGGAAACCCAGTACTTCGGACTTTGTTGAAAGGAAATGGTAGTACTGTGAATTGGAGTCAAGAAGGAGGAAAACTGGTTTTCCTTATTCACCGGGCATTACCAGGTCCAGAGCTTCTTTCCGTCGACCGAGGGCAAATCAAGAACCCGACAAAGGAGACCCGACAGTGAGGGAATAAAACCCTACTACGCTGAACTTCTGGAATTGCTGAGAAGATGAAACAGGTTCGTCACGAACGTGAAATATGTGCTGCACGTTGTTACCCCAATTATTAACCCTGAGAAACCTTTTGACATTTAAGTAATCGTCCCCTTTAATTAATATGTATAATTGGAATAATACGCAGGGCACATTAAAGAAATTATTTATTTAGCATAAATAAAATTATTATTATTTTTAAAAGTACAAATAAATTGTGAAATAATTTTAATCTACTACCCCTATTGCAATTTACAATTAATTTAATAGCTTTCTGCGAATGTGAAAGTTCCCCGTGACGTTCAGAGAACAATTACGTAAAGAAATCACTGAACAAATAAATAATTCAAATTTGAAGTATAGAAATGATGTCTAAGAAATTTGTTCTAAAATTTATCCTCACTTGTAACGCTTTACTTCACTGCAAATTTTAATTTATAACGAAGAGGAAACACTTAGTCTTATTCAAATCCCTTAAATATACAATTTACGTTATTTTTAAACTTTCTTGTTTCTGGAATGTTATCAAAAAGTTATGGAAAATGGTTCCATTGTGTTTAAGAATTAAAATTTCCCTACGTCGATTTTCAAAACCTCTGGACGTTTTTTTTGTGACAAATTAAAGAGATCAATAATTTTGCTTATCTCCAGAATGCAACATTAAATTTTTACATATTTCCGGTATTTCGAATTTTATGTTACATGAAGTTAATCTGGTTATGATCTGCTATACGACAGAACTGTTATTCAGTCGTTTAAAATAATTTTCTGTATTTGTATTAAGTACACTGCATTTCAATCAGCTATCACCTATAACAAGATTTAAAAAAAATAAAAAATATACTTTTAGAATTATTGGGCTGGTAAGGACATATGGAATATAGTAAAAACAGAATAATACGTATACTTGGTGCAATAAATTAAGAAAACTTAGTGTTGATACGTCCTGAAGTGACTTTAAGGCGTATCATTTTTATATAAATAAATCGAACTTTGGAGTGGTCATGAAAATTACGGAGCTCATTCTGATTATCGAATGGTCAAACAATTTATTTTACCCGGCTAAATTTCTTAGGATCCAAAAACAATTAGTTCTCACCCAAAAATGATGCCAAGTTTTTAATTCTTTTCTTGAAATTTAATATATTGATTGATTGGAACAATCAAATTTTAATAAATATGGCCTTAATTATTGTCGTTTTCAATTACTTGACAATTGTTATAAAAAAGTAGATTTATTCTATCTTGTTTGAAGAATAAATTAACAGTACTGGTACGATTTAGTTAGTTAAGTTATAATTATAAAGGATAACACTTCCCGAAATGAATTTAATATCCCAGATCGTAACAATGGAAACGAGATCATGTTCGATCAATTACGTTTTCTAGTTGATTGTAAAATCGTCCTTAAAATGTGTAAAACTATAACGTCTAAATTTCAACGGAAATGAAAAAAATTCTCTTCAATTCGTAATGTCCGTAGCCATATTAGCTAAATGATTCAATTCGCCGTTTTCTATTCTTTGAATTTTCTGTTCAAAAATGTTCCCTCTCCGACTTCAATCCCTCATCTCTACAAATGTTTGCAACAGTTGTAACAAGACAAATACATTACAACTTTTCTTCACTGCTAATACTGCGACTCTCCGATGTTTACAGGGCGACTGTTCTCGCTAGCTCGCGTTATTTGCTAAATCTCGCGCCAAAAATTAAATAAAAACTTGTCATATAATAATTTTGCTACTATGAAAAGATTTGTTATATCCAATCCCATCAAGTGATACCTGTGTAACCTGAACAGGCGTTTAATTGACATACATCTCCGCCACTTCCGTTATAGCATAATATAAACGATTTTTGTTTATAATTTGGTAAGTGATACTTAACGTCAGACAAATTATAACAATGGTCGTCCAAGAAATTATAGGTATGGTGGCTATTAGGAAAAATATTGGATTTAAAAGATTATTTTAACAAGCTGGTTAACCAAAACAAGAAAAACTAGTTGAAAATTTTGTAAAAGATGAACGTTTGCACCCCACACATATATATTTATATGAAAAACAATTTCCCCATAACGTCTATTAATTTTATTTATATGTATATTGAGGATAATAATTAGGAAACTGGCTAGGCTGCTTCCCAGGCCAACGACAAACAAATAATGATCGCGATTGCTTAATATTAAATTAATATCAAATTGATGATATCGATAGCAAATCAGTACCACTTGAGGAATGGCAGGTCAGCCCTTAGACCTGAAAATTGGGACAAAGGCCTGAGTTTGGGACTAGAAAAGCGCCCCGTTGCAATATAAACACGTGTTGCAAGAATGAAGAAGGGACGGATTGCATCTTAGGTCATCCCCGGAAGAATAGGACAGAACCACCGACGAAAAAACAACACCCCAGCAGGCAAATTAAGGTGGAGCATAAGTTAATATAAGAAGGAGAGAAGATTTTCGAGCAGATTATTATTAGTGGAGAGGCCATAACATCAATTACATCAGAATATTACATTAAGTAATGCCATTACAGGACATTACAATAGATTAGTTGAGAAGACGTGAGCATTACATCATTAGAGTATATTACATAAGTATGTTGAGTTGGAAAAAATTCAGCTTCAATAGCTGATTGTTGGAGTATCGACGCCGAAAAGCCACCGAGGACCAGATGTCGTATCATCACCAGCTCCTGGATCTACAAGCGGTGATGTACCAGGTTTACGTTTCTCGCCCCTGGCTTGTTTGAGTGCTTATTAAATTTTCGATGCCAAGTTTTGTTTGTACCCTCCTAAACCCTTAGGAGATACACTTGCTCTCCGGCGAGTTTAACTAGCAGCCGGCCAAAAATTTAATGATCTTTGAAAATTAATGTATTATTTTATTTCTATCCAAACTATTCAAATTTAAAATAATGAAATTATTCTTTTTTTTCTTTATTAACATTTCAGTTTTTATCATTAATAATTTATAACCCCACTCACCACAAAGGAAGGTGAGATAAATATGTTTAACAGGTATATTTGATGAGTTATAAACACGTCGTATCGTCTGACATAGCAGTTCTCATCTAATTTACATAAGTATTGTACCAAGTGACACCTGCCATGACAGATGAAACATAGTTGTGTTGAAATTATGCTTCTTGTCTGTATCCACACAATTGTATAGAAAAAATATTATATCACAGGCAAATAATATCGAGATTATCATGTGAATGGTTTATAGTTTAAAAATATTTACCAATTTTCCACGAGGAAAGTTACAAACAGAATTAAAACGTCATGAAATTTAAGTGACGGAAGTTGCGCGAAAAGAAAGAATTAGAATACCTTCTGTTGTACTAAAGTAAAGAAGAATGTACATTTACGTGGAATATTGTCATCACTGTATACAGAATTTATTGGCAAATGGTGCTCTTCTTTGAGTCAAGTGCTGCTGCCATATTACTTTTGAAGCAATCTTGACTATCTGTTTTGATCTGTAGAGCAACTTGTTACAAATAACTTTCTAGTTATAAAAGTAAATATTACTAATATCAAAGAATAAAGGTTAGGTGATTGTAAAGAGAATTTGAAATATTTGCTAGGAAACGCCAAAAAATAGGTTTGAATATTTGAAAGGTTTGGGATTCACATTGTTATTATTTGTGACAACATTGATGACGGATATCAAATTTATGATATGATACTGAAAAAGAGGCTGGGGAACTGGATTAGAGGTGAAAAAGGATCAGGGGTTTCATATGCTACGTATAGCTTATTTTATGATTGAATTTTGGAAACTCGTGCTGGAGTCAAGATAACCAAACTTAAAGAAAACTACTTGACGTTTGATTTCGTTTTTTTTGGTTTAACATTTAGACGTGACTCTTTGTACTCGTGAAGTAGACACATCTAAGGAAATGGCATACTTGTCATTAGTACGCCCACTTAAGGAATATGATGCAGCATGCTGGGATCCTTAGAAAGGATGCAAAGAAGGGGCGCAAAATTCGTAAAATAGGACCCGGGCATGGGAACGAAAAGGATACGCTACAGACAAGAAGAGAAAGAGCGAGGCTACATATTTTCTACAGAGCCTTTGCAGATCAAAAATCTTGGCTGGGAATCCGAGATAGAATGAAAGAAACGACTCGGAACGGGAGGGGTGAGCACCTGTTTAAAGTACAAGCAAGGTACCAAAAAAGCAGTCGTTGGAAAATACTAATTCCTCAATAGGACAACTAATGACTGGAACAATCTGACTGCAAGAGTGTTTGGGGAACTTCCTCTAACAGAAAGATAATTTAGACATAATCTAAGTTTAGTGTAGTGTAGTGCAGTGTAATGAAGTGATCAGTGCTGCGAAATCTCTAAAAGTATACTACAGTGAAATATGTTTCCAGTGTTTTTTTCAGGCAAAAATAATATTATTCCTTTTTCAAAATTTATCTTCTAAAATATTATTCCACATATATTTATTTATTAGGTGTATATATGATTTATATTAAATATAATTATATAGTTAATTATAAGTTAAATATGGTCCTTACGACTAGATTATTAATTATTATTTAAGTTCGATATATCTGCCACTGGGTATCTGCCCATTTGTAGATTAATACATACACATCTCTCACATTTCACAAATTTCTGTGTAAAACTTTAATTTTGAGACAAATTTTAAAAATCTTGTCAAAGATTGTCGTTGGATGTTATTGTACTTTTATTTAATTAATATATTTTTATAATACTTTGATTATGAAACATTGTCTTTTTCATAATAATATTTATCTGTGTTCTTATACGCGACGTTTGCGTATTTACAATTACATTAATAAATTTATAAAATATAAAAAACCAGATGTTGACTATGATTCCACTGAAAACCCATAATGTAAGTTTTTTCAGTTTTCAGCAACTTCTAAAATTTTAAACCACATAAAATTTAATGATTCTAATTTATCTCAGTTACTTTTGAAAAAATATATAAATATTTAAACACTTGACGTATATAAAATGCATTTAGAAAATTGAAAAATTTGACTGTAAATATATACAGACATTATTATAAGAAAATCACTCAGCTCAAGTTTTTCTGCAGGGGTAGGCTTTTAATCTCACATTAAATGTTCAGCACTTAGCCGGAACTGCCACACCCCCCTTTAGTTCTGTTATCAGGGCTTCTACTGTATTTAGAAGAAATATTTTGTGATCTTAATCTCGTATCAGTTAAAGAAAATTATTCTTGATTTTTTTAAATATATGGAATGATTTTGTTCTTTCAAAGAAGTGTTTATGTAATTCATATGAGGAATTAACGACCCGTATAACAGACTTGTACAAGATATTCAAAATTTATTTTATTAGTCCGTTATTCTTCATATATATTTTATTCGCAGAATTTCGTTTTATGTATATTTTTCTAAAATTAGATGAAACAATCTATATTTATGAAATGTATAAATTGTTTAAAATTATAAAAGTTACTGAAAAATAAAATTCCCACATTATTGGGGTTTCAGTAGGCCTTTTCATATGGAACCTTGTTGAGATTCCATAATACGTAAGAATACAGTACGCTAGATATGATGTAATTCTGTTTTTTTTACTATCTTTCTGCTTGTGTATTTAACATTCTATTCAATATTTAATTTGAAAGCAACTTTTGCAGGTAAAGCAATTTAATTAAAAAAATAAATTTAATTAATGTTAAATTGTATTACAATTATATTTTGTGAGGGATCAATGTATATTTTTTGCTGTATAGTATAAATAATGTGTAATGTAGTAAACATACTATACAATAATGTAATATCACAGATATATAAATTATAAAGTAAAAATGTATACATTTTTAATTTTTGAAAGCGCCTGATTGTCTCTGGGGAAAATTGGGGTTTTCGTGAAAAATACCGAAAAATCTTCGTTTATTGGCATTTTTTTTATGAAACCTGCTACGAAATTGACTTTTATTTTAAATTAAATACGTATGATGAAATGTAAACTTTCTTTTCTATGCTCATTAAATTTTACAACAATTTTGGGTAAAATAAGTTTTATAACGCCTACATGAACGGAACTTTCATTTATTTACACAATTTGCAGCTAAAATATTTGAAGATTAATTTGATTAATATATGCCTCAATCTTTGATTAAACAGATTAATAATAACGTTTTGGTAATCCTAAGTTAATTAAATGTCTCAAAATACTAAATCGTTGAATGTTATAAATTTTTCTAAAATGTCTCAAATCCAGGGGTATAAAGTACGGTATTTGGTCCCTTCGTAAGGGCTGAGATCGCTTTGAAGTGAGCTATTCTTGCTGGCGATGCCTCTTTCCCGCCAGAATGATGACTGAGGGGAATTTATAAACCCTGTAGCGAATGTCTCGCCAAGAGGATAGGCGTGTGGAGGGAGACTCTTCCCCGTCAATCTCTGCTTCACGTGAAGCATTTCTTATTCTTAGCTATTTCCTGCACCTGCGCTTATAAACTACCAAAATTTGATTTGCCTCTGTAACATAAGTGCTACAACGACTGCGGGATATAGAACAACTGTTGTTCAGGTTTAAAATAATGATATCCTGTGCTGTTATAGATTTGAGTTGCCAATGAAATAATCTTCATAATTTATTTCTCCTTCATTTATTTCAATTTAATTTTCTTAATTCCAGTCACTTGATTTTCTTCCTTCGCTTTACTTGTTACTTTTTTACCTTTAGTAATATCTATGATTCATTTTAAAATTTAACTCGTCAATTATTAATATGAATTAATATTATATATAAAAATTCAACGAAGAATTATTTTAATTTAGAATAATGACGGGACTACTACAGCTCATTCTATAAAAATTTAATATAAATACATATAAATATTTGAATATAAATAAATAATTAGACTTCGTATGATGTAGTTATTTACAAATAAAGTATTATTGAAAATTTATGCTTCTATCGTAATAGACAGGATAAATGAGGGAGAAAATATAGCACGATAGTTAGTATTTTGTTATTTGTTAATGTATAATTATCAAGGGTTGGAAAGTTGAGTGGCGTCGAACAGTCGGCGCGGAGTGGTCTGCAATCCTCTGGAATCCCTTCGGGTCACGTACAAATATGACCTGCGTGTTTCCGCAAATAGCCGGTGTGGGAGAGCGGAGATCCATGGAAATAACAAAATTTAAAATACCACGCGGTTGCCTCGGCCAATGGGGTTTCCAGGTTTTTGTACACGGCAAGGAGGCTGTGTAGAGGGGCAAAGGGACGGGAATTGATGCTTGGTCCTGGACGTGTATGGAGAAGGACAACAGTCGACGCTGGAGAAGACACCATATAGTGATGAGGTACGTTGTTTGGTTTCCAACTCTTGATGTTTAGACAGGGTATCGCCCAGGGGTTTTTATCCTGAGACTATAGTAGATCTGATTGTTTCGCCGAACCTCATTAATATTTCCCTTAATATTGTAAATATTTCCATAGTTAATGTCTTCAAAGATCGCAAGTTTTGCCGGTTTATTTGTTGCATTAGGAGCTCTTGGGCTTCCGACCTTCTCTCACACTGTCGGAAGCCCAAGAGCTCCTAATGCATTAATGTTTTCCCTAGTTTTGTAAATAAATTTCTGATATCTTTTAATTAACCTTTTAATTTACTTCCCTAACCCGTCCTACAATGTCAAGTAAATATATCATAAAACTTACAATTTAGTTACCGAATCCCTTTAAACGACAAGAATTACACTTTAATGTTCAAAGAATTCACAGTTAAATCATGATAATACAGAATAATATCTTGTATTTAAATTATTCGAATCCGTTTTTACATTTATAGAATTTATGTATGATCTAATGTGAAGAATTTTGTTAATCAATCGAAAATGATAATTGCTTTCTACATCTAAAATTTTTACATTGCACCAATAAGTCCTCTGAATATTTAAATATGTATAATTGCATGAACGTAAGCTCGAATTTTGGTTTGAAGTTTGCGCTTTTGTCTGACCAATATAAATAGCATTGAGGTTAGGAAAATCGTTTAGAATTAAATTATTAAAGATTTAAATATTACCCTACCATCGTAATTGGCAAAGAAGTTAATTAATTTATATTGTACTTTAATACGACTTTATTTTCTCGCTTTTGTAAATTTAAAAGTATGTATAATTTATGAAAATGGAATACCAAGGTTGACGTATAATATAAAATACAACTCCTTGGCTCTAGTACTTTTAGTATTTTCAGTACTTTTAAAGTAGAAAGTTGTGTTTTTAGTATGATATCGCGTATCGCACGGCCAGTGACTTATCTCAAAGTCAACGTCACCTGATTTCTGTCGTGGTAAATTCCCCACATGCAGCCTGATATGAAGCGGCGCATTGCGCAAGTTAACTAGACGATATGTTAGTAACACTATCGGGATTTGCGCTTTACAGGTGAAATAAAATTTGCTTTACCACGTCAACGACAACATACAGACCATAGGGCTTGTGGGAGTTTCCCTCGCAGTTATTTCTCCCCAGATTGACTGCGGAGCTCACCTGACTGTGTCTGGTTGGCCTCGTACTCAAAAATGTCCTTCATTTTATGGTTCACAGTAATGACTGGTAATCTGTACAATTCCAAATCCTCGACGTAGTTAGTTGGAAAAGATAAAATCTTCTTCGTCCTTGGCTCTGCAAACCACTCAGGACCTTAGCCTAATGCTGAATGTCATATTATATGACTCATTCCGAATTTGAAGTGATACGTGACCAGCGTATGATTCGCCAGCAGTCTTAATCCCAGTCTCCGTGACCATGACGGTACAAACATCCAAGCCTATGCCGGGAGTCAAACCCGGGACCTCTGTGCTGTGAGGCAGTGAAGCTAGCCACTAGACCACAGGAGGTTGGCCAGAGATAAAATAATAGAAGTAAAACAATATATTTAAGTAAAATTGTAAACATAATATTAGGAAACGAAGGAATTCTTTTATATCGCCTTTCTGTGTTCAATTCCTTGTAGAAATATTTAAAACTTACGAAGTTTTGATAGCTTCTGTAGGAAGCTCCGCTCAGTACCCCTTTCTCCATCTATAGTAATGTGTGCTAAATAATTATTTATAAATAAATTATTCATGATTATGCTAGAAAAACTTAGGGTAGTTTTCCTTATCTATATAACGTACGTATCTTCTCGATAAACTGACGGGCATATGCTTAATCGAGGAGTATATTTAAATTGTGTATGCAGTAGTATTTGTTGCTTCGTAATTTAAAGGGTGTTAAATCATATTCTTATTAAACGGTCTGTTTTAAATTTCTTCTAGAATGTAGTTACGGAGTTATTTTTATAAGTAAAGGGTTCAGTAGTTTGTAAGAATGTGGTAGTAGAACTGGCCGAATAAATATATTCATTGAATTAGTTAAAATACATACAAAAGTTAATATATTGCAGTCTGCAATAAAAAATAAATAATGCACACGTTTTCCCTATATTTGAGACATCTTCATGGGCTATATATTGTAAAGAAATACGTCGGAATGTACTCCACATATCTGCAACACAAAACATATACATACGAATAATGTAAAATTTAGACATTTTGAAAAATTTTCATGGTTGAAGTAAATACGTTGGCTAATCACCTGTATGTGTTTAAGATATTTTTAGAATAAATTTTAACTCATTTCCTTACAATAAATACTTCTATAAATTCAAAATGTAGAAGAAAACGCTGTGATTTCCTTTATATTTATTTTAAACGGCAATTTATTAAGGTTTTAATTGAGTTAATAAATTAATTTGGACAGGTGCTAGAAACTATGTAGATCTAAGAATATTTGTACAGCTTAATATTTCAAAAGTAGAATTTTTTTACAAATTCAAGGACAAAGTAAAAATAGTTCTTCACCAGTAAAGATTTGATTCATCTTTAATTTATTTCCATGACGAGTAAACCCTATAATTGCTTCGGGAAGATTGTTCTACAGTTCTGATATGGAATTTAGCACACCTTTGATAGTAATGGTTCTATTTAAGGTACACAGCAATGAAGATAATAATGGATTGAAAATGAACAGAGTTTAACTATATCGGTGAAACGTATTTTTAATATTATCATCCTTTTTTCTTCATCTGGTTCATTCTTTCTTACCTTTGGCTGCAGATCAGTTCGTTACATAGTCGATTTACCTCTTAAAATATTTTACTATTTACTATTAAAATTCCACCAGCGTGACAGTGGAAAATCCGGTTAATATTATTACAATTCTATTCACACTACTTTTATCAAACCTTGATATATGTCAAACATTTCTGATTAAAATTATCTTAATGCTTTTGGGAGTTATACATTATTTGATGAGATACAACAAATTGCTTACATTATTAGTGTGTAAACATAGCTCAGCAGAACTCAAAAGAAATTTAAGAATGGATGTTTTATCATGGTTCAGATTTAATAAATAATAAGTAGGGGCATTGCATAAATTATGGACATTTCCGAAGGTTAGCCTTGTCATCAGCGGCGAGGTGCCGACGAAGTTTCTGACCCTAGGATTTGAAAAAGACTAAACTACTATTCGATTCGTGCCCCTATGTGGAATATTCTGAACCTAGCTGATTAGGTTAAAGTTTTCCTATTGGCTTCAACCCTGCAAATACCAGCTAATGGCTGCTATTTAAAATTTCAGCCAATTGGCTATTGGAAAATGGAGGAGGGAAATTCTGGATCAAACAATATGATGTAGAGAGAAGTTGTGAGGGAGAGACATCATTAAATTGCAGGCCGCTGGTGAGTGATGGGTAGAGCTATTGCGACCTCGGCAAACGTAGATTATGGTAGACGTTTCCATTATTCTAACCCAAGGTGTCATCCAGACAGCCAGATCATCTGAAGCAGTCAACGAGAATCGACTTCAGGTGCCTCCAAATCGTCAACTCGAAGCAGTCTGAAGCAAAACTACACCAGACAATGCAGCTGCTGTCCGCTATGGTATTATTGATATTTAAATTAATGAATTCACACTGACAGACCTATTTGCCGTAAAAAACTTTCCTTCTTTTGGTTCACCCCATAGGTAATCTGATATTAAAAGGTCTCATTATAAAATCATTAAAGCATTGGTACATTACTTTCATTTAATTATCTTTTTTTGCATTATGAATATGAATTTTGTTATTTATTTCAAAATCACAAACTAAACCATTTTCATAACAATTTTAACCACCTGTGGAGCTGTATTAAATAATAAATAAAATAAACCCTATTAATATTGTAACATGAAAAGTACGATGAACAATGCAGGCCAGCTTGCGAGTTGCAATTGTTGAGGAACTGACGCAACCCGGGCCAACAATGTGGTCTGGCGAGACGTTGGGAGTCGTCATGGGGTGATTGGAGAAGCAGTTTGTGTCTGCGGGACGACGAGAGAATGATCACGCCGTGCAGATATAATTTTTTTCATGCTCTGATTAAAATTAAAACTATTAAAATCAATGTTTGGTATTTTTATGAAAAATACCTGGCGCCCTAAAGGAATTAAGAAATCCTCGAATACGGAGGAACGACGGATCCGCTACAATATATATATTTTTTTGCAACTAAGGGGAACAAGAATGTTCATGAAATCAATCGACACTTGAGCCCAATTTTGTCTTCATCCTTCATTTGGAATCCTTTCTTATGCTATTGAAAGGGAGTTGTCACCTCGTGGATTTCTCTCATGGAGACTGCTCTCCTCCCCTTCCCAAAAAGACATTAATGTGTGTTAGAAACAAGCTGTTGCCATGATTATTGACAAGCAATTTATTACTGATCATATTTATAAGTGATAGATTAAATGTTCTTAACTTCCCTTCGAACTGCCTAGGAAGTCTTTACTCCCTCCAAAACATTTAGAATTAAATTTCCTGTTAAAAAGATGCCTCTAATTTGTCAGTGTTAATACAAATCATTTTTGCAAGTGAGGGAAGACTAGTTTGCACTATTTGATGAATGGAGTCGAGGGCGTCCGGACTCGAACTGGAAGGCCAGGCAGGCAGGCCACATCGATCAGATTATCAGAGGTCGGCGACCGGGCGACGCGGGTAGCTGACCCCTTGCCCCTGCTCCTCATCACCATACTTCCTCAGGCCTCACTAGACATCACTTCAACATATTGTTTGCTATTTGTAATAGTTGCCAAAACTTCCCTGAGCCAAAGGGATGCCTTATCCACCTCGGCGTCGGATGCGTCCAGATTACCCCAGGAGAAGAAGTAGCGTTGTGGCAACGCCTAATGGTATTATTTATTTATTTTATTTAATTTTTTATTCTCCATGGCTCTACAGCCCATTGAGGGCCTGGGCCTACCGAGTCGACTGCGGACTGTCATCTTGCATGACACATTCCGAGTTTGGAGTGACACGTGGTCAGCGTATCGACTCTCCAACAGTCTTAATCCCGGCCTTCTCGACCATTGGTATTATTTATACATCATACATATAAAAGTAATTTCCCCTTACTTTGTTTTTTGATCCATTGGCCACTGTATCATAATTATGTCAAAATTGCACATAAGAAAATCTGTATTCAGTGTTTTGGGATTTTCGCTTAAATACATCTGAGGAAAATATCCAAATTGATAAACAGGAACTAGTCAATTTTAAATTAGAAGCACTCAAACAATCCGTCGCTAAAAATTCTAATATCTAATATCAGGGTTTCATTTTCACCATAAAATAACCATACAATTTTGATCAACTAGCGAAAATACTTACAAAAGTAAGACAGGACGAGTACAAACACTTCCTCTGCTTAGAACTCAACAGATTGCACTGATTAATGATTTACTAATTTTTACTTTTTACACACATATTTTTCATTCATTTAAACAGATAATTGCAGACCTAAGCATTTTTATATTTAAAATAAGAAGTACCTGTAATATTCAGCAATATTTTCTAATTTTCACGAAATTATTAAATAAATAATAAAAATATATAGTTGGGATTAAAATAGACAAAAAATTCTAATATTTCATTACACTCAGGAAAAAAACACGTTGTTTGTCTCATAAATAAATATATGTGAATGCCATAGTATTTCTTTCTCTTGAATTCAAATATGATTACGGTTTTTTCTTACATGGTTTTTGAGATACAGTCATTTCTAATTTAAAATATTTTAATATTTTAGAACAGCCTGAACCACTTTTGTACTATATTTCCTTCTTGTTGGTCCAATAATAATCGACTGGAATGCTAAGATTACAATTGCCTTGCTACCTTTTTCCCATAGCTGAAATCTCCAGAAGAAAGTGTTCCTAGCGTTCCTCGCTCACTGATTCAAGATTAGAGGATATCTAGGTGCGAGTTCAGGAAGTGTATTTTTAATTACATATTACAACCAAAATTTTTATATGCTATAAAACGGTTGAAAGTATCACGGAAAATGTCAGTCTATCAATTTTCGCAAAAACCTTTAACTGTTTTGAATGATAATATGCTGGTATATGCTGAGAAATCAAACATCGTATCTAAGAATAAAATAATGTATTATAAAATATAGTTTTACTTACTTCAAAAATAGTTGAAGTGTTTGAAAGTACAAGGATTAATGAAATAATATTTGGATTTAAGCTACATAATAAAGCTATGAAATGGTTGTGAGTCTAATCTATTCTGCGTTAATTTCTTCATCTCCACATAAATATTGCATCCCATACGCAGCCTGATGTTATAGTCTGGCTTTTCCTCTTCTATTCCAACCCCAAGCACTTATCTATAATACTGACTAAACGAGTCCTTCTTGCCTCAATATGTGGCTTAATAAGTATATCCCTACTTTCAATATGTGACTTTTACAGTGTTATCTCCTCGCCAGTTTTATTCAAGACGTCCTGATTTGGGACTCGATGGATCCATATGACTTTCAGCATTCTTCTGTAGCTCCGCAATTCAAAGGCGCATACTCTTTTCGGTTCTGCTTTGCTCATTGTTCATGTCTCGCTCCCATACAAGGCCATACAAACAGACTTATATTAGATATTGAGAAATTTTTTGCAATTACAACTTCAGGACATGATAATGAGTTTACGCGGCTACTAGTTTCAGACCCAAAAGGAATTAAAAACGTTGTACCAAACCAGATGCAGTTTTACCTTACATGATATTAATATAGAAACCAAATTAAACACGGTAATGTAAAATTTCTAAATAAACAGAATCCTACGTAAAAATTAAAATAATCATCAACTATTTGCCTTTATATTAGTTGGATTATAGTAAATCAGAGAAAATAAATGTTCAATTAATTAAATAATTTTACAAAAAATTTTTAAAAAAGAAGTTTATAGAATTCAATTAACGACGAGTTGACAGACAAACCGAGCTTTCATCCAAGTCCTACAATGTTTCATCCTCACAATTGGGAGTTAATCAGATAAATTTCATCTGTATTTTAAATTTTGAAGTAAGTAGTTATATAATTTAAACAATAACCAGCGACCCAGTCTGGGACGAAAACTTTTATTTATTGAAATAGATGTGCTTCGAGAATTCACACAATATTCGTAACAATTTACACACATTTATAATTATTTTTAAGACTAATCTCTAAAGGAACTTTGAAGAATAGTTCATCATTCCGTGAATTGCCTAGTAATATGGATGTGCTTTCGGTCTTTGCACAGTTATGTATCACTTAAAAAATATTTTTGTGACGAATCTGATTGATGATTGATTATATGTCAATGAATGAATGATAACTGTCGAAAGTTTTGTCCATTAGAAGTAAATTAAATATTACTGGCGTAATACTCAAAGTTAAATAATTTTTATTTAAAATTATTACTATGCTGATCGATCATTGGTTAAGAGTTTTATGACGTACGTAGGTTAAATACATTAATAAGAATGGTTTACGATCAATGTAGTCATGAAAAACAATTAATTAATTTTTAGCTAAGTGTTGAATCAACCAAAAACAGTCGGCGTTGTCAGTTATATATATTGTCACGTTTCTGAAGGATCGTGAGATACAGTTACACACACACACACATAGAGGTTATAGATGTTTATTTAACGCGGAGTGCTGTACAAAGGCTCGTACTGCGTAAGACTGACTCTGATTCGGAATTAAGTACAATTAATACATTCATGGAATATTCCAGAAAGACAACATTCTACAAACAGAAAATACTAGACATGAAAGGTAAATAAAGTAAACAAATAAAACTGGTTGCGTCGAGTGGGACTCAAACCCGAGTTCACATTACTACAGTCCAGCTCCATACTGCTCAGCAGGTTTACAATCGTGGTAATATACATATAGTTTTAAATGGGTTGAAAATTACTAAATATTCGAAACTGTTCGTATTGAAATTAAAAATTTTAATCGGAAGACTGTTTTCTGTTGGTTCAACTCTTACATAAACTAATGTTATTGGATAAATTCCCCTGTTAAAATTATTAATACAAAAGCAATGAATTTACAGTATGCATTAGAATCAATATGTCAGTTACGGATACGTGTTGTAAAATAATTATTGAAAGTAATTAGGTTGAAGGATAAATGAATAATAAATATGAAAAATGGGGTTTCATTCATAATGAGAAGATAGGTTATTACATTCCTACAAACAGTGGTTGTTTAAATGTGTTGTTTTATTCCACTTCGCTGTTCTGAAATGAAGCAGTCGCTTTTTAAAGATTTTCGTAGGAGAAACGCCAAACCCCTTTATGATTTATTTAAAAATGAATATTACATTTGAACGTGGCACGGTTTTGGAGAAATTTCGCGGAGGTCGCGAACAATTTTTAATTTTCTTGAAGACCCCGGGGCACACCTACGCAAGCTTTGTATTCCGTGCAAAGCCTACTTCTTTTTCTCCTTGCGGGAGGACCCCCAATTAAATTTCGTGTCCACAGCTTCTCTGTAGCTTAACAATTTTTTTTAATATTACAACAGCGGGAATGTGCCATCAAACTCACGACAAGTTATTGAATGATCTTTTAATCACGACATCTGCAACTAAAAATAACATAGTGTTTGTTTTAGCATATATTTTCAGGATCATTTTTTCAACAAGCGCGAAAAGTAATAAAACTAATATTTATTTTTAGTTCAATTTCATAGATGACACATCGAGTAAAAATTAATTAGATAAATCTGAAGAAAATAGTAGTTCATATATTGTTGTCGTAGTATTCAATCCTTAGACTAGTCTGAAGCTATCCTATCCTGTGCAAGTTTTTTCATTTCTACATAACTACGACATCCCCCACATACTCCGTAAACTGCTCAGCTTATTACATCCTTCGCCTCCCTCTTTGTTCTTACCCGATGCTTCCCTCAATTTTACAAGACCCTCATGTTTTAAAATATGGCCACTTGGTCAAAATGCTCCATACTATTCTCTCTTCTCTTATTCTCTTTAGAACTTCCTGGTTAGTTACTCTATTCACCCATCTGATTTTCAGCTTCTCCTACAGCCCCACATTTCAAAGGTTTCTGCAACTCGTACCGTCCACGTTTCGCACCCATATAATGCAACACTACACACGAACATTTTTAGTAATAATTTCCTAACATTAATACCTAAACTAGACGTAAATAATTCCTCTTTTTGTGAAAGCCTTTCTTGCCTGTGCTATCCTACTCTTTAAATATGTTATAATTATACTATCCCTAGTTATACATGGGCGACAGACTGCATCCTTGTCTTACTCCTTTCTTGATTTCTGCTTTCTTGTCTTGCCATTGAATTCTAATTACTGCTGAATACTAAACAAATTGTCATTTGCTGTTCGCCCCAGTCTTCTTCGGTGTAGGGATAATTATGTTGTTACTAAAATATTTTGGTATTCTTCCTGTTTCGTTGTGGTGTTCGTTGGTTACACCATCAAAATATTGTTGTACAATCAAACAAACAATAATAATAATGTATTTAATTTGAATAGAACTATAACTCAAATTAAGTTATAGTGGAAAAAAATATAAATTTACGATATCAATTTAATCATTAGCTCAGTCGGTAAAAGCAAAAATAATAATCTATGCAGCTTCTTAAATGGCTGCTCCCGGGAACGCGGGTGACGAACGATATAGTTGAAAATTAAATTCGCGAATCAGACGAGAATGGTTTGTGTGGAAAAACCGAGGTAAATTGCCGTTACCGGATGTTAACGCCTGATGACGTCGTTCTTCGTTTTTGTTCGTATGCCGGTTGTTCCTTTCCTGGGTCACGTCTTCTTCATATTAAGATTCTCTAGTGCCTCTCCTTCAGATCAAATGTTGTCTTTTTATTTTCTGTACTCCCACCAAATGAATCTCCTTTCTTAAATGTGCAGAAACTAAATTTTATACATGTCGCCTTGTTCTGCCACTGCTTCGTCTCTCCCTAGCGTCTCTCTCCGGCAGCCTCTCTGCAACAACTGTCCAATCTAATCTCTTCCAGGCCATCAACAATGTTGCAGCCAAAAATGTTGCGACGGTGACGTTTTCCCGCCGACATTTCCCGCCTACTCACCCCCACTAAGCCATTCTCGTCTTCCGTCCTGTATACGTAAATAACAAAAACTAAATTATTTTTGCTTTACCCGACTGTAAGGGTCATGAATCACCACATCGTAGATTTCGCAAACTATCCTGAACAGCCATGACGTTGAATTTTCGCCCGATGATATTAACTCCGCTGGAATGTTATCAATTCCTGGCGCTTTACCACTGCTCAGATCTATCATCGCCCTGTCAAACTTCGACCTTAAAATTTTGTCCTCCAAACTCTTCGTCATATTTTATAGGGCTGAATTCATGAATGAAGGGTCCATTCACACAAAAATAAAGGACTCATAGAATTATATATATTAATAAAAATGAGAGAAAAAAGGCGATTGGTACTATAAAAACAACTTATGAAATTTTTGTGAAAAATTTTAGTCATTTATGTATTTATTTAATTTTTTTTTGTGGATTTGCAAAAATGTATTGAAGGAGGATATAAAGGAAATGTTAGTTTTAGTCTTAATTACATATGCAAATCAATTCTATAAACAATTTCTCCGTGTTAAATCATTCTAATGTTTATTAAATATCCTCCTCTTTGCGTCAGAAGTGAATTACAAGGCATTTCTGCCAGATTTTTTTTATAACGGTGCTGTGGAAGTTAGAAAACCTTTGCAACACAGACTACTTGTATGAATCGTAACCATTCACTACTCGAATTTATTAGAGAGTTTATTTATTATTCTACTTTTGCGTTTAACTAAATATCATTAGGTTGATATTTCTATCTGCTAACGTATTTTGATGCATAACTAAATATCAACTCCTGCACATACAATATCTTGAATTTTATTTGTGAATGTTATTGAAGCCTTTCATACTTATGAATCTTCTTACATTGTATCAGTCGTAATTCAGGGTATTTTGATTATAAATCCCTCATTGTTTATAATTCACAAATTGTCTGTCTGTTAAGCGATTGTAAGACATATTGTTAAAGCTAAATAAAATAATTTTTATTTCTATTCTGCGCAAGTATAAATAGTCATATAAATGTAATTAAAAAAAATCAATGTGGCAGTTACATACGGAAATTTGTAATTCATCGTTTACACCTATTGTGGCTTCGTGTAATTCAATTATTGTATTGAAAAGCATTCATTAATGAGGTAAGAAAGAATTAGTAACTATATACAAATAATATAATTATCTTCATAATTATTTACATATTATAACATTTATGACATATAATTATTACTTCACTACAATAATATCTGAGTTACAATATAACAATAATAGTTACTTCGTAATCTTCCAATAATTAAACTAAAAAATTACAAAATTAAAATGAATTAGAAGAGATTAACTTTAGAATAGTAACATTTTTAATCTGTATTTTTATGTTGAAAACAGCGTTTAATTTTTATTTATAGAACGTTTTCCTGAAATATGTAAACGGGCAATTAAGATTTACCAATTGTGGAACCCAGATTGATGCTTTCTTATTCCTCCATATGATAAGTCTGAGTCAGAGCATCGGTAGGTGGTGTGAAACGTCTTGAAATTATGGATATATTTAGAGCTTTGTTATGAAAGACACGGAGGCGTGGGAAATATACTGCGGAACATAGGTCTTTAATGGTTGTACAGAGATGTATGAAACTAGGAGGGAAAGAAAATCAGAATATTAAATCTAAAAATTGGCAAGTGTCGTAGATATAAAGAAAGTTATTTGATAGGGGACAGGCTGAGAATAGAGCAATACGAATAATCAAGTAAACTGGTGACGACTCGAAAAAAAGAGCCTAAATTTATTCGTATCAATGACAGAAAAATATTAAAACTTATTACGGATTTATCTGAATAAGTGCTGCTACGTCTTTGTCAGTTAGTAGATCAGCTGTTACTACAGGCTTTGTTGAAAGATGTTTGTTTAAGCTCCATTCCCTTTAAGCCGTACGCTAGTAGTTAACTTGTGCAAATAAATTTGTAATGTGGCGTGGAGTGGATGCCAACACGACTTGAGTGGAGCAGGCTTCGTTAGAAAACATGCCATGACCCAATTCCGCAAGGTTCCCTCTGGAACGATTATGCAGCCGTGCTCGGCAAACCAGAGCGACATCCCGCAACACATTCCGAACTACGTTGATGGGAAAAGCTTCTCTTCTCCTCTCTTCTCTTCTCTTCGCGCAACTCCACTTCTGTACTCGAATATTTTATGTTCAAAGGTTTTCAGAATTACTATTAGAAAGGATATTATCAATGAAAACTATTATTGAAATTACACTTTTCCACGTCTGCTAGCTACAAGAAATGTTTCTTATATTTTTATTGTAAGTCCTACCAACCTACCAAGCTTATTTATTTATATTAAACTATATAATATTGTAGAAATAACTGAAGAAGAGACGAAATTTGGGGGCGAAACGTTTTCAAATTAAATTATTCCATTTCTTTCTTTTGGCCAGTCTTTGTATTTTCTTTATTTATTTGTAGGAACTACACAGACGTTATACTATATATTGACTGTTTAATTGAAAGAATAAAATGTGGTATTGTTATATAATATAATGTTCGATAGATTAAAAGAATATACAACTATTATTTTTCATTTACAAAATATAAAGTGGACTTAGCGAGAATAATAAAATATAACAGAAGTCACAAAAAGAAGTGTGAAACAGAACGGAATTTAAGTGAAGGATAATAATGGTTAAAAGTGCATAATATAGTGTCAACTTAGTTATTGGGAATGATGCACAAAATGTCATCAACATAACGACAATAATAAATTCAGACACGAGATAGAAAAAAATTTACTTTTTAGTTATTCTAAGGACACAATCTACAGAAACTGGTACCGTAAACCAAATTATTCTGGCAGGCTATTAAACTAATATTCTACTCATCCTACCCAACAAAAATTTTCCGATTTATGTATATGTTACAGATAAAGCCATTTTGCTGTTTCGTCACAGGTTTCACCAATACAGCATTGAAGTAGTCAAAGATATATTAATTCGTATCCACAAAGTTTCAATAAGATTTTTTAAAAAAAATTACTTAAACACAAAGGCCAAATACCCAACACCAATCCCACGAAACCCTTAACAAATTACACTACCATGCCATTTCACCAAATCAAACAATAATCAATCCACTATTATAAAACATTTGAAAGACCCAGTTGATAAAAACAAATTTCACAGTGTAGTTTATAAATTAAATTGTAATGACTGTCCTTGAGTATACATAGGCCAAACTAAACGAGCCATCAGCATCAGAATCAAGGAACACAGATCCAATATTAAGCTTTCACAAGACAAATTAACTGTTGTTTCAAAACATATTTCAGAATATAACCACACTACTCACTGGGATAATTTCCAAATTTTAGACTTAGACAGTAATTACAAATCCCGATTAAATTCAGAAATTCTTCAAATTTAACACAACATTAACTGTCTGAATATAAAAACGGACACGGATTTGCGCAGTAGTATGTATAATATCTTAATTCATGGAATATAATTTATCAAATGTATAATTATTATCTTTGCTTCATTAAATTTGGTCTTTTTGTTCTTTAAATACTGTATTCTTTGGCTCTACTGTAATATCTTTTGAATGTAATCCTTTTTGTGCATTGTTATTTAGTTAAACTTGAAGAGGGTGCAAATCAGGACCGAAACATGTAGTTGATTTTGAGTTATATTTTGTAATCTTTCACTAATTTTTTGTCTGTTTTTGGCCTTATTTAAACTTTAATTTAATCTTACAGACATTAATAACATTACAAAATATTTATAATATATTAATAAGCGATATAATTTGGTAATATGGTTTTATTTTTTCCTTTATTTGATTACATTTTTACATAAATGTGAATTTTTATGCCGTGGAGAACTGATCAATATTTAATTATTGGGTGCCAATGACTTTTGCAGCCATTCCGATTCTTACTAAAAATGTGAGTTCAAATAAGCTGGGCGAAGCTGATTTGTACGAATATATGTTGGAAGACCCTATCTTCGCCAATGAAGAAGCATTTCCTCCGGAAGCAGTTACAGATATAGCACTGAATTTTTCATAGTTTATTTTTAACCAGATTGTATGTGTTTAGATGCATAATAAAATATGTTAATTAATAGCCATTTACAAAAAAACTTCTAAAAATATCCATTAAAACAGATCTATATAAATGAATTAATATTTAAAATTATGATAAATGATTTATTCTGCTTCCAAAAACTAGTACAATTAGGTTATAAATAGACTGTAAAACTTATAGTGATTTCCGACTCCCTTTAAACAATCACTCTTGGTGGCTCAGAACAAGGTACAGAAACTACAGGATTTTGAATTGTGTTATAGGGGTTGGGCATAGTTGAAAACTATTTTACTCCCTCCCAGAGTTTGCTTCATTCCCATCTCATCTAACATCTTCTAGGAAGATCTGAATAAATCAGGAGAGTAAGATGTAAAAACCCTAAAAATTACTAATGAGAAATATTTAATTATGGAGACGCGTAATCAATGTAAATGACTTTATGTCCGATAAACAATACTTTTTATAATGTAATGTAATAAGTGATTTTTCTCTTCAGGCGTGTTATAATTTTCATAAAACTGAGATAAGTGCACGGTCGGTCATTGCAGCAATCCACGGTTAAGGACCATTGTGTTTGGCAGGTCAGATGTTTTGATTGTTGACCTGGGAGGCATCTGAACAGGAAGCTGGATTTGGAAACCCTCAGGAAGTGGGGGCACGTCTGGGACCTATAAAATAGAGTGGACTGATGTAATTATTATTACTGATGTTAGCTGTGAACGGTGGTGTGGAGATTATTATTATTATTATGGTTGTTGGCTGTGAACGGCGGTGTGGAGATTATTATTGATTGTTGCTGTGAACGTCGTTGAGGTTATTGTTATTACTATTTGTGGTGTTAACGGACTTGTGTTGATGGAGAGATGATTGCCGTGAGTGGCAAGTGAGGAAAGTGTTTTGGTTGGAGAGCAGAGACATCAGCCCGAAGAGCTGGGAATGAATGGACCCAGGCGGAACGTGGACATCTTGGCTGCCGCACCGGGAACTGCAAACAGTAAGCCCTCCCCTTCCCCTTTATTACTGCGTGTGTGCAACGGCAGATAATATAGCATTTTGACAGTGACGGTGAACAGTTTAATATTAAGATGAACTTTCAAAATCTATGTAATCATATTTTAGATTAGGTTATTTTAGTTAGTTTTAATAGTTGAGCGTATGACTGTGCGCAACATTGAATGATTGTGGAGTCGGAGTGGGCTTAGGCCGGGAATTAAATATTAACTTAAATTGTTTGAATTGTTTTAAACCCTTTTTAATTATTTAATATATCATTCCTCCCTAAATTAATTCATGAAAGTCAAGAGTCTCATGCTCGATTAAAAACTCACGTGTCTTGGCTCGACGCTGGCCATCTCCCTCGGGATCTCGCAGTTCGCGATTGCTGTTTAATTTATTAGAGAAATATATATATTAATTCTGCATATGCAGTGGCGCCCAGGCCGGCATTGCGACGACAAAAGATCCGAGGGGGAGGGGAGCGTTTCAGTAATTAATAGAGAACTAAGTCTGTAGCAGAAATAGTTCTCAGATTTCTTGTATGCGAAGATGACGACAGTGCGTTTGGTTGTCGAAATGTCGAATTACTTGCCCTGGGTGGAAACCCTAGAACGATTTCTACAATGTAATTAATAATTTAAAGGAAAACTTGAAGTTCCTTCCACGTTTATGGATCTCATCAGCTGCTGATAATAGTCACTATTTCGGCAATAATATAAATTTATATCTGCGCTCTACATCACTAATTTTTGTACTTATCAAAATATTTCTGAATAAAAGTTATGAGGCTGATAACTATGGATTGTTTTTCTATAAGAAGTTCAATTTTCCCTTGTGATCCTTACGTCTGATTTTCATTGCCTTCCTAGCCTGCATACTTTAATAAGGGAGTAAGTTACTATAAACGAAGAAGTGGACATCAATTAATTCTGAAGGTTCTTTATAGCTTTTAATATAGTAAGGCAATGCCATACAGGACGTACATTATTTTTATAATGAACAATTCGATAAACTGATAAATAATTACTGAGAAATGATGATCAGCTTAACTGGAATCGGTTAAGGATAGTTTTTTTTATATTGAGTACTGAAGAAGTCTGCTGTAGGAGTCTGTAAACGCAAGCAGGTATGCGTCCTAGGAATGCAATAGCTGAGGCTCAGGTAGGGCACAAACATCAACGCTCGACATAAAAAATTATAGCCTACTGTAGAAAAGTTCAGGCAACTTTTGAATCTTTGTTTTTAAACTGAAGAGTAGAAATAAATATTATAGGTTTCTTAAAACGCAGCCAGATAATAAACAAATTTAATTAACAACCACCATACAATGCATAATGGAATAGATACAATTAATATAGGATAATGGAAATGTCATAAAAATGTAAGAACAGCATTTCACAAGAAGTAGCCAGGTTAAAGGGTAGATTTAATATGAAGTGGAGTAATGATTCAAGTATATTTTGCATGTATGCAAATGAGAAAAACATTTGTAATTTCAATACTTAACTAGAAAACTAAATCTCTTACCATAGGAACTATAGCGGGCCCATAAAAGTAGTATTTCTTAATCTGTTTGCACGCTCAATGAAAATGTTGAATAGAGTAATTAAAGTGTATGTAAAGAAGAACAGCAAAATTAATTGATTTTGATCACAGTTGTGACTAGAGCTTCAAGAATTGGAAAGATAAATGCTTGGGGTTGAATTGATTTGTAGTTACTATACATACATACATAAACCGACAGAATATAAAATGAGTAATTTTTTAAAAGAAGTTTTATTTCCTTTTACCGAACTTTACTTTATCCGGATAGTTTCTCTTTAGTTTAATCAAATGGTTCATAAAATGAATAGAATTAAATTAGTGAAATTATCTGTGATTATTTATTTTTCAGCATAATATTGAACCAAATGTACATATTATTACATTTAAAATAATTACAGTAGGTAACAATAAATACGAAATCAAACCAATTTGTCAGCAAAAAATAACGATATTTATTTAATTAATAACGTTATCGTTTGCTGAATTTCTTATTTATAATTGAAGATGTCAGATTATTAATTTTTTTAATTAGGTAACTATTATTTTAGTTAATTCTATAATTTATAACTGCAATTATAAATATGAATACAAATATTTTATAATTGACCAATTTCAGGTACTATACCTATTTTAATTTGAATATCGTGAGATATGTTTTTGCATTTTAGAGGAAATACGTCCAATTTTAGTAAAATACCACTTTTGTGGCTTATGCCTTTTGTATCGCCTGATATTTTCTACGGCACAAAATATTAGCATAATTGTAAGATTCAGTACAATTGAATTTATTTAGAAAGTCATTTGCATACAAAATCTAGTGAGGGACCAAAATCCGCGGCCTCAAGTACTAAAAACATATTTACACAAATAATGTAAATGCAGTGCAATAAATTTAATAAAATTTTTCTAAAATTATGAGTATAAATGCAGTTAAATAACACTTATATTGAGATTAGGTTATGGCTTTGGCTGACAACCAACTATTGATTTGACAATGGCTGAACGTCATTTGAAGGGGTTGCAATAGAACGACTTTCGGTCTCAAAAAACATCAAAATTGCTCTACTACTCTTCTAATTCTCGTTGAAATGAGCAATGTTCATCGAGTGTGGGGATTCATTGTATAGTTCACGCCGTCGATTTCGCTACAATTTTGTTTTATCAAAACGTATGTATCCTTAAACGTATGCTGCCGATCATTTTACTATTGCAACCTACAACTATTAAAATCAATTGGTTTAGCTTTATTTTTATCACAACATTTAACGGCTTGGCGTTAAGTGTTAAAAATTTAAAGTAACTGTATCACAAGCTAGGAAAATGAATAAATATACTAGAATTTATGGAAAAGCATAAACATAAAATAATGAAAATGATGTGATTTGACAGCATTTGACACACGACATACGCAGTTGAAATTCTTAGAAATTATACAGGCATGACGACATAGTATAGAATGTATAGTCATTATTATTATTCAATCCATTAGTCCTCGGTTGAGGAAATAGGATACGTCAAATATAATATTACAAGAAATATACAAGATTTTACAGAGACAAAAAGAGGAAAGATAAAATTCAATCTTCAATTTTCAGTCGACGGAGGAGGTAGCAGAAGATCGTGTGTAGGTTCCCGTCGAACATGAAAAGGAAAATAAGTCAGCAGTTAAATTCTAGTAGAGTATAGTTGTAAAACAATAGGAGAATTTGATAGCACATCAGCAAACAGTTTTAGTCCTTCCTATCTACGAACTCTTTCAGTGAATAATACATTCATTAACAGAGATTTACAACTCTTTATAAATAATTTTTGAACCTTTAAAGCTTTTATTTCTTCCAGGAGAGTATTGTATAGATTTATACCGGAATAATGAATGCTTGTTTCAAAAAGACTTAGACGATGTTTTTCAACACGGAGCTGAGAGCGATTCCTTGTGTTGTACGAATGGCTTGAACCGTTTTGAGCATATAGATTGATGTTGCTACATCCGAATTTTAAAATTTATAGAATTTAGGTACAAGGCAAGCTTAAAATTTCAAGTTTGTAAAACCAAGGTTTGCAAGTGGTATTCCACTCCGGACCAGATACTATTCGTACGGCCCGCTTTTGTAGTTTAAAGAGGTGAAGTGACGTTTGCAATATCGTAAGACAGGACACAATGAAAATATGCATGATACATCATTTTTGATCTAGCTATGTCGGTTTCCCGAGCTAATACTCGTAATGCAAAGCAAATTTTGCTTGGTTTTCCCGATAGTTTTTTTATGTGGTGATTCCATTTCAAATTATTGTCAATCAGCAGACCAAGAAGAGGCTCGTGCTCTGAAATGTTTTCCATGTTACGAGATAAACTGCTTGTGTTTGCTGTGAAGCTAACGATTTTGGTTTTCTGTAATTTAAGAGAAAATTTGTTTGCCGTGAACCAAAGATTGAGATGACACATCGCAGTATCAACTTTCTCGCATAAAGTTTCCGAGTCCCTATACGTGATTACCAAACTTGTGTCGTCAGCGTAGAGGTGTAGTTAAATGAAATGTCTTATGATTACTGAAGAAAGTGATTTGAATATCTTCCTAAATACTTGTGGCCACTAGGGCATTGTCATAGAGAAAATTTTCGTAGTCCTTCCTTTGTGTCAAACAAGAAGGAACCACAGCCTTCGAAATGTCAAATACCTTGCAACCTAACATACTTTTAAACCTTATAACTCGTGATGGGAAACGATGTGAGCCCGGTGGATGATACCTGCTATAGATGACAGTGTGAGTTCTCTTAAACGAGATACATCACCCTGAGATCGACAAACGTACAGTCGAACTGCGCCTCTGTGAACACCGTGCGCGAATCCAAACGTACCTCAGATTGCGTCAAGCGTGGGGAAGCAACGACACCATTTATTAAGTAATGACTTACTTCTTTCCTTCATATGATGGTATTAAAGTAAGTTGTACACTTGCAAAGATATTCATAGCTACATGAGGTTTTAGAAAGCGACCCAATACTGAATGACTTTTAAGATGTTGCACGTCAAAAAATCAATTGCTGATTCCCTGTGCGTCGTTTAGGGGGTGTTGAAAGAGGTCTAGGATTTATGCACTCATTTAAGAGAACTTGAACTAACAGGGCTGAAAGTCTATTCACTACGTTTTTGGAACGATCGTACATTGAAAACTATAAAGTGAAAGGAGAAAATATGAATATTCTTCCTTCGTAAATTTAACTGCAAAGGCCTGCGATGTTTTGATTTCAAAATTATTGACTTTCTCTTAAAATTAAAAAAAGTTTGCGTTCATGTAAACCAATTCATAATGAATTCTATGAATGGCTGATTAAATTGAAGCTTTAAAATGTTTTATTCTTTTAATTACGTAAATTGAAACAAACGCATCTGCCCAACAGTCCAGAAGTTAAATTACTGCAAATTGACATCTAGATATGAGGTATTTATGCTCAGAGTCTACAGTTTAGCACATTAATATGTAAGATCAAAATTTCTAACTTCTCTAATTTCATGGACAAAATTAAAAAATATTGCATGCAGGTTTTATTTAACAGTTAACTCGATATACGGAATCTTCTACTTTCAGGCAATGAAATTTGGTTTGTTATAATAGGGTACAGCCTGGTTATTAAAAATTACTTTCTTTTATTTTTCAGAACTCAAATATTGTCACGTTTCTGAAGTATCGTGAGATACAGTAAACACACATTGCTAGAAGTTATAGACGTTTATTTAACACGAAGTGCTGCACAAAGGCTCGCCACTGCTTCGAGGTCCAATAAAATTTATACATTCGTGGAATATTCCAGAAAAAGAACATTGAGTTACATGTAGTCGCTAATGACCTAGCTTTTGAAACGACTTTAATCTTTTAATTAAAAGAAACATCCTCAAAACTAAATGTAAACTAAGTAAACAAAATAAATTGGCAGCATTGTGTGGGAGTGGAACCCGAGTCCAGCTCTTAAACTCTGGACTATGGTCGCAGGTTACAAGATGTGGCATAACTTATTATAGGTAGCATTAAACATGATTCGTATTATAAGACGAATCATAATAAATAGTCGATTAATTTGAAAGGAATGTTTGCCTGAAAGTTATACCACATTGTTTTCTATTTTATACATTTTATTGCTTTTTAATTTATCTTCACTTATATCATCTTAGCGTAGGAACTTTTTTTACCTTTACAATTTCTTATTCAGCGTCTGCTGTTAATTTCGCTATTTGACCAGAATGAAATGGCAAAATTTATAAATTTAAATCTCAATTTTTCCCAACGTGTCTTTGTATTTACGCCCTTAAATCTTAGCTTGACTACTGGGACCTTTGTGCATGTAAAATATTGGCAATCCTTCCAGCCATACTATTTCTTGTAAAAGAATATTAGAAATGTAAAAATAACGACCAAATTACAAATATGAGTCGCATTATTTTTTAGAAAAAAATTTATATAAAATTTCGATATTTTTATCAAAAGTTTTATTTTTAATAACACTTCAATACCTATTAACTGCTACTCTAACTTAACAAATCATTCATTTAGCCTTTCGACGAAATATATCAAAATAAAATTGGGTATATGCCAAATTACAGATGTTAATTTACAAAGTTGTTTAAAATAAAATCATTTCGGTACCTTCAATTACTTTCTTCAAGTTGCCACTTTAGTGAAACGTTATGAAGTAAAATTGGTGAAACTGGAAATTAACATTACGTCAGTCTGACTATGAAGAAGAATTCTTCACTTTCCACAGTTACCTGATGTTGGATTTCATGGCTACACGTAGCTTTAGAATTTTATATTCTCAGAGTTTAGTTCAATGAGTTATCTTGGTTTATATTTATTATCCTTTCATTATTTACTAATATTATGAACACGTTAGCTACAAGAGTTCTATTCTTTTAATTACGTAAATCTATCCAACATTCCAGAAGTTAATTTACTGTAAATTGACCGATAGATACAAGGTATTTATTATCAGTGTCTACAGTTCAGCACATTAATATGTAAGATCAAAAACGGAGTTCTTCTCTAATTTCATGGACAAAATTTAAAAAAATATTGCAATATATTGAAGACTTCTAATGCTGAAGAACAGGCAATTAGGATCGGGAAGGATCAATTCGTACAACACTACTGATGACAATATACAGTAAGCACATATCCTTTATTCTCGATAACCAACGAACGATGAAGTGACAATGAAGACTTAAGCAAAGGTTCTGAAATGAAATTATCCATAAGTGATTCAAATTTAATAAAGCTTGTTGTAGGTTAGTTACTAAATAACTAACTGACGAGTACAAGCGCTATAGTGTGAGAGCCAGTCTGCAACTACAGGACCATTAGGTTTCTATTTAAAACATCATTACTAGTTGAAACGTGACACTAGAATTTCTAACCATGATAGAAGTAGAAATTCTCCGAATCTCTTTAAACTCAATTGTCAACAGTCTTTGCAAAAACGTTGATCACATATTTATAGGATTTAAGAGCGCCAATTTTGAAAAATTGCATGGAAAAAATGGAACTTCTCAGTGATATTATTCCCAAAACTCTGAAGCTTGTAATTAGAACGTATGCTGATGCCGATTAATAGCTGAAATTCTTCAGAAACTGGGCATAAGGGTGAAGAAACATCTTGTAATGAATGGATGTGACGATCGCCATTTACTTTCATTACTGGGTGAAAAATTTCCCATATTAGAGACACTGAGCACAAGTAAACATCAAGGCGCCAGATAGGCGGTTATGCAGTACCAAACATGCCAGAATCACCGTTTAGTGACAAAGATCTGATGCCTGAGTCCAGTTCCTTAACTCCGGAAATTTTGAAGAACGCGCCCCCTTCCAGAAATTAGAGAGAGAAACTGTGCGTCAAGCTGATTTTTATTGGGGCTGAGGGTCAGGTGACCCACCATGCACCTCATGGTGGGAGTAATGAATGAGATGACCTGGGAAGATGAATGAGAGAAATTTCGGCAGTCGGACATGAAAATTTGAAGGAGGAAAACGTTTGGAGGGTGCTTGGTAGTTGATCCACGACACGAGAGCCGTGAAATAGAAGTTGATCAATGGGGAATGGAACCTGAAAGTAGGAAGGTGGAGATGAGATGAGAGATAGAGTTTAAAGTTTGGCGATGAATATCCGAAATTAGGAAGAAGTAGCTTGAGGGTAAAAGAAGTTAGTCTGAAATCTAGTCTGGGGGCAAACTGAAAAATAGGTAGATGGCAGCCAGCAGAGGGTTCCCCGTCTATGTAATCTGGGCACCAGAATTCCTAGAAGGAAGACCAGGTACTGACAGCAGAAATCATTACTGAAAGGAGCCGCCTGATGAACGCAGAAGAACTACGCAAGCAGCCTGAATTACTCAAGGGAGTAGATAGCCACCGTTTCACAAAGGAGAACAGGTGTGTGTCTGTGCCATGTCTGAAATGTGTCATGAATGTCGTTATGCTGCAAAAGTCCCCAGAAAATAACCCTTATGAGATTGATTATAAGCTGAGCTAGTCATGGTAAATTTTTTAATTGGACCCTAAGTTTTGTAATTATTGTTTATTGTTAATAAATTTAATTTGTGTTTTATTTAATTAAACCAAACGATTTGTTTAAGACATTAATTAAAATCTAAATACCCAGTTCATTATAATCTCGACTATACAGTCCCTATATCAGTTCCTTGGAATCCTACACAGGTCATCACACTAAGAATTGGTCACCTATAATTTAAAGTTTTTGGATGCCAACGATTTAGCTTTCCTCTAAAGTTGCAGGATACGGCGCTCAACCAAAAACTACTTTTCTTTAGACTATCGGAAAGTAGGAGAAAGGAACGAGAAGCGAGTTTTTTAAATGGTTGACTATTCGAAAATCGTATTGTAAATTTTATGTTGTTGCCGTGAAACATAAAAAGTAGGTTCGAGATAGTTACACTGTTGATGTTTTAAAACGTAAGTCGCGATAGGGATCTCTGGTCACTAAAATTAGCAAATGTCACCTCTGGCCTATAAATTTATTTCGGTACTCGTTTGTTGACAAATTGTAGCTCCCTTGATAATTATGCGAGAGTCCATAGACACTGGACTCGGTATGAGAACCGATTTGTGCTGCAGAATGTCGTGTTGCTGCTGGGTAACAGGTTGTACATCGCTCCCCGTGACTTAGTGAGTAAGTATCACAGACTAATGGCCCTCTATCTAGACGGCAGCATCTCGCAACCGCAGCTCCTTGAATCTGGTGCCGCCATCTGCAACCAATAAATAGTGGCCGACCGGCAACACGCGAACCAACAGCTCCATCAGTCAGAGTAATTTGACGCATGCTAATTGTGCGTCGGAGAATGAGATATCTGCAACGATTTATCGGCTCGCAAGGTAAAGTAGCAATTAATCAACGGCGCGTCTTCGAGCTCGTTGATATGTATCGCTTTCAATCTCACTTTACACACATCTCTCCAAGACTATTAGTGATTGAAGGGTCCCTGTTCAAGTTATTACCTGGCTTAATCTCGGGGGGAAAATCTCAAAAAAGAGTTGGCGTTTTAAATTAAATTAAATTTATAATCCCACGCAGAATTGTAGCCATGGCTATGTTAAAAAGTAACATATTTTAGAATGGCCTCCAATAATATCCTGATTGAAGCGATAAAAATAATTGGGAAATGCTTAGAATATGAAAAAATCTACATTTAAAATAATTACATGCCGTCTGACACAGGTCGCTGAAACAAAGTTAATCTATTTAACCTCTCCTCAAGTCAATTATGGAATTTGTATGTAAGGGAATGAAATTCACAGGGAAAGTAGGATGGAAAATATAGGAAACAATTGTTCACTTTTTTAGAGACTGGGAATAAAAATATACTAGTAAAGATATCGAAACAGTGGTTTCAAAACTTCTTTTAATGTATATTCTCATAGTGTGATTAAGTTTGCGAAATCTGCGAAACAGAAAGAATACCAGAAGAATTTAGTAAAAACATAATTATACCCATACCAAAGAAGGCTGGGGCTGATAGATGCGAACGCACGGGACAATTAGTTTAGTATCTCATGCGTGCAAAATATTAACGAAAATAGTATATAGGAGGATGGAACGCCAAATAGAATGCGAGTTAGGAGACTATCAATTTGGTTTTAGGAAGAACCTAGGAACAAGAGATATTATACTGACTTTTCGGCTAATTTTAGAAGACAGGATAAGAAAAAACCGGTTTACGTTCATGGCATTTGCACATTTAGAAAAAGCGTTTGATAATGTAAACTGGAACATACTATTAAGGATTTTGAAGAGCACGGGAATAAAATATCGAGAAAGTAGTCTTATACGTAACCTCTACGGGAGACAGTAATTAGAATAGAAGATCAAGAAAATAAATCATAAATCAAGAAAGGAGTAAGACACGGATGCAGTCTGTCGCCCATGCTGTTTAACTAAAATATAGAACAGGCGATGAAGCAAATTAAAAATGAATATGGAAAAGGTATCATACTGTAAGGAGAAGAAATAAAAACCTTACGCTTTGCCGACGATATTAGGGGAGTCAGAAGAAGACTTGGAAACCATAATAAACAGCATGAACGTGGTCCAGAAAGAAGAGTTCTATATGAGGATTAATAGAGTGAAAACCAAGGTAGTGTAGTATAGTACAGGAAACAGTGGAATAACAAAGGGTGTTAGATTGGGAAGGGATATTTTGAAGGAAGTTAATGAATTATGCTTGGGAAGGGTAATAACTAGGAATGATAGATGTATAGGAGAATGCTGAAAATCAAATGGGTGGATAGAATCACTAACGAGGAAGTGCTTAACAGAATAGGGGAAGAGCGAAAATATGAAGGACGTTGACCAAGAGAAGGGATAGATTAATAGGTCACGTTTTAAGACATGAGGGCCTTGTTAAATTATGATTAGATGGAAGTGTGTGGGGTAAGAACAGAATAGGGTGGCAAAGGATGGAATACGCTAAGTAGATTAGGGAATATGTGAAATGTGCTAGTTATTCGTAAATGAAAAGGCTTTCGCAAGATAGGTTAGCATTGAGGATAGCATCAGAGCAATTACAATATTGTGATCAAATTACAGCATATTCCTTTACTATTTGAAAATCAGAATTTGAGGACTCTATGGGTCAATGTGCTGACTTAAGACGTTGGAAGGCGAGAGTTCCTCATTGTTCTTGGTGTAGGTGGACTGATTTTCCCTTAGTTTGCGACCTTTTTACGTGTCCATGTTTGGATTGAAATTCCATGGAAGGCGGTGACGCTGACGTCTTAACTACAGCAGGTCTGTACAGTATATTCCTAAATCAGATTTCATTGAATGCACTAATGACGTTATAGTGTACATCGTACATACCTTTATTACGTCCACATTGGCATAGGAGTTGCAAGGACGAGTGTATGTACTTCGGGAACAAGCTGGTGTTGATGGAGACTAAACACATGATAACTCGTGATATATTTAGTCACAAAATACAATAAAAATGTCTCATCACGATAAATATAAATCGGATCAACGGATTGCTGTGTTAGGTTTACGAAGAAGTAAACTTTTTGTTGCGCTGTATACGATGGAATGATT
Organism: Eucriotettix oculatus; assembly: GCA_034510155.1. Lineage (NCBI taxonomy): Eukaryota > Metazoa > Arthropoda > Insecta > Orthoptera > Tetrigidae > Eucriotettix > Eucriotettix oculatus. Next base: position 89,834,028 of record CM067376.1, read on the forward strand.
TAATGAAGATTGCGATCATATCATTTCTGTTAGCTTAATGGAAGTGACGACTTCTGGAATTATTAATATGCAAACAAACGGCTGCCTGTTTTCACCGACTGTGAACTTATCTTTATTGGCGCCTCTGTCGCCCGCTATTCATCTCACAAATTAATGAGCCGTCTTCTTTATTCCTGAGAGTTTAATTCAAAGCCGGATGCGTTTTATCCATCATACGCAGTGACCACTAGCACATTACTAGACCCTAATTTTAAGAGTAATAATAATGATAATACCAGAAAATGTATAGAGTACCTTTCATTGGTATTAATTCTGAATTTTATTCGTCACTAACGAAGGATTATAATAAATAGTTGTCGATAGCTATAAGTCAGAACAAATGAGCACGAAATATCTGAAATACATTACGTTTTACCAAAAAATATCAACCTCTACGTACCCTGAAATACAAAATGCCATCAATCTACTCACTATCAAATCTAATCTTTTTTAGGATAGCTCATACTCTTCTCCAAACGGTCCCACAATTTGACACCATCTTTGAAAGGTATTTAACAGGGTCGTCACGTATTTTCAAGCATCCGTCTTGTAGCAAAAATAGGTCTGAAGAAGCAATGGTATGCGAGTTTGATATTTTGGTCTCTACGTTTTGCATTCTACAGCATAATATACGAGAGTCATCGTGGCGATGGAGCTGCAACCTAATAACTAAGTTCCTCGATAGTTTCTAAGATCATGCAAGTCCTAAGTTCACATGAGAGGAATACCATTCTTTTTCCGGTTGATTGTGGTCCTACGTTGATGCGATTGGCTGTTGACTGATGTGCCGGCATCTTTAGCGGTCGTAATAGTGTTTATCTATAAAGTTCTCGTAGGTAAATTGTCTGTAATCATATGCGATTATTATACTTATTTCAAGTAATAACAAAAAAGGAAGTAACTTATCTGGAGTGTAGTTTGTATCAGTTATGCAACAGATGAAGTAAATGAGCAGCTTTGAATTGACGACTAAAATAATTGATACATAAAATTCTCCTGAGGAAGCTCTTATGAAAGCTTGCAATTACAATTAAAATTGTGCATATTTTAAAAAAAATCAATAGGTAGTTAATAGAATTATGGATGTTGTGGCACATATCTGTTTACGTATAAATCATTAATTTTAATCACCACAGCAGTTTCTCCGAGAGTACTGCCAAACAAACCCTACGTATTTTCGTTTCAACCATTGGTGCCGAAATGTTACGCGCAAGTAGTGTTACACGACTTACATATTTGGGAGAAAAATATAATAAATAAATCGGAAAATATTTGCTTAGATTAGTTTACAAGTGCCACGTGGTAGTACTGCCACGAATAAAAAACAAATTAAATGTAAATTAAAATTAAATAATTCTACATTTAATAAAAAATCAAAAGAAAGTATAAACAAAAGAAAACGAGCTAAGTAAAATAAAATATTGTCGACTGCTCCAACATGAGGTTCGTAAAGGAAACTCGAAAGGAATTTTTGTTGAAAAAGGATTAATAAACTTAGTGTCACAAGAACTTCAGGAAAGAAACCAGGATTTTAACACCAGATTGGAAGCAAAGCCTGGTTCATTCGGCCACGTGGACACCTACTTGCTCCTCTCTCCGTCTTTCATGATCCTTGCTCCTTCAATTCTAACCCAAAAGTGTCGCTCTGTCTCTTCTGCCGACTTCGGCCTCTCTGTTCTCAGATCTCCCTTTTTCTTACAGTTCACCTAATTGGTAGAAATTTCTCTTAGCACCAATATCCAAATCTGTTACCAATTTCCTGATTGGTTGGTGGAGAAATTTTCCCACTCTGTCTGCTTCCGGAAAACTATCACAGATTGTTTGAGGATAGCCCGCTCACCTAAAGAAAATGTAGGGTAAGTGCAAGTTGCTACGGTCAGATTGGAGAGTTCTGTAGTGTGGATAAAGTGCCAGCGATCTGTAGTCGTTGTCAAGTGGTATTTCAATTTAAATTTCTAATCGTATATTTAAATTAATATAGCTACCGCCGAGTATATGCATTAATAACAAATACAATAAAGCAAACCTGCTAGTTGCTTAAAGCTCAGTTGGTATCCAAAAGAGATTCGTTTACCGGGCTACAAGGACACAACCATTAGAGGATATCTTGATGGTGAAGATTGAGGGAACCAGGCGTAAAGGACCTCTGAACGATGGTCGAGTGTCGACGTTAAAACTTCATGGAGTCACGGGGAATAGAAACGAAACCAAGGGCACATACATAGTTTATATTTAATAATTAATTTCTAGAATATTCCAAGAATTATTTGAAACCTTTATTAATTTTAAAAACGTATCATAAATGCTAGAAAAATTAACCAAATTAGCAAGAAAGGAAGAAACGCTGTGTTTGTAGTAACTATTTTTGTTTCATAAAGAACCTCTGGATAATTATATTTTAGGAACAAATTTCTTCTAACACAAACTGTCTATTTATTTGTGAAATAAATATGAAACTACACATTGTGGGGAAAAATAATTTTACCAGTGCGTTAAAATTAGCGTGAATAATAAATCTAAGACAAATGTGAGTATGTCATTGTAAAACAGTAGAAAATTAATTCCTAACTGGAACCAGCTGGAATGAATAAACACCGGTAGCAGTGTATGAAGTTAGACTAAAGTAGGATAATGAGTTTATATAGTTGATTGTGTTGATACAAATATATCGTTCACATGGACTAAATTGGACAAAAGGTTTACTTGGCCAGGAAGGTTAGTAATATTAACATTTAATAGTAATTATAAATTCTACAACATTATGTAGGTATTATTTACGTTCTCAAGTTAACTCATTTACACGCTGAATCGATTTTTATAAAATAATTATAATATATTTTGTAGCAACTCCCATATGCACTCATTTAATAAAATAAATAAGACTTAGTCAATTGCACAAAAAATACAAATATTGGGAGCAACAGTGTTTAAAAACTTCTTGATAACACAGATAATTAAGAACCATTCGAGTTGTATTCAAAAGTGAGCTTTAAAACGTTCTAATAAAATCACTCGTACTACGTTAATGATTTTTTAATGGTAGTATTTTAATATTTAAATGGAATTCCTCTTGGTTAGAAGACCGAGAACTGTTTGTATAAAAATAATAATAAAATTAAATTTATTATGTAAAAATTAAATTTTAATCGTTAGGTACAGATCAAATACTTAATATGTAAAATTATTTTCCTATAAAGTATACCGGTTCAAATCAAGTTAATATTTAAAATTAGAAAAAATTTTAAAATTCATAATTCTTTCATATCTAATGAGTTTTGCTTCTCGTGAGAATCTAGGGAAAATGACTCGTTGGCGTCAGTATTTTTTAGGCAATTCAATCATCATCGATAAGTGAGGCCTGTTTTTTTTCGTAATTATATATTATATCAATTTGCATGTGCATGTGTCACTGTTGCACAGTAACATTCACTAAATAATCTCCTTGATAAACTGAAAAATAAATGCTAGAAATTATTTGTTTACTGGTTTACTGTTTATTTTCACGATAACCATAGAATTAACATAAAAATAGAGGTTTTACCCACTAAGACTTTTAATTACCAGAACAAAGTGTTTTATACATTGTTTGTTCTAATTACAACGGATGCCCGTTGCCTGTTCCCGTACTTTCTAATTAGCCTAAAGTAAACGACCATGTTATAATTGTTGCATATCATTGGATGTGAAAATCTAATTGTTACACGATTTAGTTTCCGAAACTTGTTTCGCAAGTAGGATAAATGACATAGCTATTGCGGGTTGTCAGCAGGCAGCAAGCAGGCAAACCACGGGTCTCTGAAGTCATTGCACCAGCTTATCTGTTATCGGTCAACGCCGCTCCGCTGCTCTCTTAAAACAAAGCAAGCAGCTTTCTTCTGCTTTAGTCGTTTCACATTCCTACAGATGATTCGTGTAAGGAATGTCAGGCCTTTCACAAAATATTTTTAATGTTTTGCTACATGTCAATAAGTAAACTAAATACTAGAATTTGATTTCAATAAATTCCTCATTTTCAAATCCTATATTCTGGGAATTTACTACACTAAAGTTCTGCGACACTTTTATGATGGCTTTTGCAATAATTCGCGTTGTTGTTGTGCTATTAAGCCCTAAGACTGGTCTATTATGCGCAAGACTTATCACTTCCGAATAACTACCAAATCCCACATCCTCCCTAATCTAAGCGTATTCCATCTTTGGTCTCCCTCTTCTCTGCTTATCCCAAACACTTCCCTCTAATGCTAATTTTACAAGACCCTCATGGCTTAAAACGTGACCTATTAAGCTATCCCTTATCTTGGTCAACGTTCTCCATATTGTTCGCTCTTCCTCTATTCTTCCTCGTTAGTGATTTTATTCATCCGTCTGATTTTCAGCATTCTCCTATAGTATCACATTTAAAAGGCTTCTATTATTTTCCTTTCCATAACTCCTATCGTCTATGTTTCGCACCCATATAACGCAACGCTCCGAATATTCACACTTATATTATCCATAAGTAAATTATTCTTTCACGCGAAAGCCTTCCTTGCCTGTGCTATACTACTCTACGGTACGCCTACTAACTATCCCTAGTCGCTTCCCAAGTAGTAGAATTCCTTATCTTCCCGTCTAAATATACATTCCCAATCTAACACCCTTTGGTATTCCACTGTTTCCCAAACTACATTCCACTACCTTGGTTTTCCTTTTATTAATCCACATATTGAACTGTTTCTCCATGACTCCGTTCATGCCATTTATTATGGTTTCCAAGTCTTCTTCTGATTTTCCTAATATTACAATATCGTCGGCAAAGCGTAAGGTTTTTATTTCTTCTCCTTGCAGTACGATTACTTTTCCATATTCCGTTTTAACATTCTTCATCGCCTGTTCTATATATAAATCAAACAGCATGGGCGACAGAATGCATCCTTTACTCCTTTCTTGATTACGGCTTTCTTTTCTTCATCTTCTATTTTAATTACTGCTGCCTGCCTTCTGTACAAGTTATGTATAAGCCTCCTTTCTCGATATTTTATTCCAGTGCTCTTCAAAATCCTTAATAGTGTGTTCCATTACCAAACGCTTTTTCTAAATCTTACAAATGCCATAAAGTCGGGTTTTTTCATATCCTGTCTTCTGAAATTAGTCTCAAACTCAATATTGCTTCTCTTGTCCCTCCAATTCTTCCTAAAACCAAATTGATCGTCTCCTAACTCGCATTATATTTGACGTTCCATTATCCTACATAGTATTTTAGTAATAAATTATCAAACTAAAGAAAACTTCACCCACCTTCGCGAACTAACATGGAACTAGTTACATTCCCTGTAACTAATAAAGTCCAGGTTAAAATAACAAATTACTTTGATTGCCAATATGATAACACTGAGTTTTGTAACATCCTACTGGCCGTGGTCGACACTGAAGCATTGCGAACTTTTGTTTAAAGGATTTTGGTCTAAATTCATCCACACTTTTGTAACCTCTGGACGCTGTCAAAATTAAAAATAAAAGAAGTCTAATTTATTCTGAGCGTGCCCAAATAAATCGATTCACTACACAAGAATGAAGAAGTATATCGTCACAGAGGGAGAATTTGACAAAATTAATACACAGCCTGCATAATTTCAAACAAGAAAATCACTAAATAAGCAGGGCAATGCAACATAATCTCTTAATGTTAGAACACTCTTTTCGATAGCGATCACAAGTTGTGATCGTTGTCCAAAACGGCGTGTTGGGGAATAGGTCTGCTATAGAGTTTAAAGAATAACACAGTTTAAAATTTTGACAGTCTCTAATTTCTGTTTACTTAAACATTGATAGCTTTATTCTAATATGGGACCCTCAGTCCATTTGATTTCCTTAATAATATTTATTTTTTGCATACAATTTTTTTAAAAAATTACAGGAGACGCTTCCTAAGTAGCGGAATTTCTTAACTTCCTTTAAAATATCCTTTCGCAATCTAACACCCTGTTTCCCAAACTACAATCCATTACCTTGGTTTTCCCTCTATGGATCGCCATATTGAACTTTTCCTCCAGGACTCCGTTCATGCCATTTATTATGGTTTCCAAGTCGTTTCCTACTCCCCTAATCCTACAATATGGTCGGAAAAGCGTAGGGTTTTTATTTCTTCTCCTTGTAATATGATTCATTTTCCATATTCCGTTTTAACTTTCTTCATCGCCTGTTCTATATATAAGTTGAACAGCATGGGCGACAGACTGCATCCTTGTCTTACTCCTTTCTTGATTTCGCTTCGTGATCTTCAATTACAAATAACATTTGACTGCCTTTTGTCCAGTGCTCTTCAAAATTCTTAATAGTGTTTTCTAGTTCACATTATCAAACGCTTTTTCTAAATCTACAAATGCCATAAACGTAGGCCGGTTTTTTCTTATCTTGCCTTCTAAAATGAGTCCCAAAATCAATATTGCTTCTCTTGTCCCTACATTATTCCTAAAACCAAAGTGATCTTCTCCTAACTCGCATTCTATTTGACGTTCCATCCTCCTATATACTACTTAAGTGTATATTTTGCATACATGGGATACTAATCTAATTGCACTGTGCTGCTCGCTCTATCAGCCCCGGTTTTCTTCGGTATGGGTTTAATTATGTTTTTACTAAAATATTCTGGTATTCTGTTTCGTAGATTTCGTAAAATTATGGCTAAAAACCCATGTAAAGTAAAAACAGCTATGGAATAAAAAATGGAGGTCATTTTAAGTCAGCAAGACCCATTATAAAACAGACGAATTCAACGCAGAAAAACATAAACCAAAAGTGAAGAGGAGTGACCAAATCAACTTATCAAGAAGAACAACAGACAAACAAAAATGACGCATCTTTACATGTTAACAAAAGACCCCCTACCGATATGTGTCCAGTGCAGTATTCAGTTTACAGTTGAATACCTGTTAATGATATTTCCGAAATTTTATTATGAGAGAAATGAAACTCTAAAAGATAACGACATCAGCGATTTTGTGCAAGGAATAAATTTCCAAGAAAAATTAATCAATTTCCTAAAAAACTGAATTGTACCCAAAACTGCAATTGTATATTCTATATTTAAAGTTAACAATTGAATACATAATGTAAAGTTAAAATTGTATTTGGATAATTTAAAGGTTAAAGTGCTGTATAAGCAATATAAGATTTAATATAATTTTTACAAGGTGTTTTATATACTGCGTTAGGAAACTTCCCTGTATCAATTTCAATTTTTTTATAAGGTTTGGCAGGTTTTATCGTGTATTTAAAATTATGTGCTTCGAAATGTTTTAATATTTTTATTAACATTTAACATATAAAATTTTTAATATATTTTTGAGAAATCCAGACTGTACCGCTCGACGCCATTCATCGGAACTGTAGAAGAGTTCCGGAAGCCTTAGGCACACTTTGTATGAGGAATTGAAGTTAATGGTCGTGAAGGAACTATATGAAGGGGATTGGCATCAACGTTTAACTTTTCCTTAGAGAATGCTCGACGTTTGTAAAGAGAAAGGCAACTTTATACTGTGACGAAGCCCACTTCCATCTCAATGGAACAGAAAATAAGGAGAACTGACGGCATTGGGCCACAAAACAGCAAGAAAGACCTCTTATTGGTCTGGATATTCCAAAAGTGACTGTGAGGTGTGTGGTCGGTACCACTTGCATTGTTAGGCCTTATTTTTTGAAGGGGAGGGAGAGACCTTCACAGTAAATTCAAAACGTTACATCGCTACGATTAACAACTCTCTCCTTCGAAGATGGATTAATTCTCCAATGAGATGGCGCTTCAGCTCATACGGCCAGAAATTCCATGTACGGCGATCACCTTATTTCCTGTTTTGGAGATATTCCGTGGTCCTCAAGGAAACCTGATTTGTCCACTTGAGACACATATTTATGGGGATTCGTAAAGGAACTTGTGTTTAAATCAACACCAACACTCACTGGAAGCACTAAAGATTGATTTGCGCAAGAAAATAAACTGTACTGACATACTTGTTGGATGGAGTGGAAGAGCGTCTTCAACTTTCTGTCAGCAAAAAATGACAAAGTAAATGATTTATTTATCTGTCTTTGAACTAAACTTATTGTTCTTATAAAGTATGTAAAATTTTCAATTGGGGCGTCTCGATGTTGGCAGCCTGTAGCGGTCTTGTTATTTTGGTGGCGTCTGTCGAATCTCTTGTTTATTGTTCAGTCACTGTTGTCAAATCACCATAACAAGTTATGCGACTAATGGCACGTCCGAATTATACAATTGTTCGCTTGTGCAAATGTTGCGCGCGTTTCTCCTATTTTACGGCAGACTCGGTGGTCATTCTGTAACGTTTGGTGGCCACTTTTGAGACGACCGGCTCGATTAACAATCAACCAACACCCGCAAGTTAAAGGAACACCTCATCGCCGAGGTCTTCAAAAGTGTGCATGAAACCCCGAGGCAGTCAATTCTTCGTCGCGCCAAGAACCCCGGCTTATTGTGGGGTTTCCTGGAAGTCGCAGGTCTGTGCCTATAAGCCGCTATCAACTGATGCCCTTAAAGTCAATATAACAAAGGCCATCGCTCAAATTCAGCCGGATCTCTGCGCTAGAATCGGTGAAAATTGAACCACTCGGAACCGTATCACCGCGAGAAGTCGCGGCGGACATTAGAAGAATATATTCCATTCATAATGGCATACATTGGCCTCTCAAATAAAAAATAATTTTATTAATACTTTACACGAGCTTTTTTTATTTAATTTCAACTTCGTCCCGCCCTTATCGAAAATCCCTTTCATTTTTAAAGCAAATTTGACAGAGTTCAACTTTTTTTTTCAGACAATACATAATAGATACTAAATTGTGAACAAAATAATTTCGACGTATTGTATAGAGATCACCTGTCCGTGCTTTGGCCGAAAGCGCCTTGTTTTAAAAACTAAAATTTCTAATTGCTGAGAAAATTTTGAACTTATTATAAAAGTCCTTGCTCATATACTTACATTTATAAGTCTATATATATGACTGGTCTCATACAACCCTTCATGCTAACCTATCATATGCAAGTCTTTTCATTTCTACATGGGTACCACATCCCACATCCTCCCTAATCTACCTGCTCTTACCCCACACACTTCCCTCTAATGCTAATTTTACAAGACCCTCATGTCTTAATACGTAGGCAATTAAACTATTCCTTCTCTTGGGCCAATGTCATCCATATTGTTATCTCTTCCCCTATTCTCCTTATAACTTGGTGATTAGTCACCCTATTCACCCATCTGATTTTTAGCATCTTCTATAGCACCACATTTCGAGAGCTTATATTCTTTTCCTCTCCGAAACCCTTCTGTCCACGTTCTGCCCCCATATAACGCCACGCTCCATACGAACATTTGTAGTAACGATTTGATAATAATTATACTTATATTAGTCGTAAGTAAATTCCTCTTTTCTACGAAAGCCTTATTTGCATGTGCTATCTTACTCTTTACGCCATCCCTAGGTATTATGCTGCTTAAGTAGCTTCCTTCAAAATATTCCTTCCCAATCGGACACCCTTTGTCATTCCAGTGTTTCCCATACTATTCTCCATTACCTAGGTTTTCCCTTTATTAACCCTCATATTGAACTCTTTCTCCAGGATCACATTCATGCGATTTCTTATAATTTCCATGTCTTCTCATGACTCCTGTAGTACTACAATATCCTCGGCAAAGCGTAGGGTTTTATTTATTTTCTTTGCTATATGATTCGTTTCCTATATTTGTATTAACTGCCTTCATTGTTTGTTATTTATATATTAATAATATAAATTAAACAGCATGGGCGTTAGACTTCATTTTTCTCTTATTCCTTTCTTGATTTTTGCTTTGTTTTTCTTGCCCTTCAATTCTAAGTATTCTGTAGAGGTCATGTATAACACTTATTTCTTGATATTTTGTCACTGTCCTCTTCAAAATCCTCAATGGTGTGCTCCAAATCACATTATCAAACGCTTTTTCTAATCATAAAAATGCCATGAACGTATGCCAGTTTATTACAAACATGTCTTCTATATTAGAAGCAGAGTCAATATTGTTTTTCTTGTCCCTACATTATTCATGTAACCAAATACATCTTCTCCTAACTCGCATTCTATTTGTCGTTGCAACCTTATATATCTATTTTCGTTAATATTTCATGCATGAGATACTAAACTGATTTTCCTGTTCTCTTTGCATCTATCAGCTCCTATCTTTTTCGGTATAGCTATAATTATGTCTTTACCAAAATCTTCTGGTATTGTTCCTGTTTCGTAAATTTCACGAACTATTCTGAAAAGTCATGATATTCTTAAGCAATTGGCATGATATTGCTTCTTCGTCAGATTATACAAACAGTGTTTTAACATGCTTCGTATCTTCCACAAACAGTAGTCCTCATCGGTGTTATATATAACCCCACCAATTATTTATAATTTGTTATAAAACTTACAAGGTTATAATAATTATTTGACTAACCATAGTATAATATGCAAAATTTCATGTAAAAACTGTAATATTTGTAAGACAGCTGAATTTGTATTAGAAACTTGTCTGTAAGGACAAGTTTATAATTTTAAACAGCCGTATGGCAAACATTTAGTTTTCAATGAACATATAAAATTAAGTAGCCATAGTTTTCATTGGAATAATCTTATTTTATAGGATGCAGATAAAGGGTATTGTGCGACCTTTATGTCAGAATGTTACTAATATAATCCAATGTTAAAACTGTAACATGTAATCTCAGCAACATTTATGATCGTATTCTCGAATATATCAAAGTAAAATAATAGATCCGTGTCTACACGACTTCATTCCATAGTAATTTTCGTATGAAACTATTACTCGAGTAGTTGAATCAATTCGTGAGACGTTGTCACATATTATTCTCCATCCAGCTGCGTTACAGTAAGGTGTGTTGTCATACATTATTGACTTGTCACTTGTGGCAACAACGTTTATCTATTTCTCTGCTCTCGTTCGCCAGAACGGCTCCCATTAGAAAACCATTATAGTGGATTTATATCATTTTTAATTTGAACACGTTAGAAACCGAGAAGATATAAATTCACGTCTGTGTGTTACTCTTATTTTGTTCCCTTTGCTGGACTAATATCGACAATACGTTTCTTCTTGATTCGATGCGCTGTAAGAAGTTTTTCTGACATACGTGCTGGCCATTCACCATCTTGATACAACATGGCGGACGTCAATACATTGCTGTTTGATTACGGTCGAATACTTTTATTGTTGTTGTTGCACGGAGCCGTAAGACTGATGGTAGAAATATCAAACAGACCTCCGCCGTAATGAAAGTAAATGGCGAAAACTTCATAAACTGATTTTAAACTTCTTTCACCCAGAATGTCTTAACGGTTTTTCTTTGAAGTGGTAAATAACTTTGAGGCTCTTAGACATTTTTAATCCTCCATTTGAAGAAGTTAGAACTTAAAATTCAGTCTTTCCAATTTACTTTTATTTTGAAGGGCCATGTAATGGTAGCCATGCAAAGTAATTGATGTCATTAGTAGGCTGGAAGATAGTTTTATAAATATAGCCAAGGAAGCACTTAATGTATTAAAAATATAAACTTTGATTATGGAACAATGACTTGTAATTAAAATGTGAAGAAAATATGGATGCAAGCACTATCTTATAAATAATATACACCGTGGACAAATAGTACCGAAACGGAATCCTAATATTTCAATGCTTTTATTCTAATATTAAGAACGGTTAACCGGTTTGAATTAAAATAATTCATTTTAACCATTAATCTTATTTTCTTTCCAATTGCTTAAGAAACGTAAATCTTACTGAAGGGAAAAAATTAAACACTGTGAAACTTTTTGATAGAACTCTCCATACAGTCATATAGTGAGATAATCGATTGTGTGTTGCTTCAAACATTGATCGGCTGCTGGGAAACCTCTATCTATATCAATGACATTTATTTCATTTTAATTAAAAAGCTGAGTTTACTGTGCACCTATAGTAACACCTAAAACATGCTAGCGGTTAGTAATTTTTTTCATATTACATTTTTCTGTTATAGTCAGACACCATTCGCTGTACTTATACACAAGACTATCTGTGAGAGGAGCAGGAAATGGAAAATTGTAATAAAAGAGCGATTGACCCGTGATCACTGGAAATAAGTGAAACCATACAAAAATGCCAAATTAAGATAGAAAAAAATACGTAAAGAAGAAACAAAACTAACTCTATGTAAAATACCGACAAAACTAACAGATAATCAAAATATATGCTAATATATCATGAAATATAACTTTGGTATGTAACCAAATATTGAACATATATATCTGGTATAGCTAAATTAAAGTTAAAATTAAAACACCTTACAAACACCAGCATAAAAGATTAAATAAAAAGATACTCGGGTAAACATGAAGTATGACTACATCGGTGTGATAATTCGGAAGTTCTGAAATTGTTAAGGCAGGTAACCAAAAAAAAAACCTCAAAATGCAGAAGAAACATATTTTTAATTTGGCACGTTACATTAAATACATATAAAATGAGCTTTCGGCTCAACATAGCCATCATAAGCAGTAAATAATTATATATATTCTACTAATGGACGCTCATAACATACAGGAATCGACGTTTAAGTTTGTCCCCGCGTTTCGAGAATAGTTTAAATTTAGATTTATTGTTGTTTCCATTAGTCCTCGATTGAGGAAATAGGATACGTCATACATTAAAAATGAACAAAATAAGGTGCATAATTAAAGGCAAATAATCTTAAAATAAATTAATAAAAGAAAATGTATATAGACAAAAGTCAATATAAACACAACACGGACACACGATGTCACACACACACTGGGAAACACAAACAAGCACACACTGAGAAACACGCAATGGAGTTTTGAACTACTTGGAGCTCTGCGACCAGGAAACTGTCCTTTCGTCGTAGCTCCAGGCAATACATGAAACAAAAAAAAGAGCAGAAAAAACTGAATAGTAATTTTAAAGATATGTGGTGTGCTAATTTACAAGGCAGCTCTTTCAGCACTTTTTTCAGGAACCTTGATTTTAAAACTAGAAGGACGATTAAGAAAATCCTGTACCGAGTAAAACGCACCATTTAATTTTTACTCTTCTTCACGAAGCTCTTGTAGGTACTATTTTTAACCTCTGGCGGAAGGCTGTTGTATAAAATTATCCCAGTATTTTGAATACTTTTCTGGTGAAGAGCAAGGCGATGCTTGTCCGACCTTAGAGCTGAACGATTTCTGGTCGCGTATTCATGAAACTCGCCATTTGTTTGAAACAAATTAGTGTTCCGCTTTACAAACTTTAATATTTCATAAATATATACGCTTGGTAAAGTAAGTATTTGCAAACTTTTGAAGAAAGGTTTGCAACTCGATCTAGAATTCGTACTAGAAAGTATTCTAATTGCACGCTTTTGCAACTTAAATATTTCATTACTCCTAGAGTAGTTTTCCCAATTAGAGATGCCATAGCTCATAATTGAATGAAAATACGCGAAGTAAATCATTTTGAAGTACTTTTTGTCAACGTGTTGCATTAGTGTTCTCAGAGAATAACAAGCTGAACTTAGTTTTCCAGCAAGCAGATCTATATGGTCATTCCACTTTAATTCATCGTCAATCCGAAGGATGAGGAAAGGTGCATTAGCTACGGGTCTATTACTAGCATCAGCACTGAACTCAACTAACTTAGTCTTATCTAGGTTGAGGGATAATTTATTCATTTTAAACCAAATATTTAGATCATCCAGAGCGTTATCTACTTTCTTAATCAGATTATCGCAGTTTTTATCTGCAATAACTATATTTGTGTCATCCACGTGGAGAATCGATTTTAGAGGATTTACGTATCCTGGGAGATTATTTATGAACAGAATAAAAAGTAAAGGCCCAAGAATTGATCCTTGAGGAACTCCACATGTAATAAATTCCCACAGCTGGTAATTACACTTGAAAAATCGTCCCATGGATGAATAAAAACAAAGTAATTTTAATCTAAAAAATTGAGTGAGAATCATAGGTGGCGTTATTAATGCAGTATCTTTCACTCGACAGAGCGAAAACTCGCTGGATTCTGCAACTGGCTGAGTGGCTGAGCCGGTTCCACTTCCTCCGGGGAAAGGAAGCGCTCACAGTCGTCCTTGGCTCTGACTTTACACTTCCACAAACCGTCAATACAGTTTTAAATCAAATAAATGTGCTTTAATAGACAAGCAAATTAATATTTCTACCGTCTTTAACTAAAACACGAGCTTGCCTTCAATTTAGTTACGAATACCGTATTTCGTTCAACTCGAAGCTGTAGTTGAGCAATTTACAGGATCGATACCACATTTTCTAAGTTCACTTCTCAATTATTAAGCGTTATTTTGTTCAGAAATGTTGACAGAAAATGATGGAACAAATACAGTAAAGAGTACGTGTGTTAAAGAGTGGTTAGGGGGGCGAAGTCAAACTGCATCAGTTGCAATTTCTTGTAATCAACACTGAAAATTAACAATATATAATGACCAATAAGTCATTTAAGTATCAATAGATCACCAATTACTTGCACATTATGTTATAATAAATTCCTAATAATTTACGCTTCTTGCACAATCCATGAACTTCATCACTTATGAACAATAAATAAAGTGAAAAAAACTATATAAACAAAGATCTACAGAAGAGTTACCAAAGAGGTTATTTGAGATAAGCATAAATGTTGATATTATTTGGCTCCATTGTATCATTAATAGATGAAAAATTGAATTTAACGTTTCAGAAATTAGAAATTGCATAAGATTTGGTTTCGTTGTCTAATATTGTTACATTATTCCAAGTGTGGTTATTTGGGCTGTCACGTTTACTTAGAACTGAATGTTTGACGTCTGTGGTGGATACGTAGTTTATTAAATATTTTTTGTCAATGTATGTTAATAGTAGATTGAGGAAAATCTACCTGAAACAATCAGGTTTAAAAATAATATACATCGTCTATGTGAGTGAAGTAAATAAGGAGGAGCGTTTTGACGTCTTTATATTTTGTTAGCTTCTTTTGTTTAGTGAAGTATGCCGACATATGTCTCTAAAAATGATACTTTCAAAATTAAAGAAAAAGGACAACGCACAGACGTAGCTAAATTTTCATTTGTAAAGAGATCAATACGCGATTGGAAGTAGTGAAAACTCCATTGCGTGTGTTTGTGTTTCTCATTGTGCGTTTGTGCTCTCTTGTGTGCGTGCAGTGTTTTTAATGACTTTAGACTTTATTTATTTGAAGATTATTTCTAATTAATTATGTACCTTTTTTGTTCTTAAAATTATTTGTTAATTGTAACAAATCGAGGTCTAATGAAAACAAAAATAAATCTAAACCGCAAAACACTCACAGGTAACAAAAATCAATTCCCCGAATCATAAGAAGAAGGTCGTCAATAAACTATGAATAAAATTAAGGAAAAATTTATATCTTTTAGTAACATGACAGTTTCGTCTAAATATTTCATAACGTAAATAAGTAAATAAAAGCTCCAATTGGAGTTTTTTTACGTATTTATATACGAGTAATTATTATGAAAGGTTCCTATGACGATTTTTTCAATTACGTTTTATATTAAGGTTGTAAAAGAAAAAAATTGTGAATTTATGGTTCGAACATTGGAAATTGCACCGACGATCCACAGTGTAATTTTAAGGATAATGTATTTTCCTAATTCACATTTTTCGGTTTCCTACTTCGTATATTACGCTAAGAAGCCAACAGGATATCAAAACTAGTCTTCACCTGCTTTTAATTATTCTTTTAAATTTAGATTAGATTCTACTGAAACTCTGAAATCCATCATTTCGTGTTACGGTCTTGTTATACCAAAAAACCAAATATTATGTAACAATTTCCCTGAGTTAATTGACGAAAAGCGCAGCCACAAATTTAGGATAAATTTACTAAATTCATTTCACAGTATGATAAATATTATGGATGGTATGGAAGGCTTGAAGTTGCGTGAGCACCTGACTCCAGTGTGGGAACGTTCATCCAGCAGCGAGCGGCCTTTATAATCGCATCCGGTCCCGCGCACCTGCCACCTGTGTCTGTATCGCCCAGATAAGTCCTTCTTTGTCGGCCTCGCAACCGTTCATCAAGTCGCTACCGTTCTCAGACAAATAAATCAAAATTTACCTACTCTACTATGATTCTCCGCCCGATTTCTTCCCCCCGGAAAACTGACGCAAATTGGGGAAACAGAAGCCAGCTCGAAATTACGTGAAGTCTGTCACGTTCTCTGCTGAAGCCGCCGCTACAACGAATTACGTCTAACACTGTGATTGTCTATCGAAGTAGTTCCCGAACTATTTGGCTCCCGACGCACTTAATATATTACAATTTTTCCGCGAAGTCCAAATGTAACCGAGACTCATTAAATAACTTTCAGTCAACGTGTGCTACGATATAATTGGCATATAATTTACTAATACTCACATGACAGTATATAACTCACATCTGGGTTACTACCGTTATGAAAACACTATTTTCATTTTACCCATGTACAAATTTAGCGCTTCAAGGATGAGTTTGGTTACTTCTTTAAACGTCAGTCCAAACCTCTTCCTTCACCTCGGGTTTTCGTATCGTCCAAATAATTCTAAGCGACCTGGAAATCTGAGAAAAAACTGGAGGTTCAGCATATCTGCAATAATTCCATTCACCCTGAAAAACAACCCCCCTTACTCATTCATTCTATCTTTTTGGCTCCCAAATCCCAATAAAAATCTTGGACTCATTCTAGACTCCAAAATTTCCTAGATACCCTCATTACCCTCCTTTCAACCAAAATTAACACTAAAATAAGACTACTCTATCCACTCCTCAACGGAAACGCACCAATTTCCATCTCCACCAAAATACTCATTTACCTCTCCCTAATCCGCCCCATATGGTCGATCATACGCATGCTCCATTTAAGGATCAACTGCCAACTCCAGTTCAAATAAAATTCAAACCAAACAAAACAGGATCCTTAGAATCATTTCCAACTCCCCATGATACTTCAAAGCTCGGTAATTCACAATGACATCCAAATTCCACTCATCTTCACCACAATAAAATCATGCATATCCTTCTTAATCAATAGCTCCATACATCACTCCAATGAAACCATAGCCCTCTTCACCTCCTCCTCCACACAACCGCAGACACAAACGAAAACTACCAATCGACTATATTTCACCAGTATAATAAAACAATAATTTCTCCCACAGTTAGCTGGCACCTCTCATTCTCCGCTTTTTAAATAACTATTTCTTTATTTCTCTTCATCTGATTCCCCCTACTACCCTAAAGTCTATTAATATTCACCACCAACACTAAGTCAATTAAATATTATTAACTGCAATAACATAATAATGTTCACAGCTGTCGTTTTTCTCGCTTTTAAATTGATTGTCAATGGACTTGAGAATTTATTCAATTAATCATGTAAATTATTTATTCAGCGAATAAGTATCTATATACTTTGTAATAATAACTGTACTATCTTTGAATAAAAGTTTTATCAATAAAAGAAAAATAAAAGAAACACGTCAGCTTGTCACATATACTGCGTCAAACCAACTATACATACAATGTAAACTGTTTTTTAAAATCCCTTATGAAAGAAGTTCAGCTTATTATCAGATATTTCTTAGCCACACATATTTTGGATTACTTGAAAATTAATATTTATCCTACTGATATGATAACTTGGTGGGACTTGTTTAGTCAGGCTAACGTGACCAACCTGATGATAATTATAATGCAGTAATTTATCACCCAAAGCTTTACGATTTTAAAACTTCGCTACATCAATCTTTCATGTCAGATATTTCATTGCTATCTAAATAATCGACTCAAATATTTCACAATTTAAACAAATTTTGAACGTTATTTATTTTCATCCAAATTATAACCATGCTACACTCATGGTTGCTACATTTCCGGCTCTAATTTCATCAATCTAGGGAGATTTAATATTTCAATATTCAATTCAAAATATTCAAAATACAATAAAAAAAGAGAAAATTTCATCCGCTGTTTCTTTGGGAGTAGACGACTAGCTGTCTCCTAAATTGATGAGACATGGAGACGGCAATGCTGGGTCCTCACAGAAAACACATCTCCGGTCTCGAAAGGGCCCTACCTTTTTGATGCAGGTTTTCTTTGCGTTTCTATGCGCCACTTTTGCGCAAATGCCGGGTAGGATTATTAAACTCTACAACGGAGGTAACACGTGGAAGCTTAAAACTCTCCCTTCCGTATCACCCCTTTGGAATCCCTTCCTATGATATTTCCGTCATGTTAACTGCCACCCTCAAAAATAATTTCTCTGTCAGTCCTCTTACGAGAAAGTGGATTAGTTAAATATTTTACAAAAGTAAGTACGTAAATAATAAATAATTTTGTTGGAATAAATTTCAGAGGCGGTACAAGAGTGAAATAAACTACGGCATATAAGATCCTAATTACTTATATTGTTCAACTAAAGTATTAATATTTAAAGCAATAAAATTTCACTCAAAAATTGTTCCCATCACAAATGCACTTGACTCATTTTGTTAGTTACATTACTCTCTCTCTCTCTCTCTCTCTCTCTCTCTCTCTATATATATATATATATATATATATATATATATATATATAATATAGCCATTAACATTGTATCGGTTGACAGAAGATAAATACTAGGAAATGCTTCAAAGGGATATCGACCATAGATTTCTGCCAAAAACTGAAGTGCCAGAGCCAGGAAAATAAAACCAGGGAGAGAGGCGGGGGTGACAGCAGACCTATTCGTAATATTTGATAAAAATAAATAGCACACATTCAGCGATACGGCAGTCACATTTTCAGACTGGTGGAGACCGCAGTTATGTAGTAAAATAGTGAAACTTGAAGGTATACACGTTTCCTGTCTTTGATTATGAAGAAAAATTGAGTTTGAGAAAAGAAGAAATACTTTTAACCTGATCCCGTGACGCGATGAAATTGAATTAAAGGATCAGAACGGAAATTCTCGACCGTACCAGGAATGAAACCGGGAACCTCCCTTTGGCACGGGGTGCTCTATCCAACTGAGCTATCCGAGTCGACTCCCCGTCAGGTAGAATCCTGAATCCTGGTCGGGTAGAGTTTTATCTATTCTAATTCTTTAAGAAAAATTGTTTGAACTATAGGCAGACTGGGGGAACGTTTATAATTTCACAGTCAAGGTACAGCCTGAAATACTCAATCATTTTCATGACGTCAGAACAATTTACAGTAATAATAGTGCTTATTGAATTTTGAAACTTAAAAAAAGGCAAAATGTGTGTTTCGGCTAGGGAGAGAATTATCTCTCTTTTTTTTAATTTATTGACGAAAGGTGTGTTTCATTCTGAATTCCATACTACAAATTAAGCACGATGTTTTTACGTCCCCACAAAATATCCTGAGAAATAATACAAGACTGATATGATAGATCACAATTATCAGATAAGTATATGGCTGGTATTAAACGTAACCAATTAATAAAAACTTATAGTCACACCCCGAAATAGGCACCAAGTCGTTTTTTTATTTTAAATTTAACCTTTTGAGTAAACTGTGAGTTATTGGTCATAAACTACATTTTATTTTAGATTAGACGGTTGCCCGGCGATTTACGGGATATTAATGCTGAATTTCAATTAGTTAACTTATGATAACTTTAGCTTCTCACGAACGTCGTCGTCGCCGCCGCCGCACGCAAACACGAAGACTACGTAAAGGCATAATGTAGTCTGTAGTTAAGTTCTATACGTCATTAAGGTACAAATAATGTAGTAAAAGTAATTGACCAGGAAAGAAGTTATTAGATGAAAATATCGGCCAATTATGCATATTTAAAAATAAATAAAAAGACGGCCAATAAGTCAGAATAAACATTTATCACCATTTATTCAGAAGAGTGGATTCGTCTCGTTTTTGAGGCTTCCATATTTAATTTCTTGTAATATTAAGTTTTTAGTACGCCTGAGGAAGTCTCAGAAAGGAGACGAAACGTCACATTTGAATAAATAGTGATAAATTTATATGCTAACTTTTTGCCCATCTTTTTATTTATTGTAAACTATAAAGTCAGGATAATGTCATATTTAAAACTCTCCACCCCCTCCACTCCCGCCCCTAGGGATAGTACTTGTGTCTTACCACGACAGTGCTGATTTTTCGAGTCGCAAAGAACGTGAGTGAAAAATTTGGTTGAAATAACACCAGGAGTTTAGATTTGTAGGAGGAACATACATACAAACACACGTACGAAATTGGAGATTTTTTTAAAAACAATTAATTCCATTTAAAAGAATAAGACAGTTCTTGCATGTATTTGGTCTGTTTAGCACGAAATAAGTTGTAAGTTTAATGAACGTTGTATTTAAGTAACAATATAAAATATTTAAAAACTATACGACGCGTTGGACCGCTCGCAGTCAATTTTATTTTATTTAAGATTGTAGATAATAGAGGATAATGAAATATTAAAATATTTTATTAATAAAATATTAACATGTTTATTAAACAAATATAACCTAATTATTTTTATAATTTACATTTTATCGTGTAAATTTTTATTTACCAATATTTAAAAGGAAAATTTTAAATTATGTGAAAATTAACAAAATATAGATGTAATGATTGTAATTTTAAAATAACGTTTACAGTTGCAGTTGGGGCGATATTTTCATGTACGTATGTCAGCACAACTCTCGGGCGCGAAGACACATGAAGCCATTCAGGGCAAGGAATTCCTCTCTGAATCACTCGCCATTGATGTGTCGGCATGGCATTCCGACACCTCTTCAACCCGCCGTTGAGAACATATTTGCTGCAGAGTCAGATTTTATATTTGGTTTATGAAGTGTTATAAAAGATGGTGGCTTTATTAAGAAATCTGCATTCCTGTCGCAGGTGGAGTGATTTAGGGGGTTGCGGAGAGGGTTATGAGTCCGTTATTTCAGCCCTCTGTGACCGGGATTAAGCCGGGAGTGGATTTAAAGTTGTGCTCTCGTAATAAAACGAAACTTATTTGAATACGGTCTCTGCAGGGTGGACTGTGGCCGCGGAACTTTTATCCTGCTTTCTGTTGATTGTAACAGGCGCATTAATTCAGCGGGACTTTTACAACTGCCGTTTATCGTCGCCACTTGCCCTCTTTAAATGAGAAATATACGTGGGAATCGAGCGGATAATAATGACGAATAAGCTTCTTATGTGCAAGATTCGAATAAAAAATATGTGACATCACTCTGTAGTTTAACACTGAGAAACGACTTTGCTCCCGAGATTTATCACTGACGTTTTGTGTTACACAAAATGAATTGCTATTAGATAGAAAATGTTTTACTTTACGTCTTTTTCATTAAAAAGGGAAATTTTACGACAGTAATAACAAACATTATTTTTAATTTATTTAGTTTTAGTCATACGAACCTTGCTGTCATTAGCAACTGCTACCTTTTCACGTCACATTATTACATAGATAACATTTAATTACTTGTCATAATTTGTTACGGAGCATTAGGTCATTAATGAATTTTATTGTTTTATGTATTGTGTTTATGCTGTTGAGTAAGACATTTAGGTTATTGTCCACCTAGTGGCCTTTGTTGAAAGACATTATCAGTTTATAACCTACATTATATATATAAATATAGAAAACATAACCATCAAATAAATACGTGTTGCTGTACCACACCATATATAAATAGATTAAACATTAAATTCAGGATCATATTATGGTTTTACATGAAAAATAACCAAATACGCCAACTTTTCAATAGAAAAAATATCAATGATATTATGTCATTAATTCTTTGGAATTATCAGTTGAAATTATTTAGTAGGACATCGCAATTAGAAATACGGAAAAATTGAAAATACTCGGTAGCCTAAGATTCTCAAGAACTCTCACTTGAAATTATTTCGTTAGTCTTTGCAATTGACAACAGATTTCTTATTACATTGTATAATCCATTGATAATTCTTGAAGTTCGTATTTCAAGATATAATCGTAAAAATTTGGGTTCGAAAACACTATCCGTAATTCTGTGAAATATGTCATTTTATAAGGAGGTTCTAAATAAAAAGGGACATATACAAATTTCCCTGTTGTTCCATATCACTTTCCAGTATAAAATTTTTCATATCTGCGGTAGCAAAATGTAAACAATTAAGCCACCAATTTACGCATCCAGGCGCATTTGCATATATTACTGTAAGAAATTAGTTCCACATTTGTGCCACGGGTTTCTCATCCGCCTTCCTCTCCGTGTGGTTTTTAGAATAATTTTATCAAGTTTCTATGATATTTATTTTGTATAAAAGAGTTATAATTAACAATTTTACAAGTCGATGGAAAATAATATAAAATTGTATTACTATATTTAGGGAATAGGAACCGTTAAGTTTTATTTTCGACAAATGAGTGAAAAATTCAGATGAAAGAATATTAGGAGTATTTTTAGTTACCTTTTTCTTTGCGTTCTAACTTTGAAGTGGAAAAAATCTTTTGTTTTATTTCGCAGACTGCTGTAGAATAGCATAATAATATTTATTCAACGACATAACAATTCCAGTATAAGCGCATGTATAAATATTTCCAGTAATTTTCTTCCTCTTGAAAAGAAAATCCAAATCCTTTCGAGACCATCCAAATACCTCAATTATAAAAATAAAATTTCTAGGGTAATTTACTTTTATAATTATCTCTTAATGGGAATACAATTCTGAATAAAGAAGACTCTAGATCAATCAGTAACAGAAGAAGAAGAGGAGGTGGATGATGAAGTGTTGGGGGACAAAATTTCAAAGTCGTAGTTTGATAGAGCGCTGACAGACCTGAGAAATTGTGAAGCGCCAGGAATTGATAACATTACAGCGGAGTTGATAAGATCATCTGGCGAAGAAGCAATATCATGGCTGTTCAGTATAGTTGCCTAAATTTACTAGAAGATTTCAGTAAAAATATAATTATACCCATACCGAAGAAAATTAGTTTATCATCTCATGCGCACAAGATATTAACTAAAACTGTATATGGGAGGATGGGACGTCAAAAAGAATGCTGTTCGGTTTTAGGAAGTATGTAAGGAAAAGAGAAGCAATATTGACTTTGAGTCTAATTTTAGAAAATAGGATAAGAAAAAACAGGCGTACGTTCATAGTATTTAAAGATTTAGAAAAAGAGTTTTGTAATGTTAGCTGCGACTAACGATTAAGGATTTTGAAAATGAGATGAATAAAATGTCAAGACTTCTACAGATGGAAGACAGCAGTAATTAGAGTTGAAAGGCAAGAAAAGAAAGAAATCAAGAAAGACCAGGATACAGTCTGTCGCCCATGCTGTTTAACTTATATATAGAACAGGCGATGTTTAAAATGAATATGGAAAGGAGAAGAAATAAAAACCCTAAGGTATGCTGAAAATATTATGGTATTAGGGAAGCTAGAAGAAGACTTAGAAACCATAATAAAAGGCATGAACGTGGTCCTTGAGGAAGAGTACAGCAAGAGGATTAATAGAGGAAAAACCTAGGTGTGTAGTGTTGTAAATAGTGGAATAATAAAGAGTGGTAGATTAGGAAGTGATATTTTGAAGGAAGCTAAGTAATTCTGTTACTTGGAAGCGTAGTAACCAGGGATGATAGAAGTATAGTAGACATAAAGCGTAGGATAGCACAGTCAAGAAAGGCTTTCTAAAAAAAGAAAAAGGAATATACTTACGTCTGATATAAGTATGATTATTAGAAATCATTACTAAAAATGTTTGTATGGAGCGTGGTGTTGTATGGGTGCGAACCGTGGTCGATAAGAGTTGCACTAAGGAAAAGAATAGAAGCTTTTGAATGCCTAAAATGATTAAAATCGAATGATGAAGTTCTTAGCAATATAGAGGAAGAACGAACAATTTGGAGGACTTCGACAAAGAGAAAATGAGTAGTCCACGTTTCGAGACATGAGGTTGTTATAAAATTAGGATTAGAGGGAAGTGAGCGGGGTAAGAAGAGAAGAGGGAGGTGGAGGATGAATTACACTAAGAAGACTAGGGAGGATGTGGTAGTTATGCACAAATGGAAAGTCTTGTAGAGAATATGTTAGCATGGAGGGTTGCATCTGCGCAGTCGTGGGACTGAATACCACAACAAACACTCTTAAGTTATTAATGTATAAATGCGAGTGGGAACTACACTACACGGCGTCTCTCGCGCCCAAGCTTCCACCTCCTTTTATATTTCCGAACTTCATCTCGTCCTTCATTCCATGTAAATTTAGGTCTTCCTTTCTTTTTTCGTTTTGGGCGTTGCCAGTAAAATATTCTTAATGGTCACCGTTCCTCTGCCATTCGTCTCAAACGTCCATACCAATTCAACCACCTACTGTATCTAAGATATTTACTGATGTAACTCTCATTTATTCCTGAATGTATTTATTTATGATCCTTTCTGTTACTGTTACATCACAGCTGCGTCTCCAGAAATCCATTTCCATCGCTCTTAACTTTCCTTCATTATCATTAGTTATTTCCCGAACCATATAGTGCGATACTCTCCACTATCGTTTTGTAGATTCCCCTTTTCACCTTATTTGTTATATGTTTATTCCATATAATTGAGTGAAACTGTCTTGTTGCAACTCTGCCCTTCGCTATTCTCTGCTTAATTTCCTCCTCGCTTCCTCCTTTACTAGAAATATTTGTCCCTAAGTATTTATATGTGGTGCAGCACTTTACTACACTTCCGACTTCCATTTCTAAATTTCTTCTGTCCCTCCAACTACAATATACTCGGTTTTATCAAAATTTATTTATAAGCCCCATTTTACATATTCCTCATTCAATTTTCGTAGTATGCAGTATGCATTATCTTCATCTTCGGCGTATATTACCTGATGGTCAGCAAAATTCAAAGTATACAGGATTTCACCATTTATGGTGTGACATTTCTTTCTCCAATTTTTCAGTGCATCATTCAAATATATTTTAAAAAGCGTAGGTGTTATGCAGCACCCTTGTCTCAATAGTTTATTTAAGTGGAATTCAGATAATTATATGCTTCCAGTTTTGACCCTGTTTAAATTTCCTGTATATATTTAATAAAAAAGATAAACGTATAGATAAAATCATGGAAACTAGGTAAGCTTCATTTCGGTGAATCGGGTGCGGTGAATAGTATATATATATATATATATATATATACATATACAATATATGTTGTGATATTCAGTCCTAAGACTGGCCTGATGCAAGCCTCCATGCAAACCTATCAAACGCAAGCCTTTTCATTTCCTTATAACTAGCACAACCCACATCCTCCCTAATCTAGTTAACGTATTCCATCCTTGGCCTTCCTCTTCTGTTCTTTCCCCACACACTTCCCTCTAATGCTAATTTTATAAGACCCTCGTGTCTTAAAACGTGGCCTATTAATCTCTTCCTTCTCTTTAGTCAACGTCCGCCATATTATTCCATTTTCCCCTATTCTGTTTAAGACTTCCTCGTTTCTATCCACACATCTGATTTTCAGCCTTTCAGCATTTCACCACATTTGAAAGGCTTCTATTATTTTCCTTTCCCCAACTCCTATCGTCCATGTTTCGCACCCATATAACGCCACGCTCCATACGAACATTTTTAGCAACGATTTCCTAATATTCACTTATATTACCCATGAATAAATCCCTCTTTTTCGCGAAAGCCTTCCTTGCCTGTGCTATCCTAATCTTTATGTCTACTATACATCTACCATCCCTAGTTATTACGCTTCCCAAGCAGCAGAATTCCTTAACTTCCGTCAAAATATCCCTTCCGAATCTAACACCCTTTGTTATTCCACTGTTTCCCATACTACACTCCATTACCTTGGTTTTGCCTCTTTTAATCCTCATATTGAAATCTTTCTCCACGACTCCGTGCATACCATTTTTTATTATGGTTTCCAAATCTTCTTCTGACTCCCCTAATGCTATAATATCGCCGGCAAAGCATAAGGTTTTTATTTCTATATATATAAATATATATATGTATATATATATATATATATATATATATATAGGCGAATAATCTACTGAGGGAGTGGTTACGATCTGATCACAACAGCGAATGGTTTCGTTCATTTCAGATTGTAACTCCACGCCACTACCTGCTATGTCCAGACGTAAAAAGTTGGAACTATATATGTGAGTATTACGGTTTAGAAGTATTAAAATTTTAGTTTTCTTCAATACAACAACATGTCCGTCGTAAAAGAGAAGATTGATTATCACCGTTTCCGACTGTATTTAATGATCTAAATTCGAATTTTAATTTGAGTTATTTCATATTCTTTTAAATAAAATTTCAACACATATATTTTCAATAATTGTATGGTAATGGATATCGTAGTGCGTCATAGAAAACTGTGAGTGATCGTCGGCCTTTGGTCGTTGCTTGGAGTAGATGGTGACTAGCACTGCGGAAACAGCCGGGGCGCAAGAAGTTGGCCTGCTTTCTCTGCTAAGAAAGTCAGCCCGAGCCCCACTTTCACTCGGTTGTAGCGCGAGGCGGCGCAGAGCAGCGGCGCGTCCATCCTCGCGGGAAAGTACCTCCTTGGCACATAACTCAACTCCCTTCAGAATCTCTTCTCAGAAGCGTTTCGCTATGAAAACGCTAAAACCAATTGCCTATGAGTTTGAGGTTCCTCAGTAAGTGCTCAGAAATACCAATTACAATCAATGAAAGGTTCATAAAATGCGCTTCTGCTAATGTAAATTCAGTAGTTATCATTAGAAAGTGCCTAATGACAAACATATCTTATATGAATCAAACCTACGCATTACAGTCAGAATCATAGTTAAAATACTGACGTTCGCAAACACGAACTTATAGTGCTGAATATTGATTCAAATCAGTATAATTTTTAAAAAGTAACGATTAATAATATGTATCAGGGTGCGGTGGAGATTAGTGCTCGTTGTTTGTAGTAACATGAATTATAAATTTCCTTACTTCCACTACTCTCGAGAAATTTTTAGTTTCCCTTTCCAACCTTTAGCATACCAAGTGTCAATTTTTGGACAGCAGAGGTCAGATGCGTCATTCAACTCTAGCACATGTTCATGGTTAGGATACAATCTGCTTCTCTTAGGAGACGAAAAGGAATACCTTTGGCGCAAGTTTAATGAAGCACAAATGTCAAGAATGATGTTTTAGTACGAGAGGGTGATAGTTTTATGATGCTGCTCTAGCTGACAGAGTCTGAACTACAGTTGGCACTGAGAGTGAGATCAGCCTGGAACTTGCAATTGCATGTCCTGTCTGTTTGTCGGAATAACTGTTGTCAAATTCTTCTATTTCTGACTTTCGGCCATTCATTGTATTTATTTATAATACATGTCATTCTGTACGATGCTTTTTAACAAAAAGGGTCCTTTCGTTCGAAATACAAACAGGCAATGCGCCACTTTTAATCGTCCAAAGCACCACGTTTGGTGCATGCGCCACGGTTTGGCCACCTCCGTTCTACATATTCTCTCGTTGACACCATCCTCAAATAATTCGCAGTAATAAATGTCTATTTCCTCATTTTTTCGTCCATTCAACCTCTTGGTTGGAAAATTTTTGTAAAGAATTAACTACCGGAAAACAACCTTGGAGATTTCGTAAATCTAACAGATTCTATGAAGAATGTTTTCAAAGTTAGTTCCAATATTTATTTAAAAATAAAAGAACTTTATTTTATATATATTTTATTACATTTGTTTACTTTACTCCTCACACTACTTCTTCACACGATTACATTCACTATTCAGGAGATTATCGAAACGCGAAACCAGATTTAACATGACTTCGTCAAAGAAAGTTGCGACTTGTAATGAAAGCCTAGTCCGTACTTAATGTTCCACATCTTCATCGTCGGTGAAATGTTTTCCATCGTGCAATTTCCGCAAATGAAGAGATAAATGAATAACGCTTGTCGCTAAATACAGACTGAAAGGATGTTTTCGAACTTTTCCCAACCAAATGATGCGATAAGATCCTGAGTATGACTGCTGGATGTGTGCACGGGCATTGTCATGAATCAAAAAGATTCCACATGAAAATATTCCACACCTTTTGTGATCTACTACAGGGCGTAATTTTCGAAGCGTCTAACATTAAACGTCTTAATTGATTGTCTCATTCCTGGGCAGATAACTCGGGCGTTTGGCAGCACCGCGGCTCATAGTGCACATTTTCACGACTTTTGTGAATTGTATAATCCACTTCCTCACCAATCTATTACTCATAATTCCTTTCCCATAAATCTCACACAATTTACGATTAATGCTTTCTGGCACACCACTTCTTACATTCAAGAATGATCTGTCTTAGCAGTTGGCGGGTCGGTATTCGAACATTTCTAAACGCTCTAGCAAAAGGAAAACACATAGTGAGGATGCTATATGGCTGCGCTTGGTTTCTTCTAGAATGGAGGATGTGACAGTTACTTACCTTAAATCGACTCTCGTACATACTCGTTGAAAAAAAACCTTCGAATATTTGTATATAAAATCAGAATTTAAATATAATACTTTTTTAATTTGAATAATTATCTCACTAACTTTTAGGAAAACTTTCCACTAATTACTTTTTTAATTCCGCTACATAAAACCGAACAGAAATATTAATGCCTAATAATTACGAATTAAGGTAAACTAACATTTCAAATCCTGTTTTTAACAGAAAAGTTGTCCTGTTATAAAATATATACAAGAGCTTTTGGCCCTCTAAGCCATATTTATCTGTAAAATTTTACGTAACACTACATTTGAACAAATCGAACTCATTAAGTTCAAATAATTTTAATAAAAATAGCTCAATCTCGCGGTGAAGGTTTTAAACATATGAATTACTCGTATTGTCTGTTGATTAATAATATACCTAATGAAACCACATTCATGCTCTACAGAGTTCATCGGAAACAATGACTTTCCTTATAAAATTTTCATTTTTTTCTCATGTTCTATTTAAACAAAATGTTCAGTATTTGTCTTTCCTCCCTTGTAACCCTCTAATCGTTTCTCGTGTGAACATTGCGGGTTAGTGCCGTAATTAACGGTGAGATTCGTAACGGGAGAGTTAAGTTCTAATCTAAAAATAACCACCCTGTTTTATATTTTCCCTGATTTTCCCAAACTCTTCTGTCAACGCTTTGTTGCAATTCTAAACCACAGCCCAAGCTGCTTTCTCCTCAGACATTTAGTAAAAAGAATTTCCGCTTCCTGCGCAGATGTTAATAGCCAATGGAAGCTGACCTGTCACACTAACATTCTCTTTACCTCTTGGAAGGTTTAAAGTGCACAGAACAAGTATCTGTCAGCTAAGCGTCTTTTTCATATAATATCTCTAATATAATAGTGAGACTCTATTCCTCAAACCTATTCCTCGTCGTCTGTCTGAGTGGTCTGCAATTTTCTTATTTGCTTAATTTTTTAAATACCATTATTTAAATTTTAAATACCTTTTTTTTTATTTTTTGAAATTAATGTATACAAGTACATTTCTTTCAAATCCAGTCATCCAATTTTTTTTAAAAAAAAGTATATTGTCAAGTAGATGATGCTTTGAAATTTTCTCTCCATACATTTCACAAAGTGTAATTAGACAAAATTATTAACATGATTTCACTGAATTTTTACATCATTTTACTCGTAAACATATTAATATTGGAAAAAGTAATATTAGATTCAATTTCAATAACTTACTTTTGGAGAAAGAAAAATTTCCCGTTTTCGATGAAGGTTAACAAAAATTGATTGACCTTTTGAATTATTATGGTGCTAGCATTATTTAAAAGCTATTAAATAATTACAATATTAGGACGTGGAAAATAAATTAAAATTTTGTTAAAACAATATTTCAATCAAAAATTGTCATAAATGGAAGGTAATTTATAAAATTAATTGGTTGGACTTGAAAGCATCTTACATTGGGCAAAACGTGCTCTAAAAATTCAAATCAGTGGATTTAAACTAATTTGAAAATGAACACTCAAAAATCTATTTATATATGTAACTCTGTAGCCATATTACAGATTAACTAATGTCGAAATTCATGAAAAAGAAAAAAATGTTTCTCATAATTGGTGAGAAATACATTATATATTGTAGTAAATAATGCGTCGATTAATGTTAAGAATGGTACCGATTATATACACAATAATTACGATTGTTTCTTATTTCTTAATTAGCCCATTCCATATTAATTATTTGTTCTGTTATTGCTCTTTTTGACAATTTTCAGGATGTAACGGTGTTTTCTAGTCTGCCAAAGTTAGTCATCAACAATTTAATGCAGACTAAGAAAAAATAGTTTACTTAATCATATTCTTCATGGTTTAATTTTATAACTTCTGTGGTGTATATTTATCATGGGTGCAATGATTTTAATTCTTCCAGCACAATTTTTATGGTATTTTAAACATGAATTTACTTAAAAATCTTTGATTTTCTGTGTTTTTTTGACACAAAATTACATAGAAGGAAAAATTTGTTCTAAATATTAAAAACTAATGATCGTTTTGCATTTTTAATCTGTATCACCTGAATAAAGCCATAGACAAAGGAATGAAAATCTGTGATTTGTTTTCAAACAGCATACAACTACTTAAATGCATACTGGTCATTTCATTTATTCTGTAATTATTAATATAACGATTTTATCATTCACGATTTTAATAAGTGAGCTGAAAATAACATCCATCTATCATAATATTTTATTCTTTATTAGAATAAGAAAAGATTTTTTAATATTTTTATTATTTAAATGTATTGTTCATTTAACACTTGCAATATTTTTGTTTCTAGGAGAAAAAAATTAATTTTTTAAATTGTAAATATCACCCTAAATATGTGACAATGTTATATCAACCTCTTGGTGTGAACGTAGAAGCATTACCTCTTCTGGGAATGGTTCCCGTGAGGGAAATGCCCAATGCTACGGGGAAAACCCCGACTTAACGGGTGATAATCGAGCGACTCTTCTTCTTTCAGCTTTTTTGTTTGGCATAGAAGAGAACCAAACCGGGAGGCAGAGCAGTGGACTATGAAAGTATCCAAAGTTTTGCGCTTCAGTTCACCAACTAATAATCATATGTGCATTTATATAACGGGGTCGCCAGGAAACTGTTTTCGACTTTGAGCAGCTGATAAAGTTTACAATTTCTTTTGTAAAAAGAAATGTAACTGTTATTCTCAGGGAAAATTAATATAAAAGACAAATGAGGTAGATCGGAAGCAGTCGACACTGCAATGTAGCTCATCGTTGATAAGTATTTATCAACTAATCTTGTCTTCACAGTTCTTAAAATTGAGTGATTTTAGTAAGCATCACGTTTAACGAATCAGAGTATCCGAAACTAATGTCATTTGAATTCATGTCGGTTTGCCGAGTTGAGTTTGTTGCCTTTTAACAAGAGAGCTTTAACCTGGTGTGTAAGAGCTTAAAAATATTCTGAGGTACATAATACTGCCATCTACCTTCTTGAGATAAAATCCAGATTGTTCTTGTATTTCAAAACAATACGTTGGAACCTGTTTCAATGAAACTTTATATGCATTTTGTTATATAGACGACGAATATGATTCTAAATAATATTAAAGTTATTATTACTTTATAATACAAATTTAGACTTTCCAATTTACTTCTATTTTTAAGGTGTGCTTATTAGTAGGTAAGCAGGATATTGGGCATCAAGATAAGAAAAATGATATAACAACGATAATTTATCAATTAAACATTTTAAATCACTACAAAAGGACAATAACTATTTTTTAAAGACTATTTAGCAGCACAACATCGATTATATTCATATTTTACTCTTTTCCAGCTGAAAAATTTTCTCAGTCTACAATTATGCTGTTAAACAACAAAATTTTATAAAATATTTATGTTCTGTTAATCGCCACTAAATGTATTTAATTATGAAAAAAGTTTAGATGAAATATTGGATTATTTATAAACACAATATATAGCGTAAAAACTGGTATATAATAATTTTGGGGCATTGAGTTGTAAGTCCTATTCGATTTCAATAACACATTGTAGATAAATATTAACGTAAAAAGTTTACCGTTACGTTAAGAACGTTGTAAAGTATCTTCAGTCCCCTTTCTAGGACGGACACTCAGCTATTAAATCATATAAACCGTCGTTTTTAGCCTCATTTAATTAGTTCCTTTGTATATTTTCAGAAATCTATTTTTCTATTTAACGACCTCAAATCGGCTATTATGTTTCACAATCAGAAATTCCCCCAATTAATTGCGACTTCTAGCGTTTAAAATAAATATATTTTGTTTTATTTTCCCACTATATTTTTATTTCATATAAAATAATGTTAATAATGATAATTTTTGTTGGTTATGTAAAAACCGTCGAACAAACAAAATTATGCTAAGCTGACTGAACGATAGCAATAAAAGAGGGACATAAAACGTAGCGTAAAACAATAGTTGCTCTTTACCTGTAGATTGGGTTCCATTCAATGTGAAAATATTTTTTCATTTTAACTTTGGAAGATAAGAATGGAAAAAAAGTCGGTCGGTTCCGGGAATCGAATCTGGGACGTCCCGCTTACCGTGCGGTTGTTCTAACATCTGAGCTGGTCCAGATGGCCGTCGGGCTGAGCATCAATTGAAGCAATTATTTTTGCTTTGAACTTTATGCGGTACATATAACGATTGATGTTAATTCCTTCTTTTTAGATACAGAGAGTATGTCGCTTCATACCTTGATTTTTCTATTCTCAGACAAATTCACAAAATGCGAACTTTAAGAGTGCGTGAGTACATTTACTATCCGTTTGCGTCAGAAAGACACACTTCGTGAAGTAGTCACCAATTTACTCTCAAGTAATCTAGCGAGCCTAAAGAGGTTTCACTTCAACAATGAATGTAAAATAAAAAATATTAAGTGTTCACTAAAAATGAGCGGAAATAACTAGTAAGAGAATAAAATCGTTGCTTATTGCTTTCTTTTAATGTCATGGCAAAATACATGTGAACGGCATCTTCTTTCCCTGCTTCAACATGAAAGAATGGACCTTCAGATAATACGCACTTACTAGTTATTACCCCAGATAGTACAAGACGGCAGGTACAAATCAAAGAATATACACTGAGAAGGAAGAAAAACCTCACAACAGTTAATTAGTGGGAAACCCCGTCGTTCTTATGGAGGGTACCGTCACTCGTCACTGCACAGAAATTGACACTTTCAAGAGATGATTTCCTCTCCAAAATCTCTAATGGTTATTTATAATGCATTTATATTATTTTTTAGTTCGTTAAGCCTTCAGCATGCCCAGAAACCCACTTTTTATAAATGACGCGAAGACAGAACTAATACTGGAGTTAGTAATTTTTTGTATAAATTACTCTCGGGTTTCCAACCGGGTCAAAGATTTTAACAGTGACGTTTCAATAGCTTGCTCTGCCATCATCTTCAGACTGAAGAGTCAAATTTGGAACGTGTAAGCATTTATATAGTCTGAGGCAATTCTATGCAAGCACAGACCACCTGTGATTGGCTAGATGTTGACGCGGGATCGAGGGAGTCTCCCATTGGTCCACTTGCTTCTTCATGCTCTAGTCGCCCGAGAAGAATTTATACATGCCATTCACCGGGAAAGACCTCGTACTTGTATTTTTTGTTCATGAACAGAATTAACAAAAAACATTACGTCAAAGAGGTTTAAAGTGGTTGTGTTTTAATTATACACAAGGAATCGAAGGCTTCAAATAAAATTTATTTCCAATGAGGATCAGATTTTTCGACATTGTCAGTACAAGAAACTTGCTGTTAAACTACATTATTTTTGAACATATACTAATGGGAATTATAAATTAAAAGGTCATGATATAAAACATTTTAATTTCATTTTATTGAACGAGATTTTTCTACTTCCAAAACCTTTTTATGTTTCTACGCTAACAGAATAGAGCCTCTTACTAATTTCTTCTCCATAAAACAACTCACTGATATGAGTTACTTTACTTATTATACATAGCACGGTTGTGTAACCTAATATTCTATATATAATTGCAGAAATTTCAACATAACTTGGTACACACATACCAAAAAAACGTAGAAGGAATAAAAGTTAAAAATATACATGAGTATGTGGGCTCATGGGAACGTTTGTGACAGCACTGGCATTGAAACAGAGAATAAATAGTCGGAAATACTCCATGTTGCAGCTCGCGCAATGTACATACTATGTTTAAGTTTTGCTGCAGTCGCATTCCATCATATTTTAGGAAATTTCGAAGGGTGATAAAACAAAATGCAAGATTTTTAAGCCATTATAATTTAATAGAGTTGTTGCCAATTCCAAAGACTTACGGAAAAATTGTGATACTTATGGAGAAACTAACGCTATGTGTGTAGTTTAACGTTTTTGTTTAAAATTGAAAAATCTAATGAAACAATTTCAAATGATAATTTCAAAGAATTAACCGCAATATACATAATTAGTACATTTTCGACCTACTGTTGCTGTGACCAAAATAGTCTAATAAAAATAATTTTTTTATATGTGTATTGAAGATATGACGAACTTATTTTTTGTATTTTTTTATACCTTGACCGTTATTCCTAATTTAAGCTTCCCAATTTGAAATAACAAAGGGTGATAATAATCATAGATAGTATTTTTAATTTTTTTATAATTTAATAGGTTTGTCGTTAATTTCAAAGTCTATGGGAATAATAGATCATTATTTTAAATTAAAACTTGAAGTTACTTTAGGAAAATTATCTGCCACAAATCTAAATTAAAAATAATTATACCCTCATATATATATATATATTTCAATTTAGTTATAATAATACATAATATAAATGAGGGCTCCAAAATAAACCTAAACGGTGTTTAAGTATGAAATAATTGTTTTAATAAATAGCTTATTTTTTCGTTTATTGATTGTTATTGAATTACAAAAAACATTTTAAAAATTGTAATTCTTTAATGCTGTGAATTATTTTATTCATTTGTAGGTATTTATGCCGCTATTAATTACAAGGTAATGTTACAACGATATAGGCAAGTGTTGTAATGAGTGTACTTTCTACACCGTCCCTATTTGTACATGAAGTGTGTACGCTACCAAGATTCTGTTCAAGATAGAGACTGAAATAGTAGTGGTTTGTACAGTGGACATATTTAAGGAAGAAAGTAAAAGTTAAAAGCTACACATCCGAGTGACCCAGATATTTGTCAATAAACATTTGATTCATAAATATATTTTTGTTATATTTAATAATGATTGTTTTACTAAAATTTCGTAATAATCATATTCCATGGTCCAGATGTTCTTTTGTATGACTTCTGAATTATGCAGTTTCATTAAGTAAAAAAATGTATTTCTGTATCTACGTGCGTCTCTTTATAAAATACAAGAAAACATATTGCGGCTCTCTTTGTCCTTTTGGCCTTACACACGATGAGGTGTGACGTAATTTTGCAATAATTTCTCAAAAACAGTGTAAACTCCTTTCATCTGAAGTAGTATCGTATGAATATTATCTCTCCTACCTTATAAATCATGTTACTACAGCACGACCTGATTTCTATTTTAATATGGCAGCAGCACTACTTTGTCAATAGTTAAACTTGCAATGAGTAGTATTGCAAATAGGGACAAAGTTTCAATGATGCCTTAACTTCATTTGCTTTCTTTTATAATTTCCATTACGCTCCTTAATTTGAGGTCATATCGGTTTAACCAAAACAACTTTGGATGTATTTATAATTTGTTTGTGAATTGTTTGTTAATTTAATTCTATATGGTTTTTCAATAAGGATGGGTCGATGTTAAAATTAAATAAAACAAACTGTGTGGGACGTATTAACGAAATAATTATTTATTTGAAAATAAAAAAAGTTTTGTTAATACTTTACAAAGTTTGTTTTATTCCGTTTCAAAGTCAACCCGCCCTTATTGAAAACCCCTATAAATAATTATTTTGAAAAAAAAACATAAAGTTACATATTATTTATAATTTTGTCCCAATTCTCAATCGTCTATGACCTCTGACTGTCACATCTATAATCG
The DNA here is from genome assembly GCA_034510155.1 of Eucriotettix oculatus. NCBI lineage: Eukaryota > Metazoa > Arthropoda > Insecta > Orthoptera > Tetrigidae > Eucriotettix > Eucriotettix oculatus. The sequence goes on from CM067376.1 coordinate 89,870,189, forward strand.
TTCATTCGGGGTTTATCATTATAAAATTCATGACAAACTGCTTCTTGAATGAAATCTGAGAAGCTTTACTTCCTGTCGGATAAGAGGGATGCCTGTGGGAGTTTTCTATAGCAGGTATTTCTCACCAGACGGGGGCTCACCTGACTACGTTGCGAATGCCTTGTTCTCTCTCTAGTTCTTTCAAAGTTCTCACATGCTGAGGCACAGATGTAAGTACTGGGGTCGAAGACCTTGGGCATACGGTAAGAGTTGTCCGCTAATACTATTCGATCAGTCGGTCAACTGCCTCCTAAAATGTATGGACTGACGGAGAAGGGAATGCTGCGACCGCACAGCAAACTCGTCTCCCGTCATTCGGAAGGGCGTGAGAATAGTACCCAATAATCCGACCGACCTAATGCAGGTTTTCTAATGTTTTCCCTGCATCTCTTTAGGTGAAACACCGGGTAGGAAGGATTATTAAACTATAGTCCGGGGTTCTACGCCCTTCCTACGCTATTAAAGGGGAGTTTCCTGTTTCAGGATCACCTTCATGTAGCCTGTTACCTTTCCCTCCCCTCCCACCACACAAAAAGTAGCTCTACTTTCTAGTTGCGATTCCTATGGGCAAGTTCTTTATAGAACTCTTGTATATCTCTCATAGCAGATTTCGAGATCGGTTATTAGTGGTAATGCATGAATAATTGTTATTTACTTCTGACATTCTTAGCTTCAAGCTCTTCTCTTGAAAACTATCTTAGATCAAATGAAGATGTATTTTTATTTATCCGGAAGAAGACCGGGATACAACACGGGTTATATCTCGTTTGGGAGCTGAAGGAACGTGATTGTTGCTAAGGATACAGCACATTCACTCGAGAAGATGAACTCTGGTTTTAAGCCGCGTCAGCGAGGTCAGATTTACGGTATTTGGAAAGAAATGTTTTCTGCTCTCATTGGTTCAGTCGTAAAAGAATTTCTTTTACCAGTAAATCGTTCCGTCAAAAATTACATACTCCTTGGAGGCGAGATGGAGAAAGCAACCTACAGGGATTCCTTCTACTCTCTGATTTTTGAACTAAGGTTGTCATAAGCCGAGGCACCTTGGTTAGTTTTGAGAAATGCCTCCAGAGGCATGGAATCGGGAGTACAGTGTCACTACAGAAAATTCAAATTCAAGTCATCGGAAAGGCGTGTCAAGTCCCGAGAGCCCGAAAAACCTAATAAAGATTCTCTAGGGTTTTATTTGCACAATTGCCGGGTATATGTCTCAAGATACACCTATGTAGTCCTAGTTATCTGCTAGAGATACACATCGACTCGTACCATCTCTGGACTGACTCGCGACTACCAACGCTGCTCTGCCTTATTTTTACTAGCTTTGATTTAGATGCCCACACGGCGTTGTGTAGTACTATTATTATATTGTATTATTTGTTTGTGTAAATAAATTTCTTTTCTACATAAATGTAATGGTTATGAGCCACCCCCTGCACTTGATTTTTATCACTTTTCTTTTCAGCTTCCCTCTATTTTATCCCTTCCTTTTCAACTATAGAGAAGCCAAGTATCCTGTAATTTAAAATATTGGGTACGACCAGCTATTTGAATCCGAATCAGGAAGAGTGGATCGTTGCCAAACATTCCTTAAGTCTGCTGATTTGCGTTAAAATAACTTTTGCTGTTTGTAACTTACAGTTTGTATACGATTATTATTATTTTCAGTTTGAGTTTTAATGGTTTTCGTTTTGTTTGTAAATATGGACAGAACATCATGAATTTTGGTTCTGGGTCACACGAAGTTTACTCATTTTTTGGCGATTTGCTGCAATGGTTTGTGGTGTCATGTCATGTGTTTTAATCTTCATGGTACTGTGACAGTCCACAATATCAAAACTATTATTTGTACACATGCTATAATAGATATAATAATAATGTATTCGTGGATATCGTCTAATGAGGATCGTTATGCGGTGGTACACAATAGTCACTAAATATTTGTCGAAGCGTTATGATGATGTTAATAGTATATGGATAAACGACAACTAATTATAATTTGTAATTACGAATTGAAGTTTTTCGTTTCCTAGTGCCAGACTATATATGTATTAATTAGCATGTACTTCATATTTTATATTATGATCTCTGTGCCGTGTAGTGCAAGCTTGGCAGCTATCTTGAGTTGAAATACTTTCTGGAGTACAATAGCCATTATTTGAATCTAGCAGTTTACCAATAATTTGAGAAAAACAGCTCTCATCTATTTTTATAGGATGTATTTTGTTTTCCTGACTAAATATTCTGTTTTTGTCTTGGTTGGACGTATTTACGGTATTACTTTGTGTATTAATATTTTTGATAAATAAAAAAGTAAATGTGTGTTATTATATAAGTATAATATATTTTCTGTGTCAGTATTTGGCCTATGCGTATCTATGCACCAAGCAACAATACTACAAATCATTCATTTTTATAGGTAATTAATTAACTTCTATACACAACAAGTATGTCATAATAAAAATTAATACCGAACAGATTGGCGGTATTGAGTATTAGGTTTTCGATAATGAAGATGGCATTCAAATATACAGCGAGGGGAACGTAAGTATTGTAATCAATAAATAGTCTTTTCTAATGGTACTATATTTTTGCGGGAAAAATAAAACAATTTTGGTGACAGGGATGGTCATGGCCTGCCAGTCAGCAACGATTAAAAGTTTCCATATCAACTAACCGCAAAGACTATCAAAAGAATGTTTGAACTGGGTTGATGGCCAGTTTGTTTGCCTCAAAGAGGAGCAACTGCAGTTGTTTGCATCGTAATGGGTGAATCAGCGGATAAATGTACTTGGAATCCTAAGCAGATTTTTAAATTTTTTAGTCTGTATATATGAAGAGATTTTCGAGGACTGTTATGAGAGTATCGATTTGTTATTCTTGGGAGAGAACTATACCGAGGCATACTGACTGTCATGTACCAGGCCATCGAACCAGGAACAATATCACAAGGGGACATCACCAGGACGTCAGCCGACAACGCAGATACGATGATCAACCTTCATTCGCATCAGCCTATGTGAGCAAAACGTTGGAAGCTTATTTCCCGTTTTTCCATTTACATTGTTCCTTTCATTTTAATGTAAATACATTAATTAACGACACATTTATAAAATAATTATAGAAAATTACACTAACGGCAAATTCACAGACAAGCCAAGATTTTATTTAATTCCTATAACGTTCCGTCGTCACATTTGGGGCTTCACGAGGAATTTTTATAATGATATTAAAGTTCTAAGAATGTAGAGAAACATTAATTTTATAAATAAAGAAAACTAAATTAAATCATTCCATTTCAGACTTTTAACCATTGTATTTTATTTAAAACATTAATTTTGATAAAATTTAGAGGCTAATTTCTTCAGGTAAATCGACAGCCATTTATATGTGTACATAAAACCCAAAATCCAAAAGTAATAATGGAAAATAGACGTAATAATTCTGAAATATTAGATATTATTTATGTCATTTTTCTTAGTGTCCAATTATTTACACTGACCTACTATCACATTTGAATAATTACATTCTTCTAAACATGAACACATGGAAGGATTGTGATAAACAGTACGATATAGTTCTTCAATACGTAATTTTCCATATTACCATTTTATTTGTAAAGAATTTGAACTAAACTTGTGCCCAATTATATCCTGAAATACAAACTTTTGCAAAGGGCGATAAAAACCATAGGTAGGATGTTTTAACCATTATAATTTAATGGATTTATTGTCAATTGCAAACTTGACTGAATAATTATAGTGAGAATAGTCGTGATTCTTAGGTTGTGTGTATTTTGAATTTTGTGTACCTATAGTTGCAAAGAGTGAGGTAATAATTTCACCGAATTAACGACTCTACACATAATTAATATTTTTTCTATTGAAGAGTTCGCGGATATCGTTATATTTTACATTTGTTTTAATCAATGGCGCAGATTTTTCATCTCTAGCAGGAATATTTAAGTACCGATTGGACAGAATAATTAATTCACCTATAAAAAAGAAGAGAATCTCGGGGCAAAGGATTATAGAAGGCATTCTCAACAGCGCCAGTGGAAACGATAGGGATTATAGGCAATGTTACAACCATAGAAATAACAGCAAGAGAAAAAACAGCCAAATTCTAGTTAAAAAAACAGTCAGAGAAATTGTGCACAGCAGACGACGTGGAGAGTACGGAAAGTCTAGAGTCTTGGAAAGACAGGGCATGGAACGAGAAACAAGTTATTATGGACAAAGGGACTCTTCCCGAACCTCGAGGAGAGTATAAGAGAAAAATTCGTTCCATACAAAGAAATAGTTGGATTTTTAAGTGGGCATGAACCATCAAAGGAAAACCTTGTAGATACTGGAAAAGCTGAGATTGGGACATGAGACGATGGTTTTCCGGAGGAAACAGCTGAACATACTGCCACACAATGCGACATATGGCCACCGACTTTCAAGGAAACGAGGACAACACCACTAAAAGGAGTACTGAGTAACGAAAAACTACTGAAGGAATTAAAATTTTTTGAAGTGCTGAAAAGAATATGAGAGGGGTATTTGACATAAAGGAAGGATTTTTAGGGCGGTGAAAATCCCCCACTACCCTATTAAAACAAGGTGCCTAAACTAGGCGACACAGTTTAGAGACTAACATCGATATAGGGCAGAGTGATTTAACAAAAGTAGCTAGTGAAACCTCTTTGAGTAACCTTTCCTTGGCCGGAGAGCTAAAATGAGAAAATGGACTTAGAAATCCTGAAAAATTTTTAAGGAAGAAGAATGTAGAGAAAAAGTTGAACAACAGGAAAATAATAGAAAAAGCTACTCGCGAAACCAAGTGATATAGGCGGGACACAAGGATAAAAATGGAGGCAAAAAATAGACGCAACACTTAATTTTGTATTATTCATAGACCTTTAAAATTGGTACGTGGTTAATTTTATGAAAATAATGTTGATCGTTTATATTGTAGTGGCAAGGTTGAGGGAAGATTATATCTTACGTATATGTTAAAATAAGTACATTTTTCTGGGAAACCGTTATAGATACACCACTGAAATTTTTACTGCCTATTTTTAACATTACGGAATGTGCGTGGAAGTAGAGTAAATGGTTTGAATTCATAGTTATGGATTAAAAACTCCTAAAACGATCCATATGTGACAGATATTATTAAATAAATTAGTAATTAAAATTATAATAAAACACTTATTCTTCTTCCAAACACATATCATAAGGATAAAATACCTTGTATTTATAACTATTTGAAGGTAAAGGTACCTAAAAAGTCTGAAGATAGAACCTTGACATTCTTCTTAAATTAATAACTGAAAAAAGTCAGTCGGTTGACAGTACCAGGCTAACACAAATAAGTACCTGGGAAACACCGGGCATCCAGCTAGAATTAGATATTAATGTCAGGTTAGTCAAGTTTGAATGTACAATGTGATTGACTTACTGATCAGAGAGTGAAGAATAAATTTCAATAATGTACACAGAATGCAAGTTACGGGAACCGTAACGGGACAAGTTGGGGAAGAATTGATATTATGTGCGACATCATGAATAGTTGTTAAAAAAAATAGGGACAAGTGAAATATTCAGGCAAAGGCAAAAGCTCATTTTGATAAAAAAATATGAAATCGGGAACCTCAATTTCAGAAACGAGAAAAACGTCTGGAAATGGATTGATGGGACTGATGAGTAGTATGACTGAAGGGTATTTTATTAAGAAGCCTCCATTGACGTGAAGAATAGTGTGTCAATAATATAATAATGCAATGCGATGCGCTGACCACTCCAATTTCAGAATGCGTCGTGAAAGATGATAGTCCGCATTCACCCCGGTAGGCCCAGGCCCTAAATGAGCTTTAGCGCCATCGGAGAAGAATATAATAATGATCTATCAAAGCGTTAAAATATCTGACCATTATATGCTTAAATTATGTTTGTACGTGTCAACATTAAGTGAATGATATTTTTCATTAATAGTGTGGAACTATATTTTTATTTACGGGATCGATGATGAGTTCAGCGAATACGAATTCATTTGCCACAGTACACAGCCCAAGGTGCAGGAAATTGCCTGATATTTGGTTGTGGAACGAGTACGAATGCAATTAGTGGTTATTCAGGAAAATATGAGACACTATTTCCATATTTGGGATGTAATCACAGACAGAGACAATGCCAGGAACGGAAGCTACTACAATTAGCGGCAGTTTAAAAGCGACCAAGGCTTACGGCTTTACACGTTAACAAATTAGGCCTAATGAGTTAAGCTAATCGCCGCGTGGCCGCAGACCCAGGGGGGTTGTGCCTGTGCCTGTGGTAGGCTTAGCTACTGCTACTCCTACTCCTACTCCTCCACCTCCTCCTCATCCTCAGTCTCCGTGTCGTCTTACACTTCTTCATTCATCCACTACGAGATCCTACGCAATTCATTCCACGGGTCGACTATAGCTGAAGAACTGTACTGGACAATTTGCTGACGAGAAATCCAGAAAACTACAAAATTTGTAAATAAAATGCAAAGAAAGTTCCGAAGTCAGAAATAGAAGAAAGCTACTGCATATAATTCAGAGAGTTGGACCTTATTGGCATATTAAGCGTTTTACCAGAACATAGTCCTTTAAATATCCAATTTAAAAGAATTAAATTTGAAGGAAGGCGTTTCGTCCCCAACTTTCGGGAAAATTAATGTAATTACATATGCACAGTTCAATGTAATTATAATTTTCAGAGAAAATTCAATACTGTGTTTTGGTTCTATTTGAATAATTAAAATTTTATTAAAAATTCATAAGGTTCTGTATAAAATGTATAAATCATAAAGTTCTGTATAAAATTGTATATTGGACTGTAAAAGTTGTTACAATGGTCAGACAAAACGCAAGCTGAAAACTAGAATTACGGAACATTTTCCAAATTTAAATAAAAAATTTAAAGATGTAAGGCCGGGTCGATGTTGAAATGGAATAAAACAAGCTGTATGTGAGGTATTAACGAAATTCTTCTTATTTTTTTATTTCAAAGGCCCATGTATATAATTAAACATTATTCAAATGTCTGCTGCGGCTTCTCAGGGTGGTGCGGTTCCGAGTGGTCCAAGCTCCAATGTCTCTGACGCATAGATCCAGTTGAATTTGAGCGATAGCCTGGGTTATCTTGATTTTAAGGGCATCGGTCGATTGTGGCTTATTAGCATAGGAAACTCCACCGTAAAAAGTGTAACGGGGTCAAATCGCAGAATCTTGGTGGCCAGTTCACGTCACCTCTGCGAGTGATAACCATAACCTCAAATCTTTCATGAGGAATGTCCAACGTATACTGTAGTGTAGCACGTAGCGCCGTCCTGATGGAACCATGTGTCGTCTTCGTCCATATCGTTCAGTATGGGCCAAAATAAGTCGCTTATCACCGTTCTGTAGCGCTTGTCGTTAACGGTGGTGACCTCACCAAGATCATTTCCAAGCAAGTACGGACCAATGACGCCACCGGCCCAAAATACGCACAAAACAGAATTTTTTGTGAATGCATTGCCACCTGGTGAGCCTAATGTGGGTTGGCGTCGACTCATAATTGTGCGTGTTAATATTCATCCAAAACAAACGGGGCCTCGTCGCTAAAGATGACGACACAGTCAAAATTGGGATTCTCTTCCAAATACTCCGACGCCCACTAAGCGAACGACCAGCGTTGTCTGTGGTTATTAACTTTGAGCTCCTGGGCCAGTTGGATCTTGTACGGGTGTACTCTCAAGTCCTAACGAAAAATTCGCCAATTTGTAAGACTGCGAATAGTCGAGTTCTTTTTCAAGGCGGGGAATCGACTGGCTCTGGTTCTCGAATGTTCTCGGCCAATCTTGCATTCTTATCACGTACGGGTGTTGGCTGAATGTTTACCGAACTGGTCGTTTCTGATTTTTCCACTAAATGTTGGAGAGTCGAAGTCTCTGCGTCTACATCCCGGTCTGCGTCGATGATGATGGCATCGGTGGATGACCTCTGTTCATCACCGTCCGGGCTGAATCTCGTGGACAAATCTGCCGGAGACTCTCTTATCTCCTTTTGTCGGCTAACAGTTTCGTTTTAGGTCAGAATTTGCCGGCCACTTTCCTTCTCTCAGCGGCTAACAATTTAACCTTTGCATCAACTCCTTTAAGTCTCCCAACATCTTCTCTCCGGCCTCTCAATATCAAACTGTCTTCCGTCTCCCAACAACTTCTCTCTCCCGTCTCCCAACACCTTCTGTCTTCTCCGTCTCAAATTCCCTTCCCGCGTAACCTCTATGTGAACTTCAGGATTTCCTCTTGATTCCCAAACCACCAATGAGCTGCAATTATCAATAACCACTATTGGCCTGTATTTTTACAAATGATTGAGACTATAATTGGGGTTTTCTTTTCTTATACGCAAGTTATTACAAGCACTTGATAAACGGTGGTGACGACGAGGAGTAGTAGTGTGAGGTGAAAAGGTAATGATTCATAATAAATATGTGTAAAATAATGCTCTGTTATTTTTCAAATAAATGACGATACTTACTTTCAAAGTTCCCTTCGTACTTTCTGTCAAGAGAAAGCTAGAAGATAGTAAACAGAACTTAGTTTGGCATCTTTGGAAAGGTTTCAGAACTCTACATGATTCGATCTATTGTATTGTACTATGACTACGTTTCTGTCCCTTTATATATTTGAATTTTTCTACCACAAAATAAGTACACAAATCCGAAGTTAAGCGTTTTCAATCGGATTAATTGAGAAATGTACCGTATTTCGTCTCATGATACGGCGAGGCATTAAATTATGCTAATAGGAGAAAGATCTGAAGGTGATCTGAATGGTAATGCCTGTGATAAGTGTTTTAGTAGCCTTATAGGGGTGTGCACCCTGGCTGAAGTGAAGAAGAGAGTTGGTTATGTCGTTGTGGGAAGAGCGCATTCCGCAATTCGCCACGGCGCGGCGCCTCAGCAGGCGACACAACGGCAGCGGCGGCAGCCAGACCCATTTGTTCTCACGGTCGCTGCTCTCTTTCACGACACGGAACATATCTCAATTTACTACTTGCATACAACAGACGCTACGTGATCGACATCACGAGAGAATAACTCTCTGTTTCTTTTGCATACTACGTGAATGCGTCATACGTAGCGTCTTGCATACGCTTGTTTCACCAGTCTAAATAACTTCTTGTGTGCAAAGAAAGTAAGACAAAGAACTTGGTAACAAATAAGTGACGAATGGGTTACACTCACAATTTTCAGATACTTTTCACAAAATTGCTCTAATGTTAACGAAATGCTAAGTGTGAGAAGAACTTGTATTGAACCAGACTAAGGCAAACATTTTTATGATCTAGGAACCCCTAAACAAGTTGGAGAAAAATTATGAATGTAGTGACGAATATCTGAAATTATAACCGAAAAAATGCAAGGTTATTTCTTACATTATATAAACCTTTAAGAAACAGTATTACCAACCGCATATAAGCGATCAGGTATAATGATGAAACTATTACTACGCCAAAACAGGAGCCTAAATAACTGATACACTAATAGCATGTTACATTATAGATATGAATACTTGTGTTCAATAAAAAATAAACTGAATGAAACATTTCTTCTTTGTTAGAGAAATTATTTTTGTAAAGTTAAAAAAAGCCATTTAGATAGTCACTAGTTTTGTTAAGATATATTTATTAGAAAACTTGCGGAAACTAACGAACCATAATTATTTGTCTACATAAAACAATAATAGAAAAATAATTAAATGCTTCTTTTTCTGATAATTGAAATACAGCCAACTTGTCAGCAAAATATTTAATTACTATTTGGTAAAGATAATTACAATAACGACGTTTCGTCCATCTTTTTTGACTTCATGAGGTAAATTTTTAAACAGAAAACAACCATTACACAATGTGGTTAATTTTGGCCACAACTATGGCGATAAGTCCATATTGTGTAACGTTTTTATTTAAATTTTCCTGATAAAGCCCACAAAGATATTAAATAAATACTAATTAAATGTTTTACTGACTAATTAGGCTGCTTTTGTAGTATTCAGTCGTTAGACTGGTCTGATGCAAACGTCCATGTTAACCTATTCTGTGCAAGCATTTTCATTAAACATAACTAGCACATCTTTCCTAATCCGCTTAGTGTGTTCCATGCTTGCCTCCCTTTACTGGTCTTACCACACACACTTACCTCTAATGCTAATTTTACAAGTTCCAAAAGCCGCAAAACGTGTCCTATTAGTTCCTTGTTCCAAGTCCTACATATTGTTCTCTCTTCTCCTATTCTTCTTATTCCACCCACCCTTATAATTTTCAGCATTCTTCTACACATTTTAAAAGCTTGTATTATTTTCCTTTCTGCAACTCCAACCGTCCACGTTTCGCACTCATATAACGCCTGTTCCTTATATACATTAAATAACATGGATGATAGCCTTCTGTTAATCCTTTCATGATTTCTGAGTTCTTTTGTTGACCTTCGATTATAACCATTGCTGACTGCCATCTAAAGAGGTTATGTATAAATCTTCTTTCTAGATATTTTATTCCTGTCCTCTTAGAAATCATTAGTAGTGTGTTACAGTTTACAATATCGAAGGGTTTTTCTAAATCTACAAATGTCATGAACGTAGGCCAGTTTCTTTTCTTATTTGACTTCTAAAATCAGACGCAGAGTTAATATTACTTCTCTTGTCCCTACATTATTCTTAAAACCATACTTATCTACTTCTAACTCGCATTATATTTGTCGTTCCATCCTCCTATACACTATTTTCGTTAAGTTTTTGCACGTATAGGATACTAAACTAATTGTCTTGTGCTGTTCGCATCTACCAGCGACAGTCTTTTTCGGTATGGGTATAATTACGTTGTTACTAAAATGGCATTTTTCCTGTTTCGTAGATTTTGCAATCCATCCTGAACAGCAATGATATTGCTTTTTCACCCGATGATTTTATAAATTCCGCTGGAATGTTATCAATTCCTGGCGCTTGACAGTCAACGCAGTCAACACACTGTCAAACTCCGACCTTAAAATTTTGTACCCCAATCTTCATAATCAACCTCTTTTTTTGTCTGTAGTACGGAATATCTGAATAATAGAACAAATAAGTAACTAAGAGTATGAATTTTTAAAAATCGATTATGGAACATAAGCTTAAAGTAATTCGTTGAACATAAAATAATCAATAATTTACACCGTCTTGGCACCAAAAGCTAACGTTTTGATACTGGAATGACGGGTAAGTAGAGTTCATTTCCAGAGTTAATCCGAAGTGATGTCGCACACCAGAACGAACTGACCGAGTACCGGAAGCCTTCTGATACGACTCGTTCGTGGAACCTTAGGAAGGCGTCGAATCCTTGAGGAAAGTAGGTTGGCTGCACTGCGACGGCTCCGCACGTGGCTGTTCGTCACGTGGGCGGCCCTGTGGCGCAGTAACGACGTCAGGCGTCCTGTGGCTGCAATTTCCCTCATTCTTAGGTTACTGACACCACATTTACCAGATGCGCATCTTTCTGCAAACATAAGTGAACTACTTCGGCCTATTATTGAAGAAATAATTTTTTGTGATGAATAAATTGGGAACATCAAATAATATATGACATAACGATTGTATTTCAAGATAAATAAATACAATTAAATTAACGTCCAATTTATATACATATTCACGGCATCTTCAGGTAACATAAGGAAATAACGTCTCAAGTTTAATTTTGAATGGATACAAATATAAATGAATTAAACATCAGAGGTATAATAAGAGAATATGGTGTTTTCTTGACTGACAACCGAAAAATTAAAATCAAGACTTTCTCATGCTGTATCTCTAAAGCTTAAATAATTTGTATTTTCATCCTCACAATACTTAACTACAGTAGGTAGAAGAAATTTGATTGCATATACCCTTACCTAACAATATCCTAAATATGTGAACGAAACCACGTATGATTAAAACAAAGGACTCGTTTTGTCTGTGAATTGTGAATTGGTTAGAAAGGAAAGAATGACAACATAATATCAAGTGATAATTTTAAACAACTAACGGCATTAAACAAAATGAATATTTTTATTGGAAAAATTTAATGTATTCGTTATTTTTTACACATCTAACGATTTAAATTCTAAGCTTCAAACTTCCTGCAACATGTTTTAAGTAAATTAGGGAAACGCTAAATTTTGTGTTCTTCACAAACGGAATAATACAAATAAATACACGGGAAACGCCGAGTGTCCTGTTGGTAATAAATAAATATAATGGTCAATATGTCAGAAAAATTTTAATGTCAAATATCCATTGCACTGAAATCAATATAAATAAAATACGCTACGTTTTCCACCTAACTTTGGATATTTAATAAAGATGAGACATTAATAATCAATTTTATAAGATAGAACGTTCTTCAATGACGCTAAAAAACTGAATTAATTTGACTACATGAAGTTCCTACAACTTCGACAATATGATTTAAAAAGTATTTAAAGTGAAAGAAAAAACTCAAAGGTCTACCGTACCACTTATAACCGAAATATTCAATTGTGTCCAAATTTTATCTTTAACGTTAAGGAAATGTTTAATTACGATATCGTATTTAAAGGTTTTTCATTTTTTAATATTTATTGGACACGCTTCAGTTTAATTCAATTAATTTTAATTATTTGTGATTTTTTAAGAAAGTTAATAGCTAAGCTGTATCGGTATTAAAAGTTCAACTCAGTCCTGATTCACCAATTTTTTTGTAAACTTCTGCTTGTACATCACGACACCTGTATTGGGATCATAATAATATTATTTGCATTTATTTCCGGAATAACTGATAGAAACTGTTCTCTGCATAATAAAAGATTTACACTACAGAAAAATTGTGGTAAAAAATATAAAATGCCTGTGTTAAAGTTAAACAAATCGGATAAAGGTGCAACCAATTAGTTATAAAATAAAAACTACACAATGTTTGTTCACTACTTGTTGATGTATGTTTCTCGTCAAAATAAAGCTGCACTGCTACTGTTACCAACATAGTAGCTCCATTGTTCAATTATTAGTTACAATATTATTTTTGTAGGGTTGATGGTGTGCGAAAATAATAACAATAAAATGTAATGAGGAACCGCTGATAAGAATGTTCACCATAAGGTATGACATCTTAGTTGTCAGGGTGTATTTTGAAATTTAGTAAATAAAGTAATACAAAGAAAATTTACTGTCCGAAATGGTCAACAAATAAAAATTGAATTGTCAAAATATTCACGGAGAAATAAATGAATTGTAGTATGACTAAAAATAAAAAATAAACATCTTTGCCAATGTAGGAGGAAAGGATATCGCATTTGTCAGAGAGGTGGTGTATCGTCTCTGGAAATCAGGTGACGCATATTATAGCGAATTCTACCTGATTTGAGACGAAAATATATGGAGTGAGACGAGTCTTAAACAGATGGATGGAAATACTTTGGTTGGGAAGTCTGTAACAGTGAATATTAAATAACAATCATTTTCTGTAAGGGTTAAAATGTTTGATTTGTACAGTGTGTTGATTGTATTGGTTCATTGAAACTTGTTCAAAATATACTGTTAACAAGGTGTGTAAACTTCATTCATTTGTAGATTTGCTAAATTATTTGATTGGACGTAAAAATACGATTTTGTACCTTGAGAGAAAGAGTCGATTTGCTGATGACTCTCTGAGACACATTATGATGTCATCAACGATTTGTTTCTCATAACAACGAGCAGGACATATTTAAAGTTACCTTGATTTGGGAAAGGATTATTACAATATTGTGACACGGATGGTCGAAACTAAACGATTAATTACTCTAGAAAGAGATATTCAACCACAATACAGGGTAAGTCAAAATGGTGCATCCGATATCATAAATTTATTCTGTGAAATCTAATTAACGTATCGTAATGTGAGATAAGCGTAAAGAAAGACAAACTCTTAAAGTTTAGTTTCCCTCCCGCGTGGTTTCATTTTCTACCGCTACGAGTGCGCAGGAAGGAGTTAAATAAAATGGTGGTGACTGGAGAAGTCAAAAGTCAACCCACCGGGCACCAAGGGAACTCGAACTTCCACAGAAAACTGTATGGCGGATTCTGCGGAAACGTTTTAAAATGAAACCCTACCGCTTAAAACTGGTACAAGGCTTTAAAGACACTCATTATGATGTTCGGGCGTCCTTTTGTGCTGGTTTTCTCGCATGAATGGAAGAGGATGAGTTCTCCGAAAGGGTAGGGTAATTTTCAGTGAAGAAGCGACGGGAAAGTGAATAGACACAACGTAAGGATTTGGGTAACTGATAATCCCAATATAGCTGTGCGGTTTCACCTTATTTTGAAAGCAAGTGACATGAAATAAACGCCGTCTTACGTAGTGTTGGTATAATGAATAGTCGACTTGTTTATTGATGAAAGTATTCTTGAATATTTACATAGCATTGTTGAAAATGTTCAATATTGTGTTATAAAAACAGCCTTTTCCAGTTCCAGTTCGACCAGTGGAGACGAGTATAGCGTGTTTCGCTGTTGCTTGCGGCACATTTACTGGATTTGCAATAGGTAGGCACATAATTCAGAGCGGGCAATGGACTGCAAACTTGTTATATTGTGAAAGAAAAAAAAGGAACAGCCGCACTGAGTTATCACTGATGACTCGCGTAAAATACATTCAGCATATTTATATACAACTCCTAGGAGGATATTTTCACCGTGAGACGAAAAAAGGAAACTGCCTTGTCTTCGATATTTCTTTGCATTCACAAAACCCTTCACACGTACAAACATATTCTCCGCAGAGCGTGTACACATCTTGCAATTCAATGAATGCTGCCATAATTGGAAAAGACTGCTCTTTGTTCTGTATAAGAAAAGAGGAATCATTAATAACAATATATATCTTTAAAATATTTTCATATTTGTCGTTTGTGTTTCATAAAATGACAACGATGATTTAATTTGTTCGTAGTGTACAAGTAACAAATAATTTCGCACTAAATGAATAAGTGATGTAATACTTTTTCTGCACGAAAATGAAAACAACCAAATCTTTCTAATAGAAACTTCCATTGGAGTAAAAGTATAATGTCATTAGGATACTTTATAGATAATTATCAGGCGAACAAAGTGAAAATTAAGGACTAAAATTGACAATATTGTCAGGAAATCAACATGTAGGAAACTACGAAGTGAAATGAATATCTGGGGTTTTAATATTTAAAATAAAGAATTATATAAAAAGGTATGAGATCTGGGGTCGTCTTTGCAGGCCTTTTCATTGAAACACAAGTACATACACAAAACTCACGCGGAATTGGCTGTACGAGAAACTTCCTTGTTGACCACCTTGTTATATACCGCCACGGACAAGCGCAAGCACTCCGCCCTGAATCACCAAATTCAGGGCCGATTCTCTCTCTCTCTCCCATACCTCCCTCCCTCTCTCTCAATCACCATTATCCACTTGCTCATAGCCAATCGCAATCTTCAATCTCTTACTTTTCAACTTCTTACGGGTTAATGTCCACTGTTCAGTGCTCATACACTCTTAATCACTGCTTAATCCTGAAAAATCAAATTTTCCTAGGATTTTAACACCTTTTCCCCAATTCATTATTTTATTTCCTTCAGTGGCGGGGACCCGGTCCTCTACAGTCAAAAGGCTTTGTGGAAAAACCACGTCTCGACAGATTCTCAATGAATCGAAAACTCAGGCCGGCGCCAACTTGTCTAAATTTTATTACCATTCTGTAACCCTCTTCATTCGTGGCTTTGCTTTTGAACCACCAAATTCCGTATGTAGTTGCGTTTTTACCATTAAAGAAGTTTCGTTGTTCAGGAAGGAAAGTGCATATTCAATAATAACTTCTCTAAACAGCTGATCATTTTTTAATTAATAAATTTGTATCCAATGTTCATGAAAAATAAAAATAAAATGGCAAACTACCGTATGAGTGCAGATTGCTTACGGTAGATGTTTCTGAGAGAAGTGAGGTACGTATTGATAGGCTGAATACAGCTGTTGAATTAACACATTGTCATAACGATATCACACACAATTTGACCTCTTTTTACAATTAGTTAGCTGTTTGGGTGTGATACTTACAGTAAGCTGCAAGAAATATGAAAGTTTGAAGACAGCAAGAAAAAATTCGATTCAATTAAAATTCGTATTCCAGGAGATTCTACAATGTGCTAGTATAATGATCACAGATCTCTGGACAGTAACAATTTTTTGGAAGTGATTTCTTAAGTGAGGAGACAGTGTTCTTTTGTATATTTGTGCTGCGCCGCTCGAAGCTTAACTATTTACATTTACTGGAGACTTTAAAAATTCCAAATTTTGTAATAAAATTTTAAATAATTTATTAGTACTCATCTTCCTAAAATTCAGTATCTCACAGAAAAGTCCCTTAATTACTTAATCAAGTAATATCTACTAAAAATAGGAATGTTTTTCCATTCAATATCATTGAATAAGTTTGAGATAAATATTTTATACATAACATTATATGAAACATGACATTATTTTTCTTTAATTTTTCAATTTTATCTTTAAAATTCTCATCTAAATTCAAATTAATTAAAAATTATCATAATGTTACATTTTTCATATTTAAATAAATTTGTTTTTGCAAACAAGATATGTTATGTAAAACTCGAAATTTTATGATAATAAATTTTATTTTATAAATTTATACTGTCATGTCTTTTCTAAATGTATCATTTCAGAAGTAATGGAAGCAATAAATATTGCAAGGAACACATTACAGAGCTATCAACCAACGATTACTGCTGTGCTATCCTTGCAGCAGGTAGTAGAGGATTATAAGAGGCTCTGTTCACGTCTCAATAAACAGCAAGTGAAGTTCTGTATATCAAAATTGACTGACCATCGTAAGAAGTCAGAGTTATGTCAAATTACTTTGACACGAAAACTGAAAAATTATCATATATCGAATAATTTGGTTCATAATGTCATATATAATTATATTTGGGGTACCTGTATAGATAATGATAGGCTAACTCTAGAAATTCATGCGCTGAGCTATTAAGAAAATAAAGAAACCTCACTAGCTCCGGTCAATTCATTTACTCATTTATGGTGTTTGTAATAAATAATTATATGCCGACCTCCTGTGGTGTAGTGGCTAGCGTTGCTGCCTGGCATGGACTTGGATATTTGTGTTGTCATGGTCGAGAAGACCGGGATTAAGACTGTTGGAGTTTCGATACGCTGACCACGTGTCACTCCAAATTCGGAATGTGTCATGTAATATGACAGTCCGCAGTCGACTCGGTAGGCCCAGGCCCTCAATGGGCTGTAGAGCCATGGTGGAAGAGAAAGAAAATAAATAATTATGCTAAACCTTATACTACCTCAAATATGCAATCATTTAATAAAGGAATAAAATTAATTTACATCAGGGTTATAAGTCTGTCCGTAGCACAAAATGGGTAAATTATACAGGAATATTAATTTTGTAATTTTTTTCCTGATGATATCACAAAATTAAGAAGCAGTTCTGTTGTATTCAAAAGTAAGCTCAAGAGATTTCTACTTGGTCACTCGTGCTCTGTAATGGGGATTTAGAAAATAATTTAAAATTATTTATTAACTTAATTATTTATAATTATAATATTAATAAACTTATGATTTTGTGTAAGTATTTATCAAGACCCGTTGGTAGTCTTTCATTACATAAATATTTTAGCCATAAAATAATAATAGTTTCATTTTATAATATACATTTAATTTTAATTATTTATGAAGGAAAAATTTAGATATTATATTTTTGTAAATTATTGTTATATGTAATAACTTATTTTATTAATAATATATAGGTACAAATCAATGTAGGATGAATTACTCCTTTCTTATCCTGAAAGCTATTCTCATCATGTGGATAGAGTGAAAATAAAATTATTAAATTCGAAATGTAGATTTACTAGTTTCTCGTATACAATTACCTAACTGGATTTTTCTACAGACACTCACCTACACTCTGGCTTGTTTAAAGAGTGTTTGTCAGATATAGCGACGATAACGTAGACCATATTTATGACTACTTCTGCCAAAGCAAGCCTTCCTTGGCCCACAATGCTCAACTAGAAACTATAATTAAACGTTCCTTTTCCGTTATCTTCATTTTCCTTTGCCTACTGAGACGAATGCGGACTGTCATCTTGCGTGACACATTCCGACACGTGGTCAGCGTATCGATTCTCCAGCAGTCTTAATCTCGGTCTTCGCGACCATTTCTTTTCTGTTGATGCAGGTAGGCCACCCATCAAGTAACTTAGCCAGGAAGTAGATAGCAGAATAAGAGGAGAGAGATTAATATGGAGGCTTGAGCCAAGAGAAGGGACAGATTAATTGGCCTTATTTTGAGACCTGAGGGTCTTGTAAAATTAGCAATAGAGGCAAGTGTGTGAGGTTAGAACAGAAGAGAGAGGCCAAGGATAGAATACGCTAAGCTAGAGAGGATGTGGTAGTTTTGCGATACTGAAAAGGCTTGCGCAGGATAATTTACCATGGAGGGTTGCATCAGACAAATCTAATATTCTGTTGGTGGAGTTCATCTTATCCGAATTATGAAAATAACTCCTACGTGAGTTGTTAACTTGTACTGCAGCAGCAATAGAACTTCGAATCCAAGCCCACAACGATCAAAATACCACAGTCTATCGATTTCAGAAGATTAACACTTCTTTTATTGTGGCGAAGCCATTTCATCGTCACATGACCATTACCTACCGAGCAACAAAGGATGAGCTTACAATATCTGCATTTATTTAAACATTTTAACTCTCCTGCTTTGAACCTCACACTCTACTCTCATTTCACGGACCACGCTAAAAATATTTTGAGGCGTTCTGTGCATCCTATTTTGCAAACTTGATGAAGTCAAAGCCACACCTCAAAGTCCTCCTTCTATCTCTTTTTGGGATTCTGTCCAGTTGGAGTGTGACATTCTGCCATCCAAATTCCAATTTCTTCACGATGGAGTTCATACATGCGATTTCCGCGTCTAATACTGGTTTTACACAAACCGCGCCAACCAAATTCTAACCTTCTTTTGTCAAGGAACGTTTCGTGTCCCGACAATCCGGCGCTAGTCCAATGTGAATCAGTCCTGCAACAACAGGACCATTACATTCTCCACAGAACAGCTCCACGTGATGAAAAACTTGAGCTCTCAGTATTACAATATATGTATATATAATTTTTAATTGTTTACTCTACACACCATTTATTTCAAAAATGTTGTTTATCTTTAGGTTACTTTTTATTTTAAATTAAATTGTATTTTAAGTAAAAGAACTCATATCAATGAGAGAGAAATTTGTAATAGTCCATATTCTATGAAAACAACAGACAACCTGATGAAAGTACGAAAATGTACTGAAAAGTCGCTGAGTTTTATAAAATATTTTTAAATGTCTGTAAATGGTAGTTTGATTTTTTGTATATAATGTAAAAAAGATGTAAAAGAAATGGTATACTCATTGGAATATAACAAACATCTTGAAAGGTACTTCTTAGATGAAAATTATCTATAGAATAATTTATGAAATACTCCGAACCATAACTTCAGACGTCACATGTTTCGTCCTGTAACATGACTACAGAGAAAAAAAATCTTTGCGTAGTACGTGAAGAATGATCATCTTTGAGAGGAAGGAGGGAGGTATCATCTCTGGATGTGTCCTGTTACCTGGAGATGAGAATTTTTTGCATGCTGAATGGAAAATATTTTGGAGGAAACTATTGGTTAAGGAGAGATATGAAGATTGGAGACGAATGAATAGTAAGATTGCATTATTATTGTTTCACAAATTGGCAAAAAATTGTTGATTCGTAAACTTGTCTATAACGGCGCTGAAAAGTGTAATTTTGTTCAATACATTGTTTCGAGGTATGTAAACTTTATTCACCTGTAGATTTACTAAATTATTTGATTGCAAGCAAAACCACGTTTTTGTACCCTGAGCAAAAGAGTAGAAATTTTATTTACGCGACTCTATGACGTCACCACGTTTTGTTTCTCATAACAAAGAGCCGTACATAGTATGAGTTAAAGTAATCTTGATTTGGGATAGGAATAATACATTCCGTTTCCTTATTATACCTCAATTCAATTCTATCCTGTTTCAAGATTGGTTTATAAATAATAAAAACTATATACGAATACTAAAAGACGTAATAAAGTATTAATAAAATGAAGTCATAAATATTAAATTAATATATAACAGGACTCTTATGAAGTGAATGTTTTTGTTGAAGCATATTTTGAAAATGTAACATTCTGTAAATAGACCGGCAGTGTAATCAACAAATAATTTACGCATGCAGGAAACTAATGAAAACGTTGGATTTTTATTTCAGTGTATTTAGAAATGTAGAATTTGATTTTCGTATTACAAGTTCTTATAATGTTTCATATTTCATACCCTTTATCAGCGTGTGTTTATATTTCTGTTATGCACTGCAATTGATATTAAAACGTCCCGAGAAACATTTTTCATTAAGCTACTTTGCTTTGAAACGAGAAAGTCATTTCCTGATAACGGCGTAAAATTTTCGCTGAATTCGTGTCAAGTAAAGGCAATAATGAAGCGTGGGCAAAAGCATTGTTTGCCTGAAGGGAAAAATGTTGCTGGCGAGCACTGGCGGCCGCCGTTGCAACTATTTACGGGACTTCCCCCAGTGTTTGTCGCCATGGCAACCGCAGTAAAGTTGCTCTCGCGCTATTGAATTTCGCGGCAACGAGCTCTGGTCCTCGCGTTGCTAGGCGACGCATGATTTTTTCCCTGCGTTCCCAGTTTCGATCCCAGCGCCCCCTCCCTTGTTCCCACGCACAGAGCCGATCCCGCCCGCAAAAATAACTTCGCAATGACGAACATCGCTATCCGAAAACTGCGGGGTTGCTGGTAGTGGGGGTGGATTCGTTAGATCAACGGCTGCGGCAAATCAATCGTCGATGCCGATCGATGCGCGTCATCGATAAATGTAATCTCGTGCTCCCGTAATGGAACTACGAGCCCCAAATACATAACAGTAATTGAATAACTTCCATTACTAATTGGGACTTACACTCAACTGAATTATGTCAATTACTAATTTGATGAAATACTTCTTTTAATTTGTTATATTGACCAGTGACCGTAGTTGAATGGACGCGAAAAGCTGGATCCTGAATTAGAATTACTCTGTGGTTGTAATTTCAACGACGAAATTAAATCGAATTTGACTTTCAAAGAGACATTGGTACACCATAAAACTATCGCTCAGGAAATATTAACATATAAATCTGATAGTTTGACGAGTTTATTTGGAAATGTAACCAACATGTAAAATATTTTGATAGCTACATGAATTTTGTCTTACTTAAGCAAGATTCCTAATATTTACGTATAGTTAATACAATAAATGACAGGCTTGACAAATTTTTTCGGGCTCCAGACAGGGTGAGAGTGTAATAATTCCACGCCGTTTCCATATCGGAAATTGCCATAATTTTCTTTGTCAACTACATACACCGGGAAAGAACAGGTTTGTTTACGTTAACAGTCAGCGAAATGTCCAAGGTTTGGTTCTGACCATTTGGAAACAGTCAATTTGTTTCGGCACTTCTCAGCCTTGAGCATAATACATTTGCGAAGATCTTCCTATATTAGGAAACATATTTGAGAAAATAATTTGTTGTCGAGATGCAACGGGTTAGAACTCTGCGAGAAAATTGACAGTCCCAAGCGTAACGCTTCTGTTTACTAGGACGGGAATGTATTTCATCTTGTCAAGAAAAGTGCCTAAAGTGCTGCCATAAGCTGTTGTGCTGCTCGACGTTGGGAAAATAACTTCGTCTGATGAATTCCCTGCTCTGTGACCATAAAAGTTTCAAATTCAACGAAAACAACACGACTTGAAACTTGGAATGGTTGACGCAAAATAACAACTGGAGAACTCCATTGTTGCTGGATGGAGAATATTACTGGACAAGCTGGTATAAATGAACCGAGAACGTTTCTCTCTGTCTCTTCTTTTTATCAAATTTAAGTTAATGAGAATACACAATTATTTCTGCATTAATAAACCTTTAAATTTCTCTTCGCTGTTGACTAGATGAACAAGATCAGTAGCGAATAAACAAGTCCTGGTCACTATATAACTATTATACTACGTGTCTTTTATGGTTCTACAATAGGCTTTTGATATCGAATCCGCTCAAAAGGTTACGGAATGACAGTACATATAATTAAGTAACTTTACTGGAATAGAGAAAAAGAATTTGGAGAAACAACAGAAGCTTTTGTTAACTTCTGCAATGAAAGTTTAGAAACTCCAGACAATCATGTTCCTGATACAAATAAATTAAATGGATCTAAAAACTTCGGTGCGTTCAGTACCATGATTTTATTGTTTATTTCGTCTTCAGACGCAGTTGAGAGGAAAAAGTTGTTGATTGAGAGTCTCTTCCAATGATTTAAGATTATGAAATTAATTTTTGTGATATACAGGCCTATATTTTTTCGTATAAAGTAACATGTAGTTTGTGATGAATAACAAAATGGTTGTTCCAAAAATTCAGACTTGTACCTTCTTCAAGACCTGACTTTTATTTTAAACTGATTCTTTTAACAATAGCTGCCCATATATTAGTTATAAACTGCATTTCATTTCACTAGAGGACAGTATTCCCGTCCCCATCAATAGTTATGTGCTACAATAGATTCATTTGAAAGATCTCAGTCCAACCAATATCAAAATCGAACTAGATTATACTTTATTGAAACTGCTCCTTCGTTTACAACCCTAAAATATTGGGTGTCGACAGTTTAAACGAGCCTTCAAACATCGCAATGTTGAAGTGACCAAAAATACTACTTAAAGGATCCAGGGAGAGAGAACAGGAAGAATGTCGCCCCTCCTCCAGGAAAACAGTGTATTTTTTTAAAAAAAATAATGCATTTTGTGGGATAATTGATATTATTAAAAGAAAACTAAAATGTTTCCTGATTTCGTGATTATTTTGTTTATTTCATTATTATTCTTAACTGAAAATTGAGGTCAAGGCAAGTATTTCAATTAATTTATACATACCGAATCATTTCTTCGACGCATATACAAAAGTTGATTAAAAATGTATTGAAGAATACCGTAATATGTCCTGCGTCGTTTTATTGGTATAATTCCTGTATTATAACTTCACGGACAAACTTTTGGTTCTTGTGAAACCTCTCAAGCAAACAAAGAATTACTCTTTACTGAACAACAGCAATTTAACTTTTTTGGTAAATAATTATGTTATCTAATTCTAAGGAGGCATTATTAATTGTTCAATAAATCTTTATCTAAGAACCATTATATATATAATAGACTGGAATGATTTAGAGTTGAAGTAATTAATTGATATACTAATCAAATATAGATATAGAAAATGTTGTTAGATCCCTCAACCTTAATTCCCAAGAACCTTCTCTGGAACAGCTGCTGGTATTAGTGCTGGACAAAGTAAGCCTTTCAAAAAGTGTTTGTTGTTGTCGTAATTAGTGGTAAGATTGGTGTGATGCAACCCTCTATGTTAACCTATCCTACGCAAACCTTTTTATTCCTACATAGCTACCACATCCCACACCCTCTCTAATCTTAGTGTATTTTCTTCCCTCTTCTGTTCCTACCTCACACACATCCCTCTAATGTTAATTTTACAACAACCTCATGTCTTAAAACGGGCTTATTATATTACCCTTTGTTTTGGTCAAAGGCCTCCAAATTGTTCCCTCTTCCCATATTCTGTCCACAACTTCTTGGTTAGTTACCCTATCCACCATTTTTTTTTCAAAATTCTCCTATAGCACCACATTTCGAAGCGTCTATTCTTTTTGCGTCTGCAACTCCTATCTTCCACGTTTCGCACCCATATAACGCCACGCTCCATACGAACATTGTTAATAACGATTTCCTAAAATTCATACTTATATTAGCCGTAAGTAAATTCGTTATTTTTGCGAAACTTTTCCTTGCCTGTGCTATCCTACTCTTTATGTCTACTGTATTTCTACCATCCCCAGTTATTATGATGCCCAAATAGCAGAATTCTTTAACTTTCTTCATTATTCCCTTCTCAATCTAACACCCTTTGTTATTTCACTGTTTCCCATACTACACTCCATCACCTTTATTTTCCCTCTATTAATCCTCATGTTGTACTCTTCTTCCAAGGTCACGTTCATGCCATTTATTATGTCGTCCAAGTCTTATTCTGACCCCCCTAATACTACAATTTTATCCGAAAACCTTAGGATTTTTATTTCTTCTCCTAGCAGTTTGAGTCGTTTTCCATATTCATTTTCATGACCGTAAATGTGAACATGAGAAAGCTTTGCTCAAGCTGCTCTCAAGATGATTACAATGGAACAAAAACAACGTCGCAATCAACTGTCTGGCGACGTTTACCAGGAAGAAGGTCTAGTTTTGGCTTTGATTGATAGCCATGGATCAAACATGGGTCCATCACTTTACGCCTGGGTCGTAGGAACTGTTGAAAGAATGAACTGGAAAGTGGAGAATCGCCGAAGACCATTCCAACTGCTGGCAAGTCATGGCACCCTCTTTTTGGAATGTACCAATAATAATTTATTGATTATTTTCATAATAGAAAGTCAATCATTTTCAAGCATTATGCGAACTTATCACAGCGTTTACGTGACTAAATCAAGACAAAATATCTGCCTTTGGTGAAATTGAAATGTTTCAGTTCGCAAATCCAATGACGCTACGACCAAAATCAGTGAGTTAAAGTTTTAATTGCTTTTTCACGCAACCTACTCACCAGATTTCGATTCCTTCGTAGTATTTTTTCTTTCAATCTTTGAAAATAAAAATGTCTCGGTGGTAAAGGATTTTAGAACAGTGTGGTTAGATAACTATTTTCAAGAGGTCTATGGTTCTCACTTTAAATAGGGAATGGAAGCTATTGACAAAAGTGTATCGAGCTGAAAGGAGACTACATTGAAAAAATTTTATTTTTACGCAATTTTTTGTTTCCGTGGTGAGATCAGATATTTCTCTAACTACCTACGCAAATAGCCTCTTTATATTTCCTCGGTCGCATGCCTTGTTGACAAGTTTACATCGACATTATTTTAAATTCAAAGTGGGTATAAAATGGGATATAACAGTTATTAAAGTCTGTAAGTTCAAATTAAAGTTTAAATAAGGTCAAAAACAGACCAAAAACAGGGAAACATAATAAAACTATAATTTAAAATCACTACATGTTTCTGTTCTCTTCATGTTAAACTAAATAACAATGTACAAAAAGGATTATATAACTAAGATATTACAGTAGAACCAAAGAATACAGTACTTAAATAGCCAAAAGACAAAATTTAAAAAAATGCGAAGATAATTATACATTTGATATATTATATTTCGTGAATTAAGACATTATATACATACTACTGCGCAAACCGTGTCCGTTTTTACATTCGGAGTATTAATGTTGTGTTTAATGTGAATAATTTCTGAAACTCATCGGGATTTGTAATTACTGTCTAAGTCTAAAATTAGGAAATTATCCCAGTCAATAGTGTGGTTAGATTGTAAAATAGGTTTATAAAAACGAATAATTTGTGAAAGCTCTGTGTTTCTTGATTCTGGTGCTGATGGCTCGTTTAGTTTGACCTATGTATACACAAGGACAGTCATTACAATTTTATTTATGAAACTACATTGTGAATTTTGTTTTTATCACCTGGGTCTTTCAAATATTTTATAATAGTGGATAAATTATTGGATGATTTAGTTATGAGCAGGATGTTGTAGGAGTGGAGTATGGTTTTGAGACAACTGTGTAAAGGTTAGTGGAATGGCATAGTAATGTAAATTTTTAAGAGTTTCGTGGGATTTGTGTTGGGTATTTCGCCGTTGTGTTTAAGTAATCTTTTTTTTTTGGGAAACGTATTGATGAAATTTTGTGGATACGAATTAGCTATTAATATATCTTTGTTTATGTGAAACGAAGACATCTAGGAACTACCAAGTTGATTTTATAGAAAAAACTTTATAGGCATACATTTAATAGAAACCAAATCCCTTACCCTCTAAATGAATGATTTTAAACCTTTTATTTGAGGTTAATGGTTAAAGTGAAATATAAACCTACTATATATGGCAGTACTTATGTAGTTTATGTACTAAATATGTACATTAAAATATGGCCCTTTAATGAAATACGTCAAAAGTAATACAGAAAGTATTCGTAAATTTCAAACCATTAAAATTGCTGAAAATAAGGTTCGTAGGGATGTGGTGTTTGAAATAATACTGAAGGGAGAATTTTTCAGATTTTATTTTATAGGTACATACAAATTAGGGAAAATATTGGCAAATGAACATTGGTTAAGGATAATTTATTAAGCCGTCGCAGTAATATGCTCTTTTGTCTCAAGTTAAGCAATGGTTAAGATACACCCATTTAGACTCATCATTGTTTGAGCCGAGATCTCAGCTGCTCCTCGTCCTTACGTATGTCAGTAGAAGGAACCGTCCGATTGTCCTTTCGTAAGACAATCCTCAACATGGCCATCTAGCCTAACAGCAACAGGCCCGGGTTTTGCTGAGCCTTTCCTTCGAAGGCCACCCAGAATTCCGTCTGGTGCTGACTCTGCTAGCGCACCCCTTGGTACTTAAGACGTTACATCTGGTTTTACTCAGCACATGGGCCACATTAACACGTTTCGAGCTTCAAATGTGTCATAAGAGGTTATTACGCGGTGACTCACACAAACGTTTGTTAAATTCTCAATACTCGTTAACATTCCGAAAAAAAAATCCATAGAATACTGTATTTTAAATAATCTTTCACGCCACAGCATTGATACTCTGCAATGTTTAAAATAGAAATGCTCCTTATGGTCCCTTATATAATATTGTCACGTTTCTATAGGACAGTAATATACTATGACGTTATAGACGTTCATTTGACAAAGGCTCGTACTGCGGAAGACTGACTCGGATTCGGAATCCAGTACAATTTATACACTCATGGAATATTCCAGAAACAGAACATTCTCGAAACGGAAAGTACTAGAAAAGAAAGGTAAACAAAGTAAATAAATTAAACAAATAAAAATGGTTGCTTCGAGTGCGACTCGAACCCGAGTCCACATTTCTGCAGTCCAGCTCGATGTGGTAATATATTAATATGCAGGTTTTCTAGAGTTTCCCCTGCATCCCTTTTAGGTGAAACATCGGGTAGGATCATTAAACTATAGCCCAGGGGCCCTAGTCAACCCTTGGCTACCTTGCTCTACTGTCCACATCCTCCCCTTGTCAATCCCTTCCTATGCTATTAAAGGGGAGTTGTCTGTTACAGGATCACCCTTATGTAGCCGGTTAACCAACAAAGAAAAGCCTGAGAGTTAAAGCAGATTGCACGTGGGAGCTTTCTCTCGCAGATAATTCTTCTCCGATTGATTGCAGGGATTACCTTTGGGGTTGTCCCTTACCCTCTTTGGTTTTTTCAGGCCACCATAATCTGTTTTAGGAGGTATATGAACTGGGGTCGAAGACCTTGGACATACGGTAATAGTTGTCGGTCAGTTGCCTCCTAAAAATTGTCGAGACACGGAGAATGGAATGCTGCGATCCCACAACAAACCCCTCTCGTCGTCATTTGGAAGGCCACGAGAATAGTATCCAATAACCGGATCTACCTGATGTACGTATTTTTAGCGGTTTCCCTGCATTTCTTTTAGGTGACTGATCGCGTAGGATCCTTAAAATATGGCCCGTTAGGCCTTTGTCAAACCTTGGCTACATTGTTCTACCTTTCACATCCCTCCGTTCCAATTCAATTTCTATGCTATTAATAAGGAGTTGCCTGCTTTAGGATGTGACCCAAAACATTTTCTGTTATTTCCTCATTTCTAACAATAAAACCCGGTAATTTTAAGCAATTTCAGTAGCAATCTAACATCGTCATTAATAGATGGCACAACAGAAGACATCGTCATTTCGGACGATTCAGAATGTTACAGAAGTCTTTTCTGTAAGAAAGATAGATATCTAAGTAGCGTTTTTATTATTGATAATAATAACAATATATATTTTTAAGAAATTGACTTACACGGGCGTGAGAATGATGATTGCGGACGATGACGGAGATGTCCAGGCATTCGCAGCTCCTTAGCAATCTTTCTATTCTCAGCCCAGAGGGGGCGCGATATCGTAAAAGTCCTAGGAACGCCGCCCGTAAACTCACACATAAAATATCTCATCAGCATAAAGGCATTGTCCTTCCCTCTACGCCTTTTTATTTAAAGCAAGGACAGCTCCAAATCTTAATATTCAGAAACGAGGTCTATTTAGGGAACGAGATATCATCAAATAAATCAGAGGCTTATAACTGTACAATAAATTTTTGTTAATATTATATCTGTTGTTGTGACAGCTATCGGAAATTAAATCATGTCTGGAATATTTTTACGTCGAAGCTATTGCGACACGTACATGTACGTTTGTATCATTAAAGTTACGGATGTTTCGTAATTTTTACTACTGGCAAATCAATGCATGTTAGCGTGTCTGTCTTTCTTCTCCAAAGGCTGACGTAAATATGTTGTGGAAGCACTATTATCGCGGAACATAAAACTGATTCGAAATACGATATTTCAAGAAACGGAACTTGAAGCTTTCGTTTTGACCTGCTTATGATAATACATAAAGTAATTGCAGAATAGCAAATCCTTGACATAAAAACAGTTGTTTCAAATAATGTTTTTCGTGACTGTTCATAATGTATATGAAACATAATATTATGGTACATAATCACAACATTCGCTGGAGCAACAAAATTAACCAAATAAGTGTGAACCATATATATTCTAGTTAAAGACCATACATAATAAGCGGTGCAAGGTACTATAACATTTTACCGAAAGACATTAAAAGCTTAAATGTAAGAAACTTCAAAACAATTGTTAAAGAATTACTAATAAATAAATTTCTGTATACTTTAAACGATTCTCATTATGTTCGTATGTTATGAAAACAATGTAAATAGCTAATTATAAAATTATACTAACATTTTATATATCATGTAGAAAATTCTGTTGCTATAGTTTATAGAATTTGGCTCATGTCAATTTAGTAATTAGGTTATTATTTTGCTACATGATTTTGAAATATACATATGACTATACAACCCATGTATAAGGACTTAATAATACATTTTCGTGCCTGTCATTATCTTGAACATCGTAATATTCAGTAATATATACAATGCAATTGTTTCAAAGTTAACTGAATAATTAACTAATTGTATAAAAAATTAAATACGATACGAATAACGTTTTTTACAATATATAGGGAAACAATGTTGAGTTTTACCTTAAATTTTATTTCATACTGTAACTAATTACCGTTATAATGTAATTTTTAAGTTTATGCTGAACCACATTTTATTTTACTATATTTTACTATATTGACACACATAATTGGTGAATTAAATTTAGTCTCATTTATTTTTAGACGATTTTCAAGACACATTACACATTATGTCTCTGATTAACAAATATAAAAAAACTTGCATATTGCTTCGGTATTGCATTAAAGAAACCTAACGTAGAATATTGCTACGTATGCGGAAAAGAAGGTAAAAAACTAAAATATTATAACAATTTGTTTACTATAAAAAATATATATATTAGTATACATTACGTCCTTCTTTTCAGCTGCATATTACTGTTAAAACATAAAAAAGAACCAAAAGTATAAAATATAAAATTGACGTTGGAAGTAAAAGGAAAATACGACTAAATCATGAACATTTTTTTGAAAAAGGAATAATTAATTTATTTATACTGTCATTACAAATGGGAGCCGATTTTGACTTTAAGCGCCATCCGATAAAATTACTGAACTGGTCTGACGCAACCCTCCATGCTAACCTATCTTGCGCAAACCTTTTCATTTCCTTATAACTAGCACAACCCAGTCCTCCCTAAACTGCTTAGAGTATTCCACCCTTTTCCTCCCTCTTCTGTTCTTCCCCTATTCACTTTCCTCTAATGCTAATTTTACAAGACCCTAGAGTCTTAAAACGTAGCCTATTAATCTATTTCTTCTCCTAGTCAACGTCCTCCATATTGTTTGATTTTCCCCTATTCCGTTTGGAACTTCCTCGTTACTGATTTTATCCACCCATCTGATTTTAGCATTGGCCAATGGCACCACATTTGAAAGGCTTCTATTATTTTCCATTCCCCAACTCCTATCGTCCATGTTTCGCACCCAAATAAAACCACGTTCCATACTAACATTTTAGCAACGATTTCCTAATGTTCTCTCATATTACCCATAAATAAATACCTCTTTTTCGCGAAAGCCTTCCTTACCTGTGTTATACTACTCTTTATGTCTATAATACTTCTACCATCCCTGGTTACTATGCTTCCCAAGTAGCAGAATTCCTTAACATCCGTCAAAATATCCCTTCCCAATCTAACACTCTTTGTTATACCAGTTTCCCATACTACACTCAATTACCTTCGTTTTTCCTCTATTAATCCTTATATTGAAGTCTTTCTCCGGGACTACGTTCATGCCATTTTTTATGGTTACCAAGTCTTCTATTACATTTAAGTTCATAAAATGAATACTAGAAAAGTGTCATGCAAAATGAAAGTCCGCAGTCAATCCGGTAGGCTAAGGTCCTAAATGGGCTGCAAGTCAAGGAAGAAGAATACAAGAAAAGAAATTTGGGATATTTTAAATATATTTGTAACCTGATAATGAACTATTTATACCAATTTGTATCCAAATTTGGTTACTAAAAGGTCATGATTCTTTTTTCACTTCCATTGATTTAATTTTTATATCTCCTTAATTTTTTAAAATTTAATTCTTGGAGAGGTCCAAAACTAGAGTTATAGCATAATATACCTTTTTATTTTGAATTTTTGTGTTGTATAATTCAATTATTTTGACGTATTGCAATAAAATTGAATGACTCATTTATTTTACAAATATGAATTAATTTTATGTGTTTGTCTATTAACCAGTGTGTTAGAGATGCTAAAAGTTGGTGTGGTAGGGTATCACTATAAACATAGAATCACAATTTTTAATCATTACGGTGGTAATAAAGTGATAATTTTAAAAAAAATTTCTTAGCGATTATACGATATACGTCGTAATCATAATCTCTATTCCAAATGTAATGTTTGTAGCTTCTGTGAGATCGGCACTGTGTTGATTATGACAGCCCTTTACTTCCTCTATTCAGATACACGGATGACAAAAGGTATAGTGGAATCAGAACGTATCGTTTTGATTAAAAGTACAAGCATTGAAATGCTGTCGGCGTTAATTTCGTTGAGTATACCTCGAGCTATAGAAAGTTTTGAGATGATTGAGAACCGTTATGATACAAACAATTTGTTGGACGTTTAAAGGAAACACCCGGTAAAACAAACCGGCGCACATCAATCAGATTAATATTATACGTCGTGAGAATAAACAGGAACAACAAAATAATATTTACATTAATACTAAATTGTTGTAATAAAATTTAAATAGCTTCTGAGTCAAACTCGCTCTTACTTTTGGATACTAATTTATGAATAAATTATTGCTACAGATATATGATAATCCTTGAACTAGACGGAACCTGTAACTGGAACTAAACAAGGGAAATATATTTTGTTCTAAATTATAAAAACTAAAATCGGAAAAGGTTACAAGATTTGATTTATTTTATATCAAGTTATACATCTCTGCTGGTAATTTTCCATTTTTATGAAAATATTCTGAAAATTAGGAATCTCATTCGAATAGTAGAAATGATTGCAATTTAATATGAACTTTCTGATAATTAAGGTGTCAATATAAAAAGTTTTAAGTAACATAAGTTCGTTGCAATTGGTGAGTTGAAACTTCACATCTCAATAATTCAAAATTAAGAGTGTGTAAGAATTGGACAATTAATTAATAGTGATTCTGATTTAGACAGACCGACTTTTTATAATATGGAAATAATGGATGTTTGATATTTCGGAGTATGAGCATGTACACACCTAACAGAAACGAGTGACAGGACTTGAAGCTGTTACATTTTGCCATCCGAAAAAATGGTCCGAAAGGACAATAGGGATATTGGCAAATAAATAGATGGTTTAAAAAAAGAAAAACTGGGAGGGGGTGATTTAAAAAGTAAAATTTAATATAATTTAAGAATGAATGTTTATTTGATATAATCTGATTACTATTGAAACATTAGATCCTCTACATGTAAACAAATATATAAACGTTAGGATGATTTAAATATTCAAAAACATGATGGCTAAACTCCGGCTATTTATTTGCATGAGACTCAAATGAACTATTAGAGTAACTGAAAGCGCATTCTTCACTTCTCTGCGGATATTCTCTTGTAGAATAAGAATCTAACTGTATTGTATGCTTTCTGCTTCCTTTTCCTTTACGAGATCTCCCTTTGTTTCAAAGTCTTGAGCCAAACTGCTCTATGTAGATATCTTCCTTCTCCTTATTTCTCCTATCTTCCTTGACCTCCTTATGCTTCCAAGTCGAGGTACGAACTGTCCTTCTCGTCTCCTTGCGACTTCCCAGCTCATCTCTTTGTCACCTCATTACGGGGTAATACACCACTCCACGTGACGTGTCTACGCAAATCATATTTAATTTTCAAAGAACGCAGAATCCATTGATTCTCTGACCCTGATCACAGTTTCCGTGTGGATGACCAGCCTTAATCTTCAAGCTTTGTCTGCTTGCACGAACTTGGAATTGGAAACGTGACGCTTCGGCGCCAGACCAAGGTTGTAAATTACACATCACTGCCTATCTTTTGCTGTATTTGAATACATGTTTATCTAATTGTAGAAATATTGGATATTAAATTATGCATTTAGTAGGACGTATTCCCCTGAGCTACAATTTATGATGATGAAATAGGAATCATCACAGTTTTCTTAGTAAAATATTGAATGCCCGTTAATGGAGTTTGAATTTGGAAGTTTCAATGTCTGTGCTCAGTTCAACAAGGTCTTATATTTATTTCTCTATCACAGCTATTCACACCAATTTACTGGTGATGCTTTTCTTGTCCTCATTTTTCTTTATCATGATGAATCATTCTATTTAATAAGTTAAAACTCCCCTGCATCAGCAAAACCAAATACGACTTTTCGTTTCCTGATATGTAGCTTTCCCTCTGGTTACCACCCGTTGTTCAGGATTACATGAGTTGATTTCCGTAAACAGCATCACTCTCGCGCTGCCCTTAAAAGTTTTATGATTCCAATTTACGCCCATTAGCTGGTCCAAGCCGTGAAATTCGCCAATGGCATGTTTCAAACTGTCTCCCTTACGTGTTTACTAATTTGATACTTACAATTACGATTTATCAGGGCATGTGATTTTCTTGTACACTACATTTACCAATATTCGGGTTAAACTGTGAAATATTAGCATCATACTAAATATTTTGACAGTTGTTGACATCTCTCCTCGGTGTTTGCAACTGCAGCATGAATATAATTATTTTTCTTTTCGGTTAGAGGATTCCCAACATATAACGTTCACGCGAATTTCCTGCTACCAAATTGGTAATCACTCTTACTCGTAGTCGAGTTTTCTTCAAATATCCTTTGTTGTCTGCAAATGATATGGAACATGTCTGTTATTATTTATTCTCAAGGGCAAAAGGACGGTGTGTCCTTTACCCGCAGATCTAATTCTGGCATATCAAGGTTTCCAACATTAGTTCTCAGTAATACAGAGCAGGTGTCTGTCCTGGCTTTCCACCCGTATTAGAAACTTTTATACCCCTAAGAAAGAAGAAAGGATATAAAATACAAATGACATAATAATTAACGACCCGTATAACAGACAAATTATATAAAACTTTTTGAGCAAGAATTTATAAATTAATATACATTCCGACCAACCCTTGTGGGTTTATCGATATTGAATACAGACTGAAAAAAATAACAAAGGTAGTAAAAAACAAAGAATAACATAAAAAGGTGATTATTTATTTGGATATTGTTTATTTGTTCTATCTATGATCATATTATTTCAATATATCCTTTATAATGACAAGGGTTGGTCGAAACGTCTATGAATTTCTAAATTCTAGTTCAAATTTTTTATTGCATTGTCGTTAATACGGGTCGTTAATTCTTGTTATTTAAAGCATAAAATCTAGTTCCGGAAAATTGCTATGATTATGCTAACGACTCCTTAATTGTCATTTCCTTAAAATGATATAGACAAAAAATTCTACATAGACATACACGACGTTTCGTGCTTATGCTAGAACTTTTCTTCTTTTTCCTCTTCTTTGGCCCTTCATTCAAATTTAGAGCCATGCCCTACCAGGACGATTGCGGTCATCGTTTTCGTGACGATGAACACAAACATACTGTACATGACCACGCCGCAATTCCAATCCGGGATCTCTGTGATGTGTGACGGTGAAGGATATCTTCTGGCATCAATTAAATAAGGAGAGCTTTAAAATATAAAACCTACGTTCAGTTATTTGAAATAGCGGCTTCAACATTCACCAATGAAATACAGTTATTAATTTTAAAGTTAAAAATATATAAATGGGCTGCATATCTACGAATACTCATCAATATTGAACTAAACAAAAATGTAACATGAACTTAAGAAAACATTAATTTTTAGCGGACATTTTGAAATAAAGAAACCTCTTTGTTTTCGGATTTATTTACATAATCTACGAATTCAATATTATAGGTACAACGTATGAAGAATATCTTTATTCTCATTCTTTGGGCCATTAAGATTTATATTGTATTCTGATAAGTTTATTATACTTAAATGGAGTTTGGCGTTATCATACATTTTGAGTTTAACATTTCGATAAAAATCACTTTAGTTAGAAATTCGTCAGCGTTGCAGAATGAGACAATATTCTAACGTTCTATCGACTTAATTTCCTTAACATACTGGGACAGACTCATTTAGACTTGGTTAAAGCAATGGCATGGCAATGCGTTTTTAGAGAGATGAACAACTAACTTGTTACCGTAAATACCATAAATACGATGTTTCGTCTACCTTTTGATACGCCGTCAGACAAAACATTTAGCAATTCATGTCCTTTACTCCTTGACTTCCTCGGCTGAATAGATTATTAAATCTGTTCAAGTATTTACATGAGAATAATTTGGTGTCGTGGACAACCTCCAGCGACGGTTACGGCTGAAAAATTAAATAGTAATATGCTGACTTATTGGCCGTGTTTTTATTTTTTGTAATCTTACAGTTAGAATATTACGTTTGAAGTAACTTGTTACTTTGGAAATTTCTTGCATTTAAATATCCTCCATCACTGCGAAGAAGTAAAAAAATTGTACCATTACCTTAATAAATATAAATCAAATATAATTGAGTTTAGAATCGAATGATTTTAGCATGTCTTTGTGTTGCATGCTTTAGGAAAAACGAAACTGATATTAATTCCTATTTGTCTGTCACTCTGACTTTAATTTTTAGGAATGAAATGTTTTCAATGAATTATGTTAAATTTTATAATTTTGTTTTGTAAAAGCTTGAAAAGGTTTGTGGCTCATAAAACTACCATCCACAACACTGGGACAAAGTGAAGAACGTTCCAACCAATGTTTTACTGCCTTTTTTATGCTTTTTTTTTCTAGAAATGAAGATTATATCGAATTGTAAGAGTGATAAGGATTTATATATTATAAAACTTCCAATAATCATACTGAGAATAAATAGCGAATATACAAAAACTTGAGTTTATCTTTTCGTTAAAGGAAAAATATGGAAATTAATTTGAAAAGTTAAATTCAGTTTTACCAATTTCATTCAATTTTAGAAGACAGCCATATAATAGAAGCTGAAGAAAACGTTTGAAGGTTTTGGCAAGAAGCAAAAGGTATTCAAATAAAAAATTTTGGAACAATGAGTATTAAGTAAAGCATTAAGCAAAAAATTGTATACCATCGAGGCTTAGAACACGAACAACCCGCATAGGAGACTAATATTTGCGCCAAGTCAAACCTAACGTGCACAATATTTTCGTCTGAGTGAAGAACGGGACACTATATGCTTAAATTGTTAGTATTGTTTTTATTAAATTGGTATTTTTATATATTATTATAAACTAGTATTATTTAATTGGTGAGTTCTCCTTTCTTATATATATATATATATATATATATATATATATATATAACTTGAAAGTTCATGAAGCAATTATAATCAAACCCACTATTCACAAGTCTTACAATCTTGAAACAATTCTGTAAGGGGTAAGACACCCTCAAAGCGCCTGGGGGAGTAAGAAGGGTTAGAATGCAAAAATTATGCGGAAACGACAGTTATGAGTGTAATATTTTATATTTTGGAGTCGCTGAGATAGATGGCGACGCTGTCTATGCCGTTTAATTCCAGGTCCAGCGTTTGTGAGAATAGGGTAGAACAGGTTGTGAAAGGGTGGAAAATAAAATGTCAAAATGATCTGCATTAGAATACGTATTTTTATAAATGTCTGAAAATAACAATGTCAATCTCTATCGCATTTAGGACTACGTCTAGGCGCCTAACATAAATAGAACTCTTCAGACCTTTAAGAAAGTTGGGAATGAATTCGGTTGAAACAGTACATCGGTACAGTGCGGAACTCGGTTTTGATCTAAATTAATGTTAAACTAATTACTTAAAATTTTAATATTCTGAAACATTTACACGATGAAGTCAGAAATATGAGACCGAAACGTTGTAAGAAATGAATAAATTTCGTCTGGTCTGTGGAGTGGTTTTTCAATTCAATTTTATATCATTTAAAGGAATATAACTTTTTAGACACTTGAGCGGAATAGAACTCAGTAGAATCTGCTAAAGATTTTGACATTTCATTATGCTCAACCTTGGACTTATGTTTGACCCAGAAAGATTTTGATGGAAAAGACGCTAGACAACACTTATTGTCAATCATCAGGGAATCATAGTTTTTTTTAACTCTTTTACGTGTCTGTCTTAGTATGTTTTAATGAATATATCAATAATTTTGTGATTAATAAATATTTTTATGCATCTGAAGCATTATTCTCTCTCTACTCGACTGTTCGTTTTATTTTACGGTTGAATTTTGTTCAGCATAAACATTATAATGAGAAGGCTTGAGCTAAATCAATATCACATTTAATTTAAAAATACATATAATTCATATCTTGTATCGAGATAAAACGGCTTGTAAATAAAATTACTTCCTCATTACTCCATAGATAGATTTTATTTATTTCCTTGTCTGATAGGTAATATCCTACTGATTATCTTTTATCAAATAAAGATATATATGTTGAATCTCTTTGAATTACAAAACCGAAGGAAGATTGTACAATATTATGAGACGCTATTGAAATAAATATCAATGAGTACTCATGATGTTACGACTGTTTATTGTAATATAAGTTGACATTAAAGATTGGATACCAAATTTTCATTCTTCATTTATTGACATAATTTGATACAATTAAATGTCAGTAATATTTTTTTCAGGAGCTTTCGGCTCAATAAGGCCTATTCATCTGAGGGTGAAAAAATATTTTTGACATTTAATTGTATCAAATTATGTCAATAAAT
This sequence comes from Eucriotettix oculatus, assembly GCA_034510155.1. NCBI lineage: Eukaryota > Metazoa > Arthropoda > Insecta > Orthoptera > Tetrigidae > Eucriotettix > Eucriotettix oculatus. The sequence continues at coordinate 89,907,906 of CM067376.1, forward strand.
GTAGCCTAAAAATTGAGTATCCAATCTTTAATATCGAATTAATATAAATACTATAAGATTAATAAATAACCATTAAAACAGCCAAAAAGTCAGAATTTTTTACATTACTCAACGCATTAGATACCACGTGTCGTCCACACTTTTGAACTTTTTCAGATGAAAAGGGAACACGATCAAATTTATTGAGGCGCTAGATATCTTGAATTTCTACAAATACAACCATTTTAATATTAAAATAGAGGTCCCAAAATAATAATGTTTTGTCTTCTGCTGTGCCCAATGATGGTTGTAACCGAAAAAGTTTTCATCTATTCTATTACAAATGAATAGGCCAAGAAGATGTGCGAATTAGTGGTATGAAAACAATCCAAGTAGAGCAGGTGTATACCAAACGAAGATAGAAATGAAGATCATAAGTATGCAAGTAGTCCATATCAAAGATAATATTAATATTGGTGCAAAAGGTAAAAACTGTAAACTAGAGGATGTAAGCATATTATTTTCAATAATTTGAGATTATATAATTCAGGTCATGTTAAAGTTTATGTCAATTAAATTGAGTAATAAAGGAATCAATGCACGCTTGTGATAGCCTGTCCGAATATACCAGTATTTTATGTTCGTGTTTGAAGCTCAATGCGAATATGAGCAACCATTCAGCCAAGATGAGGTAATTTTGCATATTTTATCTGATATGCAAACAGAGCGAACCAACTAGTCAGTTGAACTTCATTTCAAATGATCAAATACGGTTAAGTAATTTAGACTGACGGGGAATCATTTGCGGGTGCTAAGAAATATTAAAGTCACATCAATTTATTCGCACATATCGAATGCAATTTAGTACAGATAACATAGCATGTCGTCATACACTTACACTCAAGAAATTCAATAATTTAACAATCTGACATTATTATCAATCTTAAACAAAATAAAATTGACAATGAGCTTTTTTCTTGGGTTAACAGGCTACATGAGGGTGATCCTGAAACAGGCAACTCCCCTTTAATAGCATAGGAAGGGAGTAGAAAAGGGAGGATTTGGAAGGTAGAGCAAGGCTCTATTCTCACGCCCTTCCGAATGACGGGAGACGAGTTTGCCGTGGGGTCGCAGCATTCTCTTCTCCGTGTCTCCACCAGTTTAAGGAGGCAGCTGGCCGATTGATTCAATGGGATCAGCGGACAGCTCTTGCCATATGCCCAAGGTCTTTGACCCCAGTACATATACCTCCTAAAATAGGTGAAGGTGTCTCGGCATATGAGAACTTTGATAAAAAATACCCAGAGAGAGTGCGAGGCATCCCCGACATGATCAGGTAAGCCCCGCAGTCACTCTGGGCTGAAGCGTCTACGAGAAACTCCCGCAGCGCCTGTTCCTACTGACAGGGTTGACTTTTTTTGGGGGGGTAACAGGCTACATGAGGGTGATCCTGAAACAGGCAACTCCCCTTTAATAGCATAGGAAGGGAATTGAAAAGGGGGGATGCGGAAGGTAGAGCAAGGTAGCCAAGGGTTAACTAGGGCCCCCGGGCTATGGTTTAAGGATCCTACCCGGTGTTTCACCTAAAGAGATGCAGGGAAAACCCTAGAAAACCTGCATCAGGTAGGTCGGGCATTGGGTACTATTCTCACGCCCTTCCGAATGACGGGAGACGAGTTTGCTGTGGGGACGCAGCATTCCCTTCTCCGTGTCTCCACCAATTTCAGGAGGCAATTGGCCGACTGATCCAATGGGATCAGCGGACAACTCTTGCCATATGCCCAAGGTCTTTGACCCCAGTACATATACCTCCTAAAATAGGTGAAGGTGTCTCGGCATATGAGAACTTTGATAAAAAAATACCCAGAGAGAGTGCGAGGCATCCCCGACATGATCAGGTAAGCCCCGCAGTCACTCTAGGCTGAAGCGTCTACGAGAAACTCTCGCAGCGCCTTTCCCTCCCCCAGACAGGGTTGACTCCCAACAAGTCGTATTTATAACGTGAAGAGTGTGTCCTACACTTGAGAGAGAAACATCTTTGTATACTTCCCAAGTACTTATAATATTTTTTATCTTAAACAAAATATTCATTAAATTTACAATTTATTTTGTGCTAAACAGACCAAATAGATTAATCAATTAGCTTATTCTTAGAATTGAATTGAATTGTTTCTGTGTAAAAAGAACTCAAACTTCGCACGCGTTGTATGTATGTTGCGCATACAAACACAAACGCGAGGAGCTATTTCAGCAAAAAATTTTGCACACACTTTCTTTGCGACTCGGAAATTAGCATTGTCAGGGTATGACAAGGCTACTTACTTACTACCCAAAGCGGCGCGAGGGAAGGGAGCGGAAATTTTTTAATATGCAAAATCGACCGATATTTCCATCGAATAAATTCTTTTCTGGGTCAGTTACTTTTACGGTGTCTCACGCGACACTATTTGTATCCGTACTACTCTAACGACATACCGAACAGGATACATGATGCCCTGCGTGTGTGCGTGTGTGCGTTCGCGGCGGCGACGTTTCTCAGAAATTATTACTTTAGTAAAATATTACTTCAGTAATTTATCTATTATATTTAAGCAACATAAAAGATCCCACAAATTTTTAGTAAACAATTTTTTAATATTTATCTGTCACCTACAACGTTTTGTCCATATTTGTGGACTTTCTCAGGTAACAAGAGGAGAATTTTAAAAAATTTTACAGTTCGGACGAAACCGTCTCTGGATGCAGCCAATGTCACAAAAGAATCCACATGTGTATAAATGTTTACCCATTAAAATGTATGTTTTATTGAACTTTATTATTTAATTGTATATATATATAATAACAATATATTATGAATTAAAAATTATTTATTTTCTTTAATTTTTGTCTAGGTATCTGAAAAAGTCCACAAATATGACCTAAACGTTGTATAAGTCTTAGACAAATGATAATTTTATTTTCTGTGCAATTGGCTAGATTTTTTTATTTATAAAGTTTAATTTGGATAAATCTGCACCCATGTCGTACTGCACCTTCTTTCTTGTCTCAATACGAGGAATCTATTCCTGAAATTTAGCCGTCGAGTTTTGTTGCACCTCGTCGTTGAGTAAATATGTAAAATGGAATTTCTGTCTCTTTATTGAATTACTGCCGTTCTGTTTACACCTTAGACGTACGCCGAGAATCTTCGCAAGAGCTGTGGTTGAAGATCACGATACATGGAAGACTCGAACTGAGTTGTGTTAAAATATTAAATGTTTAGTTTTTTCCTAATATTATGCTTGAAGTTTAATTATTAATATTATTTTTTTGTTCCACTAGATGATTAAAAACTGTTCGGTCGCTAATATTATTTTCAAAAAATTCAGTCGCTGGCCCACATTTGTGCTAGGGTCTCTAATACCACAGTATCTTTACCCGTTTTCCGTCACTCGGAAAGGTGTGAATACCCAAGCAGTCCGATCTACCTGATACAGGTTTTCTAGGGTTTCGCCTACATCTCTTTAGGTGAAACACCGGGACTCTAGTCAACCCTTGGCTCTTCCTTACACAACCCCCCTTTTCAATTCCCCTCCTATGCTATTAAAGGGGAGTTGTCTGTTTCAGGATCATCCTCATGTAGCCTGGAAACAAAATAAAAAAATTTATTTGAAATTGCATCATTGGTTTTATACTTTTGTATATGAATGATCTAACTTTGATGGCAATCCTTGGAACCACTCGAATGAATTCTCGGAACAACAAAAGGCCTACCTCGAGAAGTTCTGCTAATCAGAGATCAAGTCATATATATTACCATGGTCGTCTTAACACTATTACTACGTATAATTTGAAGCAAACTTTGAATACTCCTTTTAAGTATAAACATAAGGTAATCATAATTTATTTGAAAAATATATTTTGCGATTCGTAAATTTTTAAAACAGTTAAGTATGAAAATGTACTGTATCAAATATCAATAAATATAGTAATTAAATTTATCTGATTATTAGAAATAAATTACAAAGAATGGTCAAATGTCATTCGTAATATCATTTATATGGTTAGGTACAGTGTTACATTTACAATTCAATAAACATTCTAATTGTTGTTTAGAGTTTACCAATTTCTTTGGTATTTTAAACCACGTTCGGAATTTCTTGTGAATATAATTGCCATAATTTATTTTAATATAATTTAAAAATGACATAATTAATACTAAAGATGGTCGAAAGTATACCTAAATTCCAATCAAATTTGTACTATATTAAGACGTTTAGACATTCTTTGTATTCATCAAATAATTAATGTTGTTTCTGGGAATCTTTTCCTTTCCGATTCAGCCACATTTTCTGTTGACAGATTAAGCAGTATCCAGTCCCGGAGTCAATTGAATATAATATTTCTGTTGGTATGGGCTATATTTTGATTTATTATGTACTAGATTATATGAAATACATGTTTTCTTACAGTTTTGTTGTAAATGCGATATTTACAATATATTAGGTCATGCAAATTTAATTATGATAATAAGCACACGAAAATATAAATGGAAGAGAACTCAAAAGTAAAACAATATAAACTATTGTTTTAATATCTCGCCACTGCAGCTGCGAAACTTACTCACTTTGTGTTTTCCTTTTGTTACAGCGTCTCGAAATACTCAAATATGAGGCGGATGGGGAAGCAATATTGAGTGATGGAATTTTGAGGAAGTGTATTAAAAGGATTAACGAGGGCCGTGAAAACGTGCGCGATGAGCCGCGGTGAATGAGCACGGTTTTATGGGACAGACAAAGTGTATTTCTGTTAAATTCCTGTCGGAAAATGCGATAATGGGTAACGACGTTTATTACAAGACACTTCGAATGCTCCGGCATCTAATACACAACAAAAAGTGTGGAATGCTTTTGTATAAATCATTATGATTCGTGACAACGTTCGGCCATACACCGCCAGACAAACACAAGATTTGATCACAACTTTTGGTAGGGAACAATTCTATCAGCATCCCTGCAGCTTGAATTTGTCACCAAGAGATTTTGGTGTGTTTCTTCATGTGATGAGATTCCTCGGTGAAATCATTTCAACGACGATGATTATGTGAGGCAGGAAGTACAGAGACGAAGGCATACAAAAACTGGTTTTCCGTTAAGATATTGGCGTTGGCTGTGTCGACAAGCAGTGTCATGTGTAAGGAAATCAATAATGATAAAATTTACTATATTCTAAATAAATATAGGTGTTTACTTGGAAAATAGCCTAGTGTAAGAAATAACTGCATTCAATGCCCGTTTCTGTTGAATAAACGTGCTGCAAAAAAAATTTGTCACCATGTTACATGACGTACGACTTCTTTGCCTAAGAAAACGGAATAACCATTAGATTTCGTAACTTTTTATTAGATGTTTTAGGGTTTTAGAGACATGTCCGACTTGTACTTTTTACTAATTTATTTATAAAGGTCGTATCGAATACCTGATCATAAACGATCATAATACTATTTAATTACATATAATTTCATAGTTTTGTATTACAATATATGATATTAGTATTGTCCACTTTCTGTTCATTAATAAATTTTAAATTATTTATCTTTAAATACATTTGTTTATTAGACTTAAGAAAAATAGAATTCACTTAAAATCTATTACATATCTATCTTTCTTTCCTTAAAAAAATTTAATAATGTCATTTTCGTATTGATGCGAATCCACAATGGATTCGCAGTTTTTAGCCTGTAGGCCCAGGGGTCCCAGGCACAAATCCCGGCATGGGCTTTGATATTTCTGTCTCGTCATTATCATTGTCACGGAGACTGTAAGACTGCTGGAGAATCGATACGCTCACCATATATCATTCTTAATTCGGAGTGTGTCACGTCCGAAGTTGACCCGGCAGGCCAAGGCCCTGAATGGGCTGCAGAGCCAAGGAAGAAGAAGGAGTTTCAGTCTATGTTGGTGATATAAGGTGCATGGATTGATAATATGGTCTATATTTTAAGGCAGTATTACTCAGATCACACGATGGTGGGTTGACTCTATCCAGTAGATACTTATCGCACAGTCTGCAGGTACAAGTTCTTATCTAGTAATGGCAGCCTATTCCGTTCTTCCAAAATCTCTGCGTTGTATATAGACTTTAGAAGTTTATGATGTTTTTTTCTGGAGATCGCTGGAATTTAAGATTTTCTATTTGTTATACCATTTTTTTTATCATATTACAGGCGTGTTTCAGTTTATAGTTCAAGGTATGAGATATTGCAAGCACAGAATTACAGTCTTCTAAAATAGTCTTTTGTGTTCTTTCTTCGTTTGTGGTGTTTTGAATGGTGCTTATGTTTCTTGGGACCTACGCCCACACTATATTTTTAGCTAACGTCGTAAAGTCATGATTCATTTCACGTATGATGATTTCCAAGTTTGGATTTTTAGTAGTAGATGTTTTATATTATAGTACGGGAATTTGAGAATGTTATGAACTTGTAATTATTTTACTTGATTTCTTTCATGGTTGTCATTATTCCACATATTTCAGGTGTTACAATGTTGGCATATTTGAGACATTGATATTTAGTTGAAACCCCTTGATCAGTGTTCTTTGTAGTGATATATATATATTTGTTGAAATTTGTCATATTTGTTTAATGAATTCTGTAAATTTATGGTAGCAGTATTCTATTAAACGGTTCGTGTGCTGATGTGGAATTAATGAGAAATCATTCCAAAGTTGAGGGTTCTTAATTTTTTTGTACTTTGAGAATTCTTTAGACTATTGCATATGTGGGTATGTAGCTAGGGTGGTCGGTATTACCTGGATATTTAAAATAATTGTCATAGTAAATAATGGGGTTATTGGATGTAGCTGATGTGAGACTATAATTTATAATTTTATTCAACGTATGATGTTCTATTGTAGGTTCTTTAGATTGAATAAGAATGCAACGTACGGGAAGGCGTCCTGTAGAAATTCTGAGACTTTGGTTATACAACACTTCAAGTATTTTGAAGTTGCTTTTATTTTTATGAACCGTAGTCTATTTTATAGGTTAACAATAATTGTTGTTTGTCCGCACCTCAATTGTTATGGGATATACACTTGAGTATATTGAGTAGTCTTTTACACTCAGTATGTAAAATATGCTTCTTCCACGTCAATTTGGCGACAAAGTATTTTAATGGTATTAACAAATCTTAGATTTTGATTTGCTAGTGTAAGAGTCGGGTTACTATTTTGACTGTATCAGAGTAATATTATGCATACACTTTTCTGTTGTGAAAAGTTAAACCGTGATATAAGCGACCATTCATAAATACTATTTAATACGGTTTGCATGATGTCATTCTGTACAAACGATGCTGATGTCATCAACGTTCGTCCTAATGATAACAGGAGTCTTGATGCCGTCACCTACATCATTAATGACAATAATAAATAGTGTTAGGCTTAGAACAGATCCTTGTGGGACACCGTTGCGTCATCTTTTCTTCTCAGATAGCTTACCATTTGCTTTAACTTCAATGACCGGATCGTCTGTTAAGTTTTTAATAAATCGTAACACTCTAGCTTCTATTGTTTCACAAAGCGGAGAGGAAATCGTATCATAGTCTCATTCGTATATAGTCAACTCTCATTGTAGAATACTTATCGGGTTTTTCAAAAAGAGTATTAAGTATTTTTTGGAGGAAAAAAAGATTTATTAGAGGTGAAACTGGTGAATGCATTATGAAATTTGTCGCCCTGACTCTGCGAGTCTGACATACTTTCTTTCTCTTACTCATACTTTCTTTCTCTTAAAATCTACGTAATGTGCTATTTTTCGTGAATTATGAAATCATAGCAGGGGGGCGATAAAGAATCTTCCAAGTAACTCCATCCAAAAATTATAAATTAATTCAGTATATTACTCAAAGAAACAACATATTCACATTAATATGATCCAACCGACTAAGAATAAATGTCATTTGCTTAGTAGCGCAGCGGGCGTCGTATGCAGCGTTCCCATTTCTTTTTCAATCCTATATTTTCTCGCTCCTTTACTGCGTCCCTATTTCTTTTTTATCCTCTATTTTCACGCTTCTTTATTGTGCGTCGCTTCTGTTATTCTATACTGCAACGCAATTCCGTTTTAAGTTTCTAACTTTAAAATTGCACTATTATACACTTTAATAATAAATAAAAATGAGTATAGAAAGTGTAGTAACAAAGAGCATTCAAATTTATATCCATTTTAGTCTCTAATAATTGCGGCAGTAAAACTGTGCTAGTCACGAGTGGAAACTGAAAGTACTCTATATTTGTAGGGACAACACTGCTGTTTTCATTCCCCTAGTTCTACTCACGAGGCAACGATACTTCCAGAGTTCGAACCTCAGAAGCGAATATGAGGAAACACTGTTTGAAATTTATAATTTTGCAGTAAGAAAATATTTTCGGCCTTATCTATTAGTTTCTTATATTCTTTAACCAGTCGGGAATAGAATTTATCATTAAGTTACTCACTTTCTCTCTTTAAAGTATTAAATTGAAGTATTAAGTTTACATTTAATTTTCTTAATTTTGTATTGACTCATGATTTTTTCATTTATTTTTGTATGTATGGGGCGGCCAGAAGAGGCCTGAAAAGCTTGTAAGAGTGTTGAAGGGTAGGTTACACTGAGAAATAACTGACAATTACAATTTATGTTAGCGCACGAGACTGCCGAGTTCTGACTTGTTAGCTAGGGGTTCGATTCTTGCTACCGTCCAATGACTTCCCGAGCATTTTTTATCTTTCTTGTTTCGTTTTAGCTAACCAAACGCAGGACAAGTTTGGCAACAACGCCTCTGGTGCGATGCTTGTATTTGCGCGCGCAACGACCTGATTGGGTAGCTTCAAGGGTAATTAAATCGGAAACGGTGCAACGTATCAAATTTTTTTCTCAACAATATTTCTCAGTAAAAAAATGCTCTGCAAGAATCTTTCAGGCTTTTTCAGACATTTTATGACCACTTTGTATATTAACTAACTTTGTATCTTATTTATTTTTTCGGGTAATTAGTTTACTTCGCAAATTTATGGAAGTTAAGTGTTAATGTAACTATATATGACTATATTGAAGTGTCCTATTTACTCAATATGGAAATAATGGTATCTAAAAATCGGTTATACTCCGCGGGAGTGGTACGTGTCAAAGCGCGATTACACGTTAATGAAAATTCTACTGCAATTTCTGGGGCAAGGGCATGCGCATACATTAGCCTAATTTCATGTAGTTAGCGTGACATCCCCTATTCTGCCGGATGGACCAAAATTTTAGACTCTGTTGAGGGTGTATTTATTTTTTCCAGAGAAGGAACACACCAAAAATTCCGTTGCCTTTATATATCAGTTCATGAGACATATTTACTCTAAAATGCCAATTCAGTTAGGATTCCACGAGCCATCTCCAGAAAGTGTGAAGTGCAGATGCCATTTGGCGAGTTTACGAGTGATTAACGGATCCTGTCTATCGTATATCTTCAGTTCAATAAACTCGCATACATTAGAAATGTATTATTTATTAGCACGATTATGTTTCCGGGTTTCAACAGGCGTACCAGAGTGACTGAACCGTTGCAGTTTAATCTCTGAGGTACCTGTGTGAAAAACCGTGAACTCTTATGTCAGCAAATACTGCGAGAAAGCGTTCGTTATTTAATGAACGTCGTTTATCCCAACGTAAACTATCCGAAACGTCAAACATCGAAACTCATATTTTCTCCACATTAATTTTAAGGGCATTGTTTTTTAAATTCATCGTTCCGTACAAAGTTTAAGATGCTAACAACACGTTGAAAAATAGCAGTTGAAAAATTTCGATTAAACTCACGGGTTTCGCCTAAAAACGAATTTTAAAGTGAAACTACTTATTACCGTAGTGTTAAACCTTTGTTTACAAAGAGTTGTTCTGCAACATTCAGAAAGTATTATTAATATTTCATAATAAATCTGTCATTACCAAAATATACAAAAAATTTCAATAAGTCAGAATTTGTTTTAAAATTCAGTACTAAGACTGGACTGATTCAACCCTCCATGCTAATCTACCCTCAACGGACTTTTTCATGTCTACATAGCTACCACGTCCATATCCTCCCTAAGCTACTTAGCGTATTCCATCCTTGTCCTCCCTCTTCTGTTCTTACCCCACACACTTCCCTCTAATGCCTTCGTGTCTCAAAACGTGACCTATTATTCTATCCCTTCTCTTGGTCAGTCTTTCAAATTGTTCTGTTTTCCTCTTAGAACTTCATCCCTCTGATTTTCAGCATACACCTATATCACTACATTTAGAAAGCTTCTATTCTTTTCCTTTCTACAACTCCTATCGTCCACGTATCGCACCCATATGACGCCACACTCCATACAAACATACAAATATGGACGAAATTGTGTAGGTGTATTAGATAAATACCAAAATCACAATACTTTTTTCTGACCAAATGGCTGGAATTATTTATAACATTTTTGTTCTTTATCAAACCGTGAGGTGTTGGCTGACAAAATTATAAGGTTGGAGTTCGAGAAGGCGCTGAAAGATCTGAGCAATGGGAAAGCGCCCAGATTTGATGAAATTCCAGCGGAGTTGAAAAGATCATCGGGAAAAGAAGCAATATCATGTCTATTAAGGATGGTTTGTGAAATATTTGAAACAGGAAGATTACCAGAGTATTTTAGGAACAACATAATTATCCCTATACCAAAAAAGATTTGGGCTGATAGATGTATATAGCACAGGACAATTATTTTAGTATCTCATGCATGCAAAATATTGAAAGAAATAGAATATACGAGGGTAAAACGACAAATAAAATGCAAGTTAGTTTGGTTTAAGGACGACTGTAGAGACAAGAGAAGCAGTATTGGCTCTGCGTCTAATTTCAGACGACAGGATAAGACAAAAGCGGCCTACATTCTTGCTATTTGTGTACTTAGAAAAAGCCTTTAATAATGCGAATTGGAACACACTAATAAGGATTTTGAGGATGTCAGGAATAAAATATGGGGAAGTAAGTGTTATTCATAACCTCTACAGGAGGCAGTCAGCAGAAATTAGAATTTCAGAGGCAGAAAAGAACCTAGAAAGGAATAAGAGAAGGGATGCATTCTGTCACACATGCTATTTAATTTATATATATAGAACAGGCGATGAAGAAAGTTAAAAAGGAATATGGAAAGAGAATAAAACTGCAAGGAGAATAAATAAAACCCCTAAGGTTTATTGATGATATTGTAGTATTAGGGGAGTCAGAAGAAAACTTGGGACCATAATAAATGGCATGAACTTGATCTTGGAGAATGAGTGCAACATGAGGAATAATAGAGGGAAACTAAGGTGATGAAGAGTAGTATGTGAAATAGGGGAATTACAAAGTGTGTAGTTTGGGAAGGGATATTTTCGAGGGAGTCAAGGAATTCTGCTACTTGGCCAGCATAATAACTAAGAATGGTGTTAGTATAGTATACATAAAGAGTAGGGTAGCACAGGCAAGAAAGGTTTTCACTAAAAGGAGGCAATACTTATGACTTATATAAGTATTGATAATAGAAATGTTCGTATGGAGTATTGCGTTATATTGGTGCGAAATATGGATGATAGGAGTCGCAGAAAGGAGAAAATAGAATATTTTTAAATGTGGTACTATAGAAGAAGGATGAAAATTAGGTAGGTGGATAGAGTAAGTAACCAGAAAGTTATAAGTAGAATAAGAGAAGAAATAAAAATATAAAGGACTGACCAAGAGAAGTGATGGATAGGCCATGGGGGAGGGTCTTGTAAAATTAGCATTAGAGGGAAGTGTGAGCGGTAATAACATTAGAGGGAGGCGAAGGATGGAATATGCTAAATGGATTAGAGGATGTTGGATGTGGTAGTTATGTAGAAAGGAAAAGGTTTGTGCAGAATAGGATAGCATGGAGGGTTGGATCAGACCAGTCTAAAGACTGATTACATCAACTAAACAAATCACACCATCGACTTTTGAAGATTGCGACAACGTTTACAGGTGAGGCATAGATTCAAGGCGTCAGGAATTGCCTTTAGGCAGAACACTACTTAATAATTTATTTTAATTACTATGCCATTACAACTGAGAAATTCTTATACGAACAACCTATATAAATATCTGACTCGCAAGTTGTTTGATGTTTATTTATTAGTAATATGTAGCTTGATACTTACTGGGCGTTGATATATATATAAACGCCCATTAAGTATCCAGCTACATATATATATGAGATATTCATCCTTCAATTTCTTACGCGTCAATTAAAACCTTCTGTAGTGGTTTTGGTTACAAAAGGCTTAATATCATTGTTTAGCATATATTAAATGAACACGTGGCCAATGAATACAAATTATTTATAGTACCCCAACTGTAACGCACACCTGTTGATGCCCTTATGTAAGGACGAAACGTTGTATGAATACATTTTGATCAATTGCTTTATTATTTTTTTTGGGCTTAAGGCAATTTTATTTATTGAAAAATTCAAATTCAATTAACTTATATTCATCAATTGACAAATAAACTATTGAGACGATAAGTCAGTAGAACACTGACAGCAGTTTATACGAAAAAATATATAATAATACTTTTATAGTTTTAGCCTTACATTGTATTCATGAAATATACAATAATTGATTTGTTAAAGGTTTGTGGTATATGTATTTTTCAAATCAATAAATAATTTAAAAATTGCAACAAAAAAATCAAAGTTTAAATTAACATTATGGACAAGCCAAATGTGATTTATAAAATTAACTGTTTGGACTGTAAAGAACTTTACACTGTCCAAACAAATAGAGCCTTAAAACTGCGGTTTAAAGAACATAAAAACAACATAAAATGTGATGGTCACATAAATAAAACTGCGTACAAGCACATTTATCTCCAATATTATAATTTAGATCGGAAAAACGTCTTGAATGGAGGAAGCCATTTGTTTCTCAAAACTGACGAATTACTGAATATCTGGCGTAATACAATTTCATAGAATGTGAAACGAAAAATTTGAAACATTTACCATTGCTCTTTTTACAGTGATTTAATTTTGTCGAGTTTTAACATCTACAATACCAATGTATTAGTAAAAAAATTACGGTCCTAATCATCACTGGATGCAGCAAAGGAAGCAATTTTCTTAAAATTACATTTGAAATATAAATACGTACTAATTTAATAATTTAATTCAAAATTGAACAATTTTTTTAACGAAAAATTAGTTCAAATTTATAAGTGTTTTTAATATGATTTTTTTGCTTGTAGTAACTTCAGTTAGAATTTGATTACTACGTCGTGAATAGTGTTTTGCTGACATATTATGTGAATAATTGATCGTATGCTTGATGTTTTTGGCGATAATTGTGTAACTTACAAAGAATATCGTGGAAAAAGGCTTTTAATGACTGAACTGATACTACAGTTCATATTGTGCCACGGTACGCCTCATTAACCTCTCTTCACTTTCCTTGTGTGCTTGATTAAGTCACTCCGGTGTAATACCATTCTCGACTCTCTTCCCCATGCTCTTCGAAGGTTCCTCTCGTGGTACTACAACCGCGTGCATTATTTTCAATAGCAAGCAGGAACATAATGTTCAAAATGCTTTCGTTAGACGCTTCTGCCTGACAATGTTTCATTTCGATGCAGTTCCAAGTTCCGAAAAAAAAAGTACAACTGACATGAATGTTTAAAATAACGGCGAGTGTAAATTTTAAAAGCCTCTTTGAATAATGATTCATACGTGAAGAAATGTCTCAATTAGCGCAGCGTGCTTCGCAAATCGCAGCGAAGGGAAGCGGAGGGACGGGACGAGTCGGGCAGAGACGAGAAGGGAAGAGAAGGGAAGGGTAAAGGGAAGGGACGGGACGGGAAGGGAAGGGTAGGGAAGGCTAGTTTCCAAATTGGCGGGCGGGAGGCGGGGAGTGGCTGGGCTGGAGGCCGGGCCGCGCCGTCGCTATGGCGACGTTGAATTATTAATGCGAGGCTACGCGGGCTGCGGCAGCTTCTCTGCGAGCGACGCTGCAATAATATACGCCATTGGATAATCTTTGTTTTTTCTAATTTACCTTGTAGTATAAATACGGCTTTCTTTCTCTCTGCCCGTGAAATGAGTTTGAATCGAATATCAGAGGATGGTTCCGTTCTCTGCCGACGTCTAGAGGAAGCTAACTCTTTACCTCGCGCTATAGTCCGCGAGCGATTCACTTCCCATACTGTCAGTCAGTTAATGTGACATCGCGAGAAGAGGGTGGCACCTAGCCAACCGATCGATTCCGCCTATATTTTATGGTTGTTTTGAAGATATTTCCGATACAAGGGCCGGGTTTCCTTCCATAAATTTTGCTTATCGACAGAATGACTCTTCTTATTCCGTGGATAAAGAAACGACAGGAAGTGCGAATATTAGCTCATATCTGGGAAATTTGCTTCTTCCATCTGCATCGCGGCCAACGCATTAGAACCTGGAGGGATAGCTTTCTTGGCGGAGAAAATTATTGTCGGCTCACTGAAATAGTATGTCCCAGGAAGTAGAAGTGCTTCAATTGAAACTCAGCTAAATAGCATGTAACCAAATTCTGAAGAAGGACAAGAACGGAAAAATATCGACCGGACTCAGGTCCTGAACACAGGACGCAGGACCTCCCGCTTTAGCTATACACTCTTTACCTGAGCTTCATTTGAAGCATTTCTACGTCCTCTGACTTGAATTCCAAGCACCTTCGATCAGTTTACATAGTGTCCATTCTTCACTGAGTTTTTATAAATTAGTTTGTCAAGAATGTGATTACTAAATTGTAAGTGAGTTTTACAGGAGAGGAGGGATGTTAACTCGGACTAGCTCAGCGGTGGAGTGCTGGCCGGAAAGTGGGAGGTCCTGGGTTCGAGTCCTGTCTCTGGTCGAAAATTTTCCATTATTGTCTTTCTTTTAAATTTAGCTATACGCTCTTTACCCGATCTTCAATTGAAGATTTCCTACGTCCTGTGACTTGAATTCCATGCACCTTTCATCAATTTACATACTGTCCATTCTTCACTGAGTTTATAGAAATTAAGTTATCAATAATGTGATTGGTAAATTGTAGGTGAGCCTGGATTAGGTTTACAGGAATGGAGGGATGTTTAATTGGTCCTCGAAACGTCGACTTGGACTAGCTCAGTGCTAAAGTTCCCACCCGGAAAGCAGGAAGTCCTGGGTTCGAGTCCTGGCTCTGGTCGAAATTTTTCCATTATTGTATTTCTTCTAAATTTAACTATACGCTCTTTACCCGATCTTCTGTGATTTGAATTCCATGCACCTTTCATCAATTTAAAAATTGTCCATTCTTCACTGAGTTTCTAGTAATTAAGTTGTCAAGAATGTGATTACTAAACTGTAGGTGAGCCTGGCTTAAGTTTACAGGACTGGAGGTATGCTGAATGAGAGCTCGGGACGTTGACGCGGACTAGCTCAGTAGTAGAGTGCCGGCCGGAAAGTGGGAGTTCCTGGGTTCGAGTCTTGGGTCGGTAGACATTTTTTCCATTCTCGTCTTCTTCCTATACAGAATATCCCTTTCGAATTGGCTCAGTGGTAGAGCAACCGCCCGGTAAGTGGGAGGTACAGGGTTCTTCTAAATTATGAAATGGAATGATAACTGAAATTACCAGGGCTACTCAGCTTCACCTAATAAGACGTAAATGGCCCCCTGTCATTAATTTGTAAGTAGTATCGTACATAACAAATTATAGAAATAATAGCAATGGTCCGGAAGGTGTTAAGGAATAAACTAGTCATATTTGCCTTATACTTGCTCATAAGAAAATATGTCACCATAAAAGTGAATCGTCTTCATAATTGCCTAACTCAGGGGGTCTCATGCACTGCAGGGGAGCAATTTTATTGTTCAATTCTGAAATGAGCTCGTCTTTTTCTTCTTCCTCGGCTCTGTATCCCATTCAGGGCTTTGGCCTACCCGGTCGGCTGCGGACAGTCATCTTACATAACACATTTCAATTTATATAATCTACTCAGAGTATTTTGTTTACCTTATATTCTACTTAATAAAGGAACAGTGCGTGCTGTATTGGCCAATAGGGGAGACTTGAGGCTAAAGCTGACAAAATTGTAGCCCAATATAAATTCTCTCTGCAGCAAGCATAAGGCTCCCACTACTCCAAAGTGACCTCACATTGAAGTCAAACCTATTTTAAAAAATTATTACTAATAATTTAAATATGAAAGAAAAATATTTCATAGAAGTTATTTTTTACTTTAATTTAGTTGTCTATTTTACGTTTTGAAAATTTAAACATTGATTTTTTCATAATAATCTAGTATTTGTTTTTTCTAAAAAACAAGTTTTTATTAGGTACAAATTGTAATTATGCTTCATTTAGGAAATAATTCGATTTTTGTATACGTTACATCAGAAGGTTTCGGTGTCGCTTGGTTACGGAAGTGCTACATTATTATCATATAGTAAATAAAACCAATGAGAAAGAAAAATGTTAGCCCTACAAATACATGTTAAAAGATGTCAGCTACCAATGGGAAAACTAATTGCCAGAAGTATTCTGTATTTTTTAATTATAGATAAAAGAATATATCTAATGAACTTACGTTTCCCAATTTCAGGCTTCCCATTATTAAATGTAAGAAAAAGGTTGGGAATCACATTCTAACATCATTCTTTGGCATTGTTTCCCGATTTAGAAGCCAACCTGAAGGTACGTCAACATTCCCCCCACAAAGAGCTGACAGGTATGGTGTCAATGGTGTTACTGGACGCTCGGGGGTTCATCTCCGCGTTGGTAAATCCGGTCCTCATTCAAGTTGACGGATCAGCCGGTGTAGTCAGCATTTATTGGCTGTTAATGAAATGAGCTGTGATTGTGGCATCGGACTGAACTGCGGACAGGCGTTATTTTAGTCATTTCCCTTAGTTGAACTACAAACGGAAAATCCGCGAATCGAGCTCGGACGTCCGCTTTGAAACTTATCACACGCCAATGTGTTCGCTCCATAAAAATTTGAGCTGCTTCGGTAATTCATTATTTCCAAACTATTGAACGTCGACATCGCCCGTGATGACTACTAATGCACAAAACGGTGTAGGGTCCATAATTTATGTTTCATTGCAACATAAAATTAGAAACATGTTTTAACCGAACAAGAGCATGATTTCCTCCATTGATTCAGTTTTATAACGATCGGGGCGACGTACTCGGTGGCAGATGTACGAAGAGATTAATATCCCGTGTTGCGTAATTACATATGTAGTGATTTGATGATACTTTATTGTCTAAATATGCATTTAATCTACTAATCCCTAGTAATATAAAAGCGTTGTAGTTATAAATATTATTTTATTATATGTTTTGTGTGACTCGAATTTTAATTATGTACATTTAATTTTATAATTATTATGTAGCTTTAAGAATTATTTTGTAATTTTTATGAAATGACGTATCCTATTTTCTTATTCCAGGAATATTATAATAAATAAATCATTACAAAAATAAAGTTATTTAAAATTTAAGATAAGTTTTAGCAACACTTATTTCAAAAATATCAATAAGATTCTAATATCATTATGCACAGAAATTGAGTTGGATAAATTAACCAGCTGCAATGCACATTACATTGAATCGTTTGTGTGTTAATCTGTAATATACCAATTTCATGAGAGCCACAGTGCCAAAATGATTCTAAAACCTTTAATTTTCCACTTTCTTGCTTATCAAGATTTACTGAAGTTGTTATACAATGAAAGTAATCTGAATTGCAGAATGAAACGAAACGTATATCAATAGTTAATTTGAGAAAACCTGTTTACGATAAGAACATACTATTAGGATACGATTCTTTTATCGTAATACGAGATTGCGGTTGGCTTAGTTGAGGTTTTTAACTTAGAGAATCTTAATTTCCGACGATATTGTAGTATTAGGGGAGTCAGAAGAAGACTTGGAAGCCATAATAAATGGCATCCTGGAGAAATTATGTCAACTGCTTCATATATAATTTTTTTTAGGTAATTTGACAAGACTCGCCGAAACCTAGCCGGTAATTATTAGTAAAGTTTTATTTTGGCGTAATAATTTTAGTAGGATTCGGCTTTGTCATTGCTTCCCAAACTAATTCTTTTTGTATTATCCTGTATATTATACGAGATCGCCTAATATTATCAACATTTCACTTGCACTGCAAAACACTCAATTTTTTTTCTTGTAAATCATGGTACATAAGGACTTATTTTGTTTGTAAGGCTAATCCTAAATTTCGTTTCGGTGAATTGGCTATATTTGTATTGATTTGATTTTAATTTGAGATCTCAACTTCCAATGTTGGTTGTCAGACCACGCGTTACATCGTGAGTACTATTTAAATAAAACTACGTACTTGGGCGATGCTTGCTTAATACGTATGTATTATGATATACAAAAAACAGAATAGGTGTTACCATTATTCTTTTAAATCTTTTCCGTGTTACTCAAAACCGTAACTGTAAAGCAAATAAAACGAATTCCCCTTTTAAGGAGTTGCAGAATTAATGTCTCGTTTTTGTGCAAAGCCTGTTAACGGTGTTAAAGACAGGAATCGGCTTCTTTTGTGTCGCTGCGCTGATCGCCGCAGTCATTAAGATGCGATTCTCCGCGTTTGAGATGGATGTGAAGACGCGAAGCCTAGCAGGTAGGGAAGCTCGTCGCGTGTGGTCCAGACCTGCCACGACTGCCAGAACTGCCTGACCTTCCTCAAACGGAACTCCGCTGCTTATATAAATTATGGTCTCCCCACAACCTCTAGGGGTAAACAATGCCACGCACCGAATTTATGTCGCGCCCATAATTTATAAACTAAATTGAAATTCGGGTCAGAGAGGAGCCATTTAAAGAAAAATAACAGTCAAAATTATATTTATTGCACTTTAAAAAAAGTAAACCTAATTGAAAGTCTATAATAGAATTCAATCTATTAAATAAATTCCATACTGACGGAACATTTTACGGTGTTCCTCAGACTACTAGCAGACGAGGAAACCTTTGGATTCTAATTATTTTATGAAAATTATATGATCAGAAGAAAGTTCCTACACCAATAGCATTGGGATCATAACATAAATATTGTTCAGACTTATTGCTTAGAACATAATAAAAGTAAAATTAATAATAGTAATTTTTGTTGCCTCAATGTTCACCTATATGGAATATAAGATTATATAATGGAGAGTAATTTGTGAAATGCACAAATAAATATTTACACGCCTAATTATTTGCATATTAAAAACTCACGTTCAGTTACAAATATATTTTCAACAAGTACTCCCCTGTTTATTATTACTATAGTCGCGCCGACAGTATACGTTATTGGCGACTACAAAAAATATTTACAATAAGAATCAAAAAATTACATATTAATTTGAGAATAAAAAAATGCTAGAGAATAGTCAGACACTCTTAGAACAGAGAAAATCGATCACAGAGGTATATATTATATTTTATATAGGACACCAATTTCTACAGCGAAATTATGGATACTGGAGAAGAACTTATTTCCCGCCTGGAATTGTTAGCCATCGTTGACCTTCTGATGGTGTCGTAGTGATCCCCGATTTCTAATGCACATAATTAATTGAGAAAACCACCTTGGAATTCTGTTTAATGTTCTGCATTTAAATTACTGTTATGCCCGATTAATCACAAGAACACTCTATTAGTGTCATGGGCTTACGATTCAGTTAGATAGTTGAGCCACCCATACTCATCGGCACAACATGATACCAACTACATTGTTGGCTGATCTGCATGCAGATGGCGGATGCGTGGGCAATGGAAGCAGGGGGCAACTAGGAGAGGTTTCAAGGGATGAAGTATATCAATACGGATGACGTCACTAGTTACGTCACGATCCACGACCAATGCGTCTCCAATGACGTTTTACATGTAATAATAAGAACATGTAATAAAGGCAAACCGCAATTCAGTTGTTACTAGACCTCATTATTAAGTTTTAAGGTTTAGTCTAAAGAAATTATAAATGCTTCAAATGAAGATCAGTAAAGCAAATAGATAATTTTAAAGAAAGACAAGAATGGAAAAATGTCAACCGGACCAGGGACTCGAACCCAGGACATCCCGATATCCAGCCTGCACTCTACCGACTGAACTAATCTAGATGACATTTTTCCATTCTTGTCTTTCTTCTACGTTTTACGATGCGCATCTACTCCACCGCCGTAAGAAGCGATTATTAATTGGCAAAGTTAATTTTCTTTTAAAATAAATGAAAAGTAATAGTATGTTATTCAAATATCAGTAAGTTTGATCTCAACAACTCATAATCAATTTATTAATATTAGCGATTTTCATTACTTCTTTCACCATAGGAGTCAGTCTGACCCTTTCCGTTCTTTAGCTCAACCATCAAAGTATTGCTACCCTATTTCTTTCGAAATTCAGCAGAACTCCCAGAAACAGTTGTAAGATATCTTGGCCGACATTTAGACAACCATCTAACCTGGAAAACCGATATCTAAAATAAGCGGAAAGAAGCACGAATCAAATTAGTCAAATTATGTTGGCTATTTAACAAAAGATCAATGCTTTCCTTATACAACATTATATTACCGTACATAGCAATAAATAGGCCGACCTGGACATGCGGCATCGAACTATGGGATACAGCCAGAAAGTTTAACCTCGAGATGCTGAGAAGATTTGAATAAAAATTAAGATACTTATGAAATACGCCGTGGTTCGTATCAAATAAAGATCTGGAAATCTCAAGTATGACAGAAATTATCACCGAAAGCAGCACGAGGCATCAAACAAGATTGAGCATTAACTTGAACCCACGATCAGTGAACATGTTGGACATAAGTAAAAATGTCCATAAACTAAGGCGCAGTCATATTTGAGATTTACCGTTTAGTTTCTCTTAATTGTAATTTATATCTTGCAAATCATTTACTAATTGTTCCTAGTGAACAGATTGTAATTTAGCAGTATGAATAATAATAATAAATTATTTATAATTTTCTATTGTTATCTAGGCACATCATTTCAAAATCCCAACTGAAGAGAATGTCTGATCATAGCAACAGCATCGCTGTAACAATCGCGGAAGCTCCATTCGACCAATAACAAAATAGGAGACACAGGAGGGTGTTTGTGTGCGCCTTTGTGTCCCCAAATCGAGTAACCTTTACAAGGAAGATAACATTCCCAGAATGGTGAAGTCGCAATGACCTTAGCTGTTGATGCGACTTAAAATAAACCAAAAAAAGAGAGAGAAAAATTAGTTTCTGACAGTTGGTGGACGTACCGGGAAACACTTTTTATGTCAATTGAACCATGTTTGTCATCAAAACAGCTCAATCCTGGGGCAAGAATTAATTAAAAAGAATAATTAACCATCTAACTATCTAGAAGATGTCGACGCAGTTTTTCGAAGAATTTTTCTTTGTTTACAACGCCACGCAATTTGAAACTCCAGAATTATATCCAACAATAATCCTCACTGCAGAAACCGACGCCATCAACCTTGCTACAGATCACAGATCTGCGTCTCCGAAAATGAACTCTCAGACTCATTCTCCGCTTTAAAAACCATCGCTAATGAAGTCAACTCCCAAGATCTATCCGCAATCATCGCTGAAGATCTACACAAGCTCCAAATAAGAAAGAATGTCATATTGGCCTGGATCGCGGCACACCAGGGAATAAAAGGGAACATCTCCGTCGACCAGCTAGCAAAAACCGCCACTTATCTCCCCCCTCTCCTCTCCCTAATTACGTCAACACATTCTGGCATGCATGGAAACACACCCTTCCAATAATATCCCATCTCCGGACTCAAAATTGGTCGCTTCTAATATCAAGCCCAACCTATAAAA
This sequence comes from Eucriotettix oculatus, assembly GCA_034510155.1. Classification (NCBI taxonomy): domain Eukaryota; kingdom Metazoa; phylum Arthropoda; class Insecta; order Orthoptera; family Tetrigidae; genus Eucriotettix; species Eucriotettix oculatus. The sequence continues at coordinate 89,929,763 of CM067376.1, forward strand.
AGGCATCTAGAAGAGCTCAAGTAGTCCTTTCTAGAGTAAGATCCGGTCACTTCAAATTAACAGACTCCCACATATATACAAATCGACCTCCTCAAATCTGCGATCTCTGCAAAACAATCATCACCATGGAGAACCTTATCAACTTCTGCAGAAAATTTTCTTGAAATCAGACACCGGATAATCGGAGAAGACAACCCAGACCAGACCAACCATTCACCGGATGACCAAGAAAGAGTCGTCAGATTCTTGACAACAATTAATTGCTGTGACGCAATATAACATGCTCAATATTCACTTTTTGTAACCCTTAAGTCAGTTCGGTCGCTAATGACCTCATAGTTTATGGAACTTACATAAAAATAATTAATAAATTACTTGTACCAAAAAGTAATTAATTGACTATATTTAAAACAAAATTAACTTTACAATAATATGCTATGGGAGTAATGAGTGAATTGGTTAATTTGTTAGTTTTTAACCATGCTTGTATACATATATAAATTGTAACATAGAATCCATATTTAATGTTTTGTAATGTTATGTTTGTAGTATGTCTAAAGAAGTCTCGAAAGGGAGACGAAAAAACGTCGCATTTATATTAATTAAATAGCAATAAAATTATATGATGACTTATTGTATTGTAAACTTATTATAATATGAGCCCGTTTGCAGTATACTACAAGATGAAGAATTGTTTCTATTCTTCCATGTTGAAATTCACAGTTAGGGAATGAGCGAGAGGAGAGGAGCGTAGTTTTTGAACGCATCGGAGAGAGTGTGCAGAGAAGCTTTGTTGGTAAACACGTCGCAGTGATCGACCTTGCTACGTCACGCTGACGCTGACGCTGACGTGTAACGGGATTATGCAGGCGCTGCTGCATGTATTCATGAGCGGACGGGAGATCTCCAAGGAGGCGCCATTAGTATGCAGCGCTGCAATGTCAAGGTCGCCGCAACACGTGTCCTGCCTGGACCCCCGACGTCCGTTCTTTTTTCCGATTTCCCCCGGTAATTGGGTCAAAGCCCGTGCTCGCTCGAGCAAAGAAATTCGCGGTCGCTGGAGTGGGGCGGAGGGGGCACAGATTTGTGTGGATAACACGAAATGTTGCGATAAATGTGAGGGCAGATTACAGCGCCGAGGTTTAGAAGGTAACTACTTTTAATTACAGCCGGAGCGAATGATTAGTGACGGGCTTACTTCACCTAGCAAATCGCGCTACAGGTGCCAAAGGTCTGCCTTAATTAGTGCATCGTGTTCCATTCGTAATATCGCGCGCTTTGCGAATTAAAGCTGAAAATTTGGCTTCCAATTAAAACGTTCGCCGGGGCGGCTTTATTTCAGGATTCCCTATAATCGCGAACCAGTTATTCAAATCTTTTGCCAGAGGAGAACGCAATATTTGTACGTATGACGAATCATTAACATATTTTAAAAACTGAAATAGTTTACATACTTAAAGATTGGTTTATTGTCGTTTTACAAACACCATGAAAGGCTTTATAAACGTTAACGAGGTCCCCTATGAACGAGCAACATGCGGGAGTGAAAGGTAAGGCAAGTAGCAGACGAGCCAGGCGCTACTCAGGGCCATTACTAAAAATTCTTTCCTCCAAATACGTCATAACCTCGAAGATGATAACATGAAGAGGGCTGTATTACTAATAATTATGATTTATATAACCCATGATGATGGAAGACAATTGTAATGAAATGCAGTTTAATTTCCTTATTATGATTAATTAATTAAGCTCCAAAGTTGGGTGACAAATGTGTTAATTAGCGTTTAACTTCTTGGTTAATAGAGACAAATTTATGAAGGGGCCAAAATAAAAATGAAAATATTTAATTTATGATTTTTAATTTAATAACAATACCGTTAGGATTCGATAAGCAATTAATAAAACACTTGAATAAAGAAGACTAACGCATTAATAGTTTTATATACTGAAATTTGACGTTGACCAAGAGAAGGGATAGATTAATAGGCCACATTTTGAGACACGATGGTCTTGTAAAATTACCATTGGAGGGAATTGTGTTGAGTAAGAACAGAAGAAGGAGGCCAAGGATGGAAAACGCTGAGCAGATTAAGGAGGACGTATGATGTGATAGATATGTGGAAATGAAAAAGACTTGTGCAAGATATTTTAGCATGGATGGTTGCATCAGACCATCTTAGAACTCCATACCACAACAATAACATACTGAAACACTTTAAAATCACCTCACCTGTGTGGTGAAACAAAAGAAGCAAAGTTTCTGTGGGTAGTTGGTCAACTAATGTGAACGATACCGTCAAAAGACTGCAGCTGTATTCTCTGGTGGCGGTCTTCTTCGGTCTGACGATTTGGAGACGCCTCTTGTCGACTGTATCGACGATGATCTCGCTGCATGACTGACGCCTTGGGCCAAAATAATGGAAAATTCTACATCTCCTGAGGTTTCAAAATCTCCACCCAGATCTCGCTAGCGACCAGAAATTTAATAATTCTCTCTGTCCCAAACTTCCGTCCATTTCGCCTCATATGGTCTCGAATATTCCTCCTCCCTTTTCTAATCGCCAATCGGCTGCAATTTCAAATGGCACCCATTGGTTGGTACAAAATTTCAACCAAATGAGAAATTTTTGGATGCCGGATGTAAACAAGTACCACCGCTTATTTTTGCGTTTCGTTTCTAATTATCCGACATGACGGGTTAAATTTTTCTTCGATTAGTAAATTATAGCATTTATTTAAGATGTCATTATAACCCCTCTTCCTTAATCTGAAGAAAAGCCAGTTTCCATTTTTCTGGGGAAGAATGTAGCGCTGGATGCAAAAACAAGTTCGAAGATGTTCAGACTGTTATTCGCGTGCTTTGAATGCATTACACAATAAAGTGATTCAAATAAAGCAGGAAAACCTAACGAAGTATTAAACGAAAGAACAAACTGGCGTATTAAGAATACATGGAATTTAAAAGATCACAATGAATGTCTGTAAAACCTAAAATTACACAAAATATTTACGGCAGACAATCGTAAAAAGAATTTTGATCTTTACTTAAATTTTGAGATGATCTACAGTTGTGATCTTTGTCATTGGTAGATTAATACTGAAATATTATGAATTTACGACCAAATGCAGTACCAATAAAAATAATATAAACGCTGAAATTCAAGATTAATTAGTAGAGCCATCATAAATAGTTTTTAAATATTAAGGGCCTTGTTTTACATTTTAAAATAACTGGATTTAATATGAAACAGTTCTGAGTTTAAACCCATAAAAAACTAATTTACTTACTGTCAAAATTAAAGAACTCTATCATTCAAAATTTTATCTACTGTCCAAAATTGCTGTACTTTTAAATTGTCTGTCACAATGGTCGTTAAATATTTGTACTACTAGGAAATTATTTTGGTTGGAATATATAACAAAATTTAATAAATTATTCAGACTGCATTTTACGTGATACTCAGAAAAATCACATAAAATTAATAACCATTAATAAAATAATAGCAACGTATATTGTGTTAATTCAATATTATCAGAAATAAATACCGAAACAGTCAAAACGTCAGAAAGCTTCTATATTATCCAACACATTAGATACTTCACAACGATCTATCAACAAAATTGGGACTTCTTCAGGTAACTAAGAATTTTTTTATAATGTTAACTAGAAACAAAAAATTATTGTAACAAACTTCAAATTTTAGTGGGTTGTAATGTCGTTAGAACGTAAATTATTCTGGTTTTAATTAATTTATTTGAAATATATAAGCAATATAAACGTCTCTTTTTGAGTGGATGTGCAAATACATATATTTTAATTGAATAATGGGTCATAAGTAAAATTGTACGTTCTTTACTGCTTTCATTGATGGTTTCAATCGAAATGATAACTGAGACTACGGAACAACAGTTGTCGTGTAGTGCGTTAAACCGTTAAATAATTTGTGGGATTCGAAATAAATAATGATATGGTACATAAAATTAAATTATTTTTGCAAAAGGGTATCAAAGTGTTGAATAAACCAAAAACAGGCTTCAGATTAAAATTTTATTATCAGTAGGAAGCTAGTGACATTGTCATTTCCAACCTTAAAAACAAGTTAAGCACATTAACCGCTATGACAATAAGGAATTATAAAT